>JAACJT020000110.1:6910854-6927049 GCA_009936485.2 Gymnarchus niloticus | reverse complement strand
ACGGATACAAGACTTGTTCTTTTATATCTATTGTTCTACTTGGATTCATTAATTTGTCCTGCCCAGTGCTGGCCTGAAGAGGACAGGCTTCCCCTTTGAGTCTGGTTCCTCCCAAGGTTTCTTCCTCTTGAGGGAATTTTTCCTTGCCACTGTTGTCTTTGGCTTACTCTCTGGGGACTGTGGGCCCGGGACTATGTAAAGTGCTTTGCGACCGTGCTTCGTGTTAAAAGCGCCATATAAATAAAATTCAATTGAATTGAATAGTATAAAAGTCGCTCCAGCAGATCTATGGCTTTAGATGTCCTTTAGAAGAACGTATCAAAGTTATAACGGACTGCAGTCATCCGATCTGCAGCTCACCATCTGTTTTCCCGACGTTGACAATCTGTCACTATAACTTATAAGTCACTTTCAGTCAAGCTGGAATTTTTCTTATTGTGCAATGTTTATTTTCTTATTTTATGTAAACCCACTGTTATTTTCTGCTCTTGGGTATATATTTTATGTATCTTTTGTGTAGTGTTTATTGATTCCACATGAATTTTGATGTACAGATAATGATCCTTTCCCAGTGGCAGTGGGGCCCCCATTTCGCCCAGGGGGCTAACCCTCTAGCAGTGTTGAGATTGTTCATTTCTGGAGAGACACCGGGCGCGGCTCCTTCGTTCTCTCACATCAGACATTTCCGGGTTCATGATGGCCACGCTTTTCCCTATAAAATGTCCCGATTTAAAACAGTGGGTCTCAGTTTCCCGGTGCCTCGCCCGACATTTTTGAAGTACTCTGTCGTTTAAACGCAGGGTCTACTGCCCGATCTCAGTACACATACCACAGGAATCATGCAAAGAGCCACATGTCAGAGAAGCAGCGTTATAATAGTATACGCAGAAAACGTGCAGCTCTTCGCTCATATTATTTACATTTTATTGTATTACATTTACATAGTATTATTGTTTTATTAGCGAGGATCGGTAGACGATTTCAGTTGAAATGACGTTATAATAATTGTATTCCTTCAAAGGTTAGCTGACACTGTAACATTGTCCAGTTACTTTGTTTTTTTTTTTAATTAAGCAGATATGTAATTATAAAGCGGTATAACAGCAAATTATGATAATCGGAGACCACTTGATTCCCATATTCGACACTGAATGAACTGAAAGCAATAACATATAGTGATATTGCAGGAAATGAAACACAATGATGTTTACACACTACCGAGAATGAGCCGCCCGAATTTGTAACAATTTAAGAAAACGTGTCAGAATTGTAACTTCATCAGAAGGGACTTACCCCCCCAGCGAAGGCCCCCGGAGCAGCACCATATCCCGGGTAATTCATCTCGTCAGGACGCCTTACAGGAAAATGCGCAAACCGCGTTAAGGCACGGAGGGACCGAGCTGCTTCTCCACCCCACCCGCTGAAGGTGGTGGTACCAGGCGGGGCCGAGCGGGTACGGACGGGAAGAAGGCTGTTTACCAGCAGGACGGAAACAAATACAGACGTTCAGTGGTGTCTGTAAGCGCCATCAAATAACTGGCAGTGAGAATAAGTCCGTTCTGATTTTAAAACCTTCCTGCTGTGTCGATGTTACACGATCCCATCCGTAAACAACTAACACGCATTTTCATATGAGACTTAAACAGGAAGGAAACGACACATTAAATTAAGCATTAGTATTATAATATAACAGTTAAAATGTTATATTTTGTATTCCTAACATCTGACAGAACCGAGTGATTAATGTTAGAAGTTGTTATTTAGTAACCTTATTTATAATCAGGAGACAGCAGTACGTGCAGGAGAGGGTTCCGTTACCTTGCTGTGCGGGGAGTCGCAGTTTTATGCTTGGGAGGCGGATGCTTGACGGTACGGAACGCCAAAATGCTCACAATGAAATAAATAAATATTTCAATAAATAATTGAATAAATAAATATTTCAATAATTCATGAAATGCGTCATTTTATTTTGAAATAGTTCAATAAATGTATTTCATTTCATAATAATAATGCGGCTTCTACGTAAGATCTTTAAATTGTATTTCATAATAAAGTTCCAAGTTTTCATAACGATGTTTTTCCGAACGTTTTACCGAATGACATTTTTCATAATGAAGTTGCGCTCTGCCAATCACTTTGAGGGGGGCGGGCCCACACTTGTGATTTCATAATCCTTTGTGATCCATTTTTTGGCCTAGCAGATAGAGGAGCCCTGAGAAGCTATGGTGGATGAAAAGGAGATTAGTAGTTGGATACGCAGATTAGCCGAGCAAACACAAAGAGGTACTTTAAACCAAGAGGACCTCTTAATGGAGATTGAGAGTGTAATTGAAGCGCTCAGTAGAAGTGCACATAGTGCACTTAGAACACAGGCTTCATGCGGACACAGCAACCACTTAAAGTCGCACAAGGTCGCCCAATGTACCATCCCACTAGATGGTCTCCATGCCCTCCTGATGTCTGGGCTGACATCACAGCAGATTGCAGGGCTATTTGGAGTTGGTCCCGCCCCCCTCAAAGTGATTGGCGGAGCGCAACTTCATTATGAAAAATGTCATTCGGTAAAACGTCTTTCGGAAAAACGTCATGAAAAATGTCATCCGCTAAAACGTCTTTCAGAAAAACATCGTTATGAAAAGTTGGAACTTTATTGTGAAATACAATTTAAAGATCTTACCTAGAAGCCGCATTATTATTATGAAATGTAATAATTTATTGAACTATTTCAAAATAAAATGATGCATTTCATTTATGTATTCAATTATTTATTTAAAAATTTATCTATTTATTTCATTTTAAACATTTTGGCGTTTCATCGTCACCGGGAAAAACGGAAGAAAGCAAAAGGCAACAATAAACAAAGAACAACAATACAACAATAATAATAATACACCTAACTGCTAATACACCTAACTGTAACCCAACAGGTTTTTGGCTCAGATCCCCGGATTAAACTGTAAACGCCTTTTAACAACCAAGCTATATGGATTAGCAGATGTAAGTGGTAAGTAAAAGGAAATGTAAATGAAAGAACAGAAGTGAAAAGGAAAAAGTAGACATGCAGTGTTAAACTGTTGGCAATGACTCAAAGTCCCACAATGCCCTGCGGAACTGACTTAACGTCCACGTCATTCAAAAGTTTTTACTTCCGGTTTAACGTGGGGCCTTTGATTGGTGTTTCCGGCTAAGGACCCCAGCACAGGTCGTTTCTGTTCGAACAAATTCCAGATTCCAGATTCCGGTTTCTGTGGCCGCTATGGAAGTGTCGGAAGCTATTCGGTGTAGAGAGAGGAGTCTTCAGGATTTAATTGAATTTACAGAAAGTTGCCAGGAAAAGCTCAACGAGATATTTGAAGCGCTGGGCTGGAGTCAGAAGCTGAACGCAAATGCTGTGGAGGTGTGTTTTTCCCTGGTGTTTTTGTTACCACACTCGTCTTTTAATAAACACCTTGAGATTTTTCAGGATCATTTAACATTTTGAATTTGGACGGCTTTAGATATTTCCTGTAGTGACTGTCGAAGGACTGTTTTTAAATGACACTTGTTACACGAAGGCCTGTTCTCAGGGTAATTTCTTCAGTCATTAATCTCATGACAGGTATAGGTAGATGCCACAATGTCTGCTTTTTCAGCAAGGGGTGAAACATGCTGATAGAGGAGAACCGTGCGGGGAACATAACGACAGCGACCTGGAACGGCCATTAGATGGCGCAGCTTGCGTGCTGTCCCCCCCAGTTTATCCACTATTTAGAGGCACGCTTTTAAATGCAGTGTTTGCTTTGTAAACTTGTTTTCAAATGCCTCGCTGGAGTTCTTGTTTCTCCTGTGCTGATTAGTAATGTGTTGTTGTAGCCAGAACCTATGGAGGTGTGTCCCTATGACCATAACCACAGAGTGCCTAGAAGAAGCCTGGACAGACACATTACATCCTGTAAGCTCAGCAAGATGGGTTACACCACGGAAGAGCAGGTATGTTGTCTACCCAGGCCAGACAGACTCAAGGCCCTGTATTGTAATGGGGTGTGATTCTTTGTAGGCATGTCTCTCTGAACGAGCAACCATGTCCAACGGAGGTAGTTGAGGGGGATTTTGTGGCATTGCTGGTCACAGTGAACAGTAGTTATTTATTTTTGGGGATTCCCTGAATCTTAACATTCCCCCGGTATCTACTCTGTGTTTTGTTTTAGAAGGTGATGTATAACCCGTCAGAAATTTACGAAAAAGCTGGCATCCCCTGCATAAGCATCGGTGAGTGTGTCTCTCTTGTCCCGGCAGTTCCTCTGTGGCACACAGTTAGTAGTGATGGGACAGATGAGGCTTCAAAACTTGTGGTGAGTGGGAATATCCTGAGCTGAGCAATCATTACAGCAGCAATATATCTTTGCCTGGTAGTTGGTAGTTCAGGATAGTCCCACCTGCCACAGGTTTTCAAGTCTCGTTGTCCCTTTACTTCAAAGAAGGATAGCCATGATGTGGTGGAGACCGTCCCTGATTGCAATGCAACTGGACAGGTGATGAATGTAAATAGAACCTGGATAGTCTGACGGTGGGGCCTTTGTTTCTGCCTTACAGACAAAAACACCCAGCGACAGGTCATTCTTCAAGCTAGAGCAGGTGCCCCACCCATCAGAATGGAGGGAATGTGCAGTCAAGGTAAGGGTATTCATAATCCTAATTCATAAATTTCAAGAACCCATTTTAGAGAATAGAAGTGTTTTTTTACGAGGTGTGTCCAACAGAGGTCGCTAGAACACCAGTTGCACTCTTGCAAAGAATCATGGAATATCTGAGCACGCATCTGAAACCGCAGTAGATGGGGCGAGTGTGACATTAACAGTCTCCTACAGAATAAAACCGCTCACTTGTTCCTATTTTTAAGCAGTTTAGTCAAACACAGGCTATTTGTCATCACCGTATTTTTGTTTTTCAGTGACAGTGGTGAGTATTGAGGAAGTGTGAACTAGAGCCCCCACACACGTTGATTCAGGCTTGCCTGTTCGCTCTCAGTATCCTTTAAGGTGATATCCTTTAAAGTGAGCCAGGATGGCTGGTTTGCTCACAGCTGCTGATGGCCTGGGATGGGGAGGTGGGGCCGAGGCATCTGTGGTTAGGGTCCCAGTCAGATTGCCCCCCCCCCGCCTGCCCACTCTAGTGTGTGGGTTGTAGCTTTGACCGGTATACTCTGTCCAACACTTTTGTTGCATTGTTATGCAGCTCAAATCGTTTAGGGCTGGTGCAGGAGCAAAAGTGATGCATAAATGTACAGAGACAAACAAGACAATAAAATTAACATGTAAAGTTGTCAATGAATCAAATAAGATTAAGTACTGAGTAGGTCGTTAAAAAGTAAGGATTTATACTTGGATTTTTATAACGATTTCAACAAAGCGGTCTTCTTTGATTAGTGGCTGTCTGCCCACCACACACAGACAAGTGTCGTCGTGTGAGAAAGAACAGAGCTGTGTGAGTGCTGACTTTGCATGATCGGATCCCCAAGAAGCACTGGGGAAGTACACTAACATTCTAGAAGCGTTTCTTCCCTTTTGATCATTACCATCCAAATAGAATGACAGGTCAAAACCCCCGCGGTTCCACTCCATCACCCATGCTGACACCGAGCTCCTTTTGCGGTGACCTGAAAGTTCCACAGAGTCGGCTGCTTCTGGAGAAATTACCAGATTTTTACCGATTCTGCCAGAAGTCGCTGTGGCTAGAGATTGTTGTTCGGTGTACCTCCAGCTTACAAGTCCCTGCATGCGTATCCTTTTGCACATGTGTCTAAAGCACCCATCCTTCATTTCCATGCCACAGGTGAATATTCTGCAGATCCTCCTGACGTTCCTCTGAACCACAAGAGGGCAATATGCGACCTCACTGTTGCAGACCGGCTGGCGCTCTATGACTACATGATAGCAGCAGCCAACCAGCAGAAAGCACAGACTGTGTCCTCCAACAATGACGATCTTTACGTGGATCTGGTGGCCAAGTTACAGAAAGGTGGAGCACTTCACTCTCTCCTGTGTTTCAAACACTCCTGTCTCATTACTCCAAGAACATGGCCGATTGTTGGTCATGGATTCGCTTCTTGCACGAACCTACCCCTTGACTCTCTGTGAAAAGGTTGGGTCACTGATTCCTTCCTGTTCTTTGCAGATGATGAGCAGAACGGACCAAAGTCTCACCTGGAGGTTCTAGCTGAGATGAGGGACTACAAGAGGCGTAGGCAATCCTACCGGGCCAAGAACGTCCACATCACCAAGAAGTCCTACACTGAGGTCAGTGAGATGCCCGAAAACTTCACAAAGACCTTTCAGTCAGCCTAGTTTCCCCCCTTCCACAAACCTTAAGGGTGGTCTGAACCGCTCCCTGTCATCATGTATGGGTCTCGGGTTCACTTTGAATCTTTTTCGTCATTGAATCTTTCATCGGGAATTTGGTGTAGTTGTGTCAGAGCTATGTGTGTGTGCGCTCATTCGCATGTGTGACCTGCAGGTGATCCGTGAGGTCATAGACGTCCACTCCGGTGAGCTGGCCAGGCTCTGGCAGGAGGAGATGGAGGAAGAGGAGAAATCCAAGGCATCCAAACAGCCGTCTCACAGGTTTTGGCCGTGCTCCCTTTCTTTTTTGGTGGTCTGCAGGGGTCCTGACATCGTTGTCAGGATCACACCATGTGACTCACTGTGCCCCCCCCCCCAGGAGGAAGTCTGATGAGCGACGGTCAGGTTCAGTTGAGTCGGGCCAGTCCCACAGCAGCACCCGGGACAGCCACAGCTCACGGCACAGGTGTCAGCGCAGCCGGGAACACAGCCGAGAGAGGCAGCGGCACAGGGAGCGTGCCCGGGAGAGACCACGGAGCCGGGACCGGGACAGTAGAAGGAAAAGGTGAGGTGTTTCTCGGTGGCTCTCTGACTTTAATGCCAGCAATGGGGGACAGTGTCCCTGGTTTATATTTGGTTTTCAAAATAGTCTGAATCTGCCGTTTGTGTGGCATCTCCCCACGTTTGCGTGACATCCTGTTTTCACAAAACTTGCATAATAAACCAGGTTCGCGGTCCTCTCCTGTCGTCTCTGTTTCAGGGATTCGCGCTCTCCGGACGAGAGGCAGCGTAGTAAAAAGAGTCGGAAATGAGTCATCTCGCTACTGCGAGGTCTACACCTGCCTTGGGGGCGGTGCGCTTTGCGGCAGAGGAGCATGTCCTTCCAGGAGTGACCCCAGATTTGGCACAGATGCCTCAACTGATGGTGGACTTGTGGTAGCTATGGATTCCAGGATGAACAAATGCTTCAGGATACAGTCTGGCTGTTCATGTGAAACTGGACTTCTGTTTGGTGTTTTTTCAGTTTTTAATTTACAGCTTTTGACTGGCTCTGCAGATACAGTCAGATGTTCAAATAAAGGTCACGTGTTGTTCATTGTCTCCTTGTTCAGTGACTATCGGAGCCAAAAAAGGGAGGACTGCATCACATTAACCCTGGTCCATATTGTCCATATGTGTGTTATGATGAACCACTGAAGTTCAAGTGTAAATATCAGTTTTATTTGTCAGACATATTTGTGAGTTGATTCCAATAAAAATGGTTTTTGCCCTGATGAAAATAACCTGGCAGCCTAGGGCTTGTTGGGCATAAACCTTCCATGCACTGACCCGATCGGCGCCTGGCTCTACGAAATGCATACTGGTTAGTAAACTATCTGACATCTGTTAGCCCGAGTTGCTCTGACGTTATGTTCAGCGCTTATGTCATCGTCGTTGCTCATCAAATCTATCTCTGTCCGGTAGCAAGACAGAAAATTTCTGCTGCATTGACCTCGTCAGGTAGAAAGATGACAAACGTGATATTTTTCCGTTTTTTTTTTCCCAGGTTGCGGTTCACATGACACACGAACTTAACCTCTGACTTTTGACACCTACGACTGCTGCCACCTGCTCTCATTGATTTTTCCAGCCGAGGCGGAAGGAATCTGAAACGAACCCATAATGTCTGTTTGGTCTCATTTGATATGCTGATGCTCAATCCTGATCACCTAACTAGATCTTAAAATACCCTGCTGTCCTCCTAACTCCTATACAACATCATTGTTTTCAGTTGTACTAATGAATTTGTTCAGCCTGGCCCTGGGCTAGAGGAGGATGGGTTTTCCCCTTGAGTCTGGTTCCTCCCAGGGTTTCTTCCTCCTCAGGGAGATTTTCCTTGCCACTGTCGCCTTTGGCTTACTCTCTGGGGACCTTGGGCCTGGGACTATGTAAAGTGCTTTAGGACAGTCCTTCTAATGGTGCTATATAAATGGAATTGATTGGTGGAGGGCTGATCTCTAAGTGTCTTAGTCCCATGTTCCCTCCTCCCACCCCTTGTCATGACCTTTTGCCACATACACTGTGAACTCTATGTAGAATGTCTGCTCCAAGTGTCACGTTTGGTGCTTTTTTAATTTGGAAACCCTAACCAAGGTCATCAGTCTTCATGGACTGGATGTAACAACCAATGTTAATTTTTTCTAATAGACCACTTTGCAGGAGAGGTGCATATAGGGTAAGGTCTGTCAATATAGCATTTCACTTCAGCGTCTCTCACCTCGATCACTATGCCTGGTCTCATTACACGCTTGAAATATAAGCGGTGTTGGGCTTGGCTGTGCCATGGCTCAGATATCAGCCCCTGTGTTGTGACGGTCATGTGTTATCTTGGCCTTCTGGGGTGTCTCCCGTGGGCCTGTAAGGTGTCTTCAGAATGAGAGGGATGATGGTTTTACATGTAGGGTCAGTGTAGCCTCGCTCTGACGAAGTTGCCATGAGTTCGAACCCTCGGCCGCGGTGTGAGAGCAGGGGTGCTGGCTCTTGCGTGGCGTTGCCCCATAATCCATTTGCCACAGACTTCCCTCTCTCACTGTGTGAGTCTTAGCCAAAGCATAGGCATGTGTCTGTCTCCTCCCCTCTTTGCACTGGTATGGTCCATCATCGTCACCATCTACCCCAGTGTCTGTCTGCGTTTGCCCCCCCCCCCGAATTCTCCACGTCTCTGAGTCTGTTTGCTATGGGCAGGACCAGGTATTTCTCACTGCTCCGTGTAGGAGTGAGGAGGGGACACCTACGCTGCCCAGGGCCTTAGAACCTCCTGGGGAGGTGGGATGATGTAAAGGGTCTCTCCTGAGAAAGGATCCCAGAGAAACCAGCTCAGGAGGGGGGGAAGCCATCTCAGGTGCCATCTGCCTGTGTGGAGCATAGCCTTCGACCAGTCCCTCCCCAGGGGGTCCACGTGTTTCTGATTGGACCACCGCGTCTCAGTAGAACATTAGCCATTCAACCTCTACGCTTTCATGAAACCTGCCGTCATGCCAGCTTCCAGGGCGGAGGTAAGCCTGGGGGGACCTGCCACGGGAGTGGGGCAGCATATGTGTTCACCCTGCTGAGGGGAACCTGCTAGCTTTGTGTGAGTCAAATTGACTGTTGTTAATCGGTATTGCTGTGGTTAGTTATCAGATTGGCTGTTGCTTGTCCATTGCTGAGGCTCCACCGGATTTGTCAGAAATAGACCGATGTTGCGCACCACGTGTGCTAGTTTTGTGGTGAAATGATAGGGGTTTACTGCTGTTGGACCCTTATATAAGCAACTGAAGCTAAACATTGAGCAGAACATGATAAAAAGCATCAGCTTACCTGAACGCACTGCTGAGCAAAGATCAAACACCGTTACAATATAGGTGAAGTTGAAACAACTATTTATAAAATTAAGACATTTTAATGCTGCAACCAAACTTCCTTTTCAGCAAATATCAGAGATTTTAGTGAACACTGAAGCTGACTTCAAGCTGAAGGAAAGCTTTCAAATCAAAGACACTGTCTCACAAAAGGCATAACCTTATGAGGCTTTTCTTAAATTTCTGTGGCCTCACTTGAGCTAATTCAGGACAGAATCTTAGTAGTTCTAATGTTAAAGTGCTTTGTCTCCAGTATAATGTTGTATGATTTGTATAATCTTAGCCATTTAAAGTTCTGTCTACATGAAAGTGCGTCCCCTAGGGGAATGTAGGAAAGGACACATGGCACCTGGGTCTCCTGGGATGGCTATGGGTCAATGGTGCTCACTGGTGCCGCCCTGCCATCTGGAAGTTCTGTGTTTCAGTTCCCACATTCACACGTAGGCACTTGACTGTGGAGTACACTGGAAATTCACACAGTCCTCCAATACGTTTGTTGAGGAGGGGGAGGGACCAAGTGGGAATTTTTTTTTTTCACTTCCTCTTCACAAGACAACTAAACAAGTAACTGGCTCATGTCAAGAACTGGCAAGAGCTGAACTGCTCCATATAAGCCACAAACTACCCCCTGAGCCTGACCAGGACAAGTAGGCAGAAGATGGATGAATGGATGGGCGAGATGACTAAATTCGTAATAAAATGTACCAGAAGCCATTTAACTTGGAAGCAGTGGTGCTTTGAGAGGATTCTCGGTTTAAAGGCTGAAATGTGGAATTTGTCTGTGAACACTCATTCAGGCGCAGAAATTCGCCTCACCTGTGCCCTGGCTCAGGAATCTGAGGGTCAGCGTCAACACAGCACTGGATTTGGGCTGATAAGAGCAAAAGGATGATGGACGTGCTGTCATTTGTGTGGGTTTTAAAAGATTACCTCTCATCTTTAGGGTGTATGGTGCAAACAATTCTTCAGTCTCCGAAATCCCAGGGAATCCATCGCATGTTTGCAAAGGGCTTCAGTGGGAGTAAAATATGCACTGTGATTGTAGATTTAAGACTTCTTAAATGATTAACATTCACCGGCATGGCCAGCTTGTGATGTTAGTTCATCATTTCTCCATTCTTTGGCACTGGAATATAAACTCCATCCATCCATCTTCCAACCATTTATCTCAAGGTCATGGGGGATCTGGAGGGTATCCCAGGAAACACAGGGTGGATGGCTGGGCTACACCCTGGATGAGATGGCAGTCCATCACTTGGCACATATACACACACAATCATACACTGCAGGCAATTTAGAGACACCAGCTAGCCTTTGGACTGCAGAAGGAAATCTGAGTGACCAGAGAGAACCCATGAAACGTTGGGAGAACATACTGATTACACATGCACAGAACAAGCATAAGAGTCCCCTAACCCTGGAGGTGTGATGTAAGAGTGTTACCCGCTGAGCCACCTAGAGTAGAACTTGTCTGTTCTGGTCTGTAGGCTCGCTCTTTGCTGCTTCAGATTGTCTTTTCTGTCATGGCGACATCAGCAGTTGGACATCCACAAGGCTTTGATGAAAGAGTGTCATAAATACGAGCCACACTCAGAATCCTTAGCTTTTCCTCAGCTGGATAAGCACCTCAGTGTCATCTTCCACCGTTACATGGTTATTTGTTCAGGTGTGCCCATCCATGATGTTTCATAGGTGAGATACCAGAAGAAGTCCAGTGTTTTAAAATTCACTTTTATAGATTTGAATAGAATCGATTCATTGTAACGATCTGCTGCCCATGCAGTGCTATATAAGTGCTGCCCGTTGTTGTTTGTGGTGGTTGGTTTTGCAAAGACTTGATTCCTATGACTTTGTCATGTTATAGCAGTTAGCTACAGTGATACATGCAGGCCTTCTCACCCTAACAAGTCACCATGCCATGGGGTTAATCACATTATTCGCGTTTGATCACTTTGTGTTTTGAAATGTGGTGTTGTCATAGTGGTCAGAGAGGATGGCTACACCGCTGTCACACTATCTATGGCTAATGGCTTATCACAGGTACCCACGATGGACATAACAGGAAACCCGAGTCACGTGTCCTTATTTATTTTTTTCTGGAAAGATATCCTGGCTGAATGGTTTGATACTGCTCCCGCTCCTGTATGGTCTCCAGGCCTCCGCCCAGGATGACTTCTCGGGCTACCACTCAGGTAAGTGACACTGCTTAGGTCCTCCATTCCTGCAGGGGGTGCAGCTGCTTTCTTCACATCCCTTTCTGCATGCAGATTTACTCCCCTGATCATGTGACTTTCTATGCAAATAATGATCAAGCTATGAGCAGAAGAGCAAATACCGTTTTCATGTTTTTGTACTAAAGAAGTATAAAAAACCACTAAGCTGCTTGCAAAACCAATGCACTTAATAAGTTCATTAACTTATCAAGTTTAAATTGCACAACATTTCAACAGTCAAAAGGACAATATGTGTTGGATTAATTGAAACTGATTCAACAATCATAGCCATGTGAGAAGTGAGACTTCAAAATGCAAGGTGGGAGGGATTTGACTGGTTTGACCTGCTTCCCTATTGGTTATGTTCTTGGTTCATGTTTGGTCAAACCAGACAATGTTTGGTAATCCCCAGCAAATGTAATCTGTGTATTCGCTCTACTGTGGGATTTCTGTGCAGGTGATGAGCATGTCCTTGAGGGGTCTGGGCCGGGTATCTATGGAGAACAGTCAGGCTATCCGCAAACAGGTATTACAAAACACCAGGGTCACATCTACTCCCTCTTCACTGATGTATATCTTTAGCGAATTATGTTGCATGTTATAATTATAATGTAAAAGGGCTTTATCTTAGTCACAATGAAAAAGTGGTTTTAATGGTTTCATGTGCTGCATGCAATTTAAATAATTGTTTTTTGAGCTATTAAACGTTCAGTGTTTGAATGTATACACTGGGTTTTTAGGGAAAGTATTGTACACAGGTAGATTGCGTTGTAAGGAACCAGGTTTAGCTACACATCAGCTTTTATCTGTGGCTAACTGGATGAACTGGGCCATGTGAACCCCACCACTGCACAGACGAGGACCAGCTGGAGCCCACCCATGGATACGAAGAACAGACGGCCTCAGCCTACGACCCCTATGACCCCTATGCTCCCTATGCTCCCACCACCTCTGTGGTCACCATGATAACTGAGGACGCATACCCCTACGTGGCAACCACATCCCAGTCCTACAACTATGCCAAGGAGGTAACCACGGTGACCACCCAGGTGCCCTACTATGAAGACACTTATTCCGGACCGGACAGTGCCACCACCCTGGGGGAGGAGGAGGGGCCCACGGACTGTGACTGCCTATCCGGGGAGCCTGGTTTTGCTGGATTTGCAGGGCCCAAGGTAACACTACCCCCATCAGGAAGATCTGGCCTATTATTTTTAAAATGGGTCTTAATACATATAAAGTATATGGATATTTAGTGTGTGTTTTGTTATCAAGTTATTTATTTATATGGGTCCACCGGAGGTGTTTTCTGGCTGCATCATCAGCTCCGTGTGTGTGTTTTTTATCTGTATATGCAAAGCATGCTTCATAAAGGGTGCCTTTGAAAAGAAATTTAATTGAAGTTGAGTTTCTCTGAGTGAGATGTCATGGTTTCGACTTATAAACCACCTCTGGTGGGTTTACCTTGCTGTGACAGATGTTGCAAAGCTCTTAATCCAGCGCTGACCTGCAGTTTATTGCTGGTTCCTCATTGGATGCTTACCCTAGCTTCATTATATCTTACACAGAGTACAGCGAGTAAGGAGCTAGCTGTCTGGCTCGTTGTATGGCGCTTTGCATGAAACCATCAGCTAAATAAATGCATGTCATAAATGTAATGCATTTCTAGAAGTAAGAAGTTTATGACAGTATAGTTACAATCAGACCCAGCAGGGCGGCAGTCGCACCTATCTAAGCATACACTGCATTTGCCGCTCTAGGGAGCCAGAGGGGAGCAGGGTAAGGATGGATTCCCTGGAGTGCAAGGACGGGAGGTAAGTATGACAGTGTATCCCTAGTGCTGGGGACACTCTGGTGTACCCTGCTAATGCATGTTGGAAAAGGTCTCCATTTATTTGTAACCTCTCATGTTCAGGGGTACAAGGGATCCAAAGGAGTGCCTGGAAGATGGGGCGACACGGGCCCTGAGGTGAGAGGGCACTCAGTGGGGCCCAGCCTGGGCCCACTACACCAAATGCCCCCCCCCCCCATACAAGACACACACGCTGAGTCAGAAACGAACACAGACAGGACCACATTCCACAGCCCCTCTCTATCGAATGACCTCTGAGACTGAGGGGATTAAGTTGAGTTTTCATTTGCCTCACGAAGAACCTACGAAGTTCTAAAGTAAAAGATGACTAGAGGGGAAAAGAATGCTGGTGATTACGTCGACACTGGTTAAAAGTATCACAATTGGCTTGTTTACGAGAAAATAAACCATATAATGAAAAGGCAGAGAGAACAGTGAAACACTAGTAATGACAGATAATTAGGTAAACAACCATAAAAACTGTGCTACTTAACAGACTGGTGCAAACAGGAGCTTTTAACCCTTACGAGGGAATAGCAATTCCAAGAACTGGTGGAAAACAGTCAAATTATTATACCAGACATCACATGACCTCCCAGCAAGTGTTTAGCTTGCAGCTCATTGATGTTTTATCCCCCGACCTGCAGGGGGACCCCGGAGAGGATGGAGCTGAAGGGTCATCCGGCTTCTCTGGAGCCATGGTGAGCAAGATGTCATAGGATTTTTGAGCATCCCTGGCTGGAGCAGTCGATGCTTTGTGTGTGACTGTGTGTGTGTGTGTGTGTGTGTGTGTGTGTGTGGGCATGTGCTCACCTGACCTTATCTCCACAGGGAGACCCTGGGTTGCCTGGGGACAAGGGCGAGGCCGGAGGCTCAGGTGCCAAGGTATAAGCAGAAACAAATGCTACCACCTGTCTATAACTGCACCTACCATAGATGTTTCTAGGAGACTGTTAGTTTTTAGAGCTGGGCATAGACTTTCTGTGTGATCCACAGGGTGATATTGGCATGGAAGGCCCATGGGGTGGAATAGGGATGAAGGGCAATACAGTAAGTCGAATTTTGAAAAAAGTCTACTTGACTCGTGGCAGTAAACCCTACTGTCACAGTCAAAGGGATGTAAGATTGTATTAATTACAGAGCAGACAGTAAGATTCTTGAACCTGACCTCTGACCTGGGGGACACTGACTTCTCCAGGGCCGAATGGGAGCCACAGGACAGCCTGGAACATCTGGGGCTAAAGGAATTAAGGTAAACTGGTTTCCTCTAAGCACACATCATGATACAGAGAGATAGATATTTATTACTGTTCGTTTACTTGATATTGGTTTTGAACTAATACTTGAAACTTTTGTCATTGTTAAATTCATCAAATATTGCATTGGATATTTACTGAAACAGTATATTGTAAATTTATTAGATCAAGGGAACAACGTTAACTCCTTTGTAGGGTTCTGAATATGGTAGCATCCATGCTGCACTGCAGCAGATTTACTTCACACGCTTGCTGCATACAGCTGATATCACTCACTGAGACTGAGAAATGGAGACAGGGAAGGCAGCCCATCGATCTTCCGGTGAAACATTTCATTAACGGCAACAGTTGTGCTTGACAGGGATCCATGGGAAAACCTGGGAAAATGGGACAAGAAGGTGAAATGGGAGAGAAGGTAGGACAACCAAACCAACTGAGTGGGAGGAGCTAAAATCACACCAGCCAATAAAAAAATTGTATGCAAATAGCAAACATCACATTACTTTATTTACAATTCACACTACAGTATGACAGCAAGATATACTTGTTATTTATATGCATCCAATGTAATGTTTCAAAGCGAGATTGCTGATTAAAGTGAAATGATTAATCAAAATGTCTGCTGAATATTTAGCTGACAGTGACAAACAACAGTTTCATAACTGATTAAATAAAGGCCTGTGTGTCAATCTAAATACATGCATATCTACAGTAAAGATACAAATATTTCCCTAAAAATAGACCTGTTATCTTTGTCTTACTCACAGGGTCAGATTGGGGCCCCCGGGTTCTCAGGCGACACAGGAGAGCAAGGTTACACTGTAAGAATGTGCTTGATTACACATCTAAATCATAAAAGCTCTCCAAAAGAAATTTATGGTCAACTATTTATTCATTTTTTTCTTGTTTGTTTGTTTTAGGGATATCCTGGAATTCCAGGAGGCAGAGGAGAGCCTGGACTAAAGGCATGAAGAAATTGATTGATTGATTGATTGATTGATTATTGATTTTTGGTTAACCTGCTGCCTTGACCAGTTAGAAGATGGATGGATGGATGGATGGATGGATTTTTCTGACCCCCGAGAAAGCACTCAGTAGTAAAATGACTTTGGACTGGCTGACAAAACAGCTTCTTGGGGGAAAAAATTATTCCCCAAATTTTCAATTCCCCAAATTT
>JAACJT020000110.1:6868100-6910754 GCA_009936485.2 Gymnarchus niloticus | reverse complement strand
TTACCCAGTCCATATCAGTATAGACATCCAGCATGATTTTTCTTCCCATTGAGATCTGACGTGTTTTCAAAGTGTTCGTTTAATTTTTTTGAGCAGTATATTTATGTGAGTGATTTTTATTCGCAGCATGCTCTGAGGCGCAGGCAATTTATCAAGGTTCTCAGCTCCTCACACAATTCTTATTTTTCAAGTTCTTGAAATCTGGTAATTGTTAACTTCTCATCTGGACTCCGAACTTTGAGCTTTGTTCCCGGATCGCGACTCACTCACTGTTTCTGCGTAAATTTCAGGCTGTCTTAGAGTGGCTACTTCTCACCTACCAAACTGGGCACTGAAAACACCATAGCGATCTTTCAGCTTCTGAGCAGGTGTCCATCCAGGCTGGAGAACTGGGTACTGTGCTTCTTGCTCCTTGTCAAATATGGCCCTAGATCCTCTGTTCCAGTACGTCGAGGAGCATCAGGATGAGTTCGTCCAGGTGAGATGGGTGGACCTTGGGCAGATTTAGAGAAGGAACAAGTATGACCTGTTATATGATTTCAAGGTTTTGAGGTTTGTTTACTGTCGTGTATACATAGCATAATGAAATTAGTATTTGTGTGCTTTATGCAGACCTTAATGTCAAATACAATACAATAACTACAAGACAACAGATACAGGACAATAAAAACAGCAAGTGACAAATAATACTAAAAAAGAAATAGAGAAAATAACACCACTGTAAACATACACTAAAACATAAAAGGTGCATAGAAGGTAGAACTTTAAGATTACAGAATCAAGTGTAGCAGCAGTTAATATGCAGTTAGGTTTTGTTGAGGAGCCAAACTGCCTGTGGGTAAAAACTGCCTGAAAAGTACTGTATGTGTGCCTGAGGGCCTTTACTGTCTGTCAGAATGGAGGGAGAAAAACGGGTGTGTTGGGTAACTGGAGTCCTTTATGATGGAGTCTGCCTTTCTACGGTGGCACATTGTATACATGTCCTGCACGGCCGAGTAATTGTCACCGGCAATGCCCAAGGACTTCCGTGCTGAGCAAATACCTTAACACAATGTTATGTAACCAGTGAGTTCAGATCCTATAGTGCATCTCTACCGAGAAGCTTTGCTCCTGGAATTTAGGCTTTCCTCAAACACCTTATACGTCACAATTATGATGGAATTTGGTCAGATATATGTATATATAAAGTACATATATACATCCATGGAGGCCACATGTGCTCTGAGCTGACCGTCCAACCCGTCCAACAGAGACTGGGACAGTGGGTGGCTGTCCCGAGCGACTCCAGCCACTGGGGGCTGTGGGGTGAGGTCGAGAGGATCCTCAGCATGACAGCAGACAGGATTAAAGAGATGGGGGGTGTCGTGGAGCTGGCAGATATCGGCGCTGAGCAGGTAAGGCAGGTGTGGTGTCTATTTGAAGCATGTGTGATTTCTATTTGTGTAATTCTGTGGGGTTGGAGTTCGTGAGCCTCACCCTGCGCTTTGACCCTGAACTTTGCTTTTCTCTGTATATGTGTGTATCTCATGGAGAGCGTGATGGAATATGCAAACTCTTAATTCCTTTGTCTGTACAAATGATTAATAAAGTGTCATTTCCTTTCATATTCACAAAGTTTGTTGCTTCTCGAGCAAACAAGCAAAAAAACATTTTTAGCAAATCCATTTTGAAATATAATTTAAAAGTGAAATTGTGTTAAAATAACAGCTAAATACTGATGTTAGAGTGTTGTCTCAGATGGGATGCATGTCCCACCCTGGCTGACTGTGATCCAACTCTCTCTCCACCTCACCGTGGAAGCTTCCTGGTGGAGAGTCATTGAGGAGGCCTCCTGTCATCCTAGCCCAGTTCCAGAAGGACCCGAAAAAAAGCACACTCTGTATCTATGGCCATGTGGACGTCCAGTCTGCCAAGAAGGAGGATGGGTGGACCACGGACCCATACTCCTTGACTGAACTGAATGGTGTGACCCCTAACTCTCCATGACCACAGATTCTGAACACTGAGAGGTGTGAGTCATCTGACAGCCTTTTGTCCTTTGTTTCATAGGTAACCTTTACGGCAGAGGGGCCTCAGACAACAAGGGCCCAGTGCTAGCCTGCCTTCACGCCATAGAGACATACCAAGCCACCAATCGGGTTTGTTCCTGTTCCTGACAACCAATCAAGTGTGCTCCGTTTGTCGGCGAGGATCTGCTATCAGGGTCTTGCTCCAGGGGATCTTCTCACTTTTTCATTAAATCATTCTATGGATTTCCATCCAGCTAATATTAACTCATTCCAAAGGAGTAGGATACCTGTAGATGAATACAATTCAAAAAGGCAATCAACGCAGATTTAGAATAGCTAAATTATACCTCCTCAGCACACATATTACCTGCTAGACTCAATAGCATGCAAAGGCTGTTGATGTTAAGACAATGAACATGCATCAATCTTCTATAACCACTTGTCCAGTACAGGACCACTAGTAATCATGGACCTTATTTCCTGAAGGACAAGGCGGGGGGCACCCTGGATGGAACAGTAGTTCATTGTAGGGCAAGCCAATTTGTCATAGCCAGTTCCACAGAATTAACAACAGCTTAGGTCATTAATTAGCATGTCTACTGCAGCAAAACTCAGAGAAATGTGTTCAGTAAGGGGTTTTGCTAAGGACCTTCTCTCAGTCTTTCTATAAGACTAGCAGATGTTGAACATTTTCAGGAGGTGCCAGTAAACATCAAGCTGGTCATCGAGGGGCTGGAGGAGGTGGGGTCCACTGGCCTGGAGGAACTGATGTGGAAGCGCAAGGACAGCTTCTTCTCGGATGTGGACTACATCGTCATCTCCGACAATGTGTGGCTGACCAGGAACCCGGGCCTCACCTACGGGACCCGGGGTAGCAGCTACTTCTTTGTGGAGGTATACTAGAACTGGCATGGCGGTCTGGTTGACAGCAAGTCCCAATCCTAGAAGTGGGAAACCATGAGTGAGAAGGTAGACAGTAAAGTTTATCAGTAACTCTGGAAAGATGGTCTTGTCAGGTAAAAACTTCAATGTTGAAAATGTTATGGTTGTAATTTGCCTGGTGTAGTGGGTGTCAATCAAAGCATGCTGTCTTCCTGCTCTCCTCCTGACCTTCCTCTGTCTAGCTTAGCAGCAGTAAACCTTGAGTTCTCTGACCACAGGTTGAGGGCCCAAATTTGGACCTGCATTCCGGGGTGTTCGGAGGGTCAGTGTATGAGCCCATGGTGGACCTGGTTGCTCTTCTTGGTGGGCAAGACAGCACCTCACCCACAAAAACCTCTAAAAACCCCAGTTAAGAGATTGGGTGGCCTGGATGTAAAGCTGTTTGGCTGAAAGGTTTCCTAAGTAAATCAAAACATTTAAACCCATTTATAATCTTTGTTCCAGTCAGAATCCCATGACAGAGGGATGAGAGGACAAAAAGAGAACTTTTATACTGGGAATGGCTTCACATGGTGGAGAGGACCAAAATCAAAACAGCCAGTTCAGCTTCAGCATGTCACCCTTGTCTCCTGACTCAGTCCTGCCCGGGGAACCCCCCCCCAATACACAGACACACAGACACAGACACACACACACACACATACACACACACCAGCAAATGTAGAGTCTTGAACAACTGGCCTTATTCATTGTTCAATTAGGCATGGCTTACCGCAGCCCCTACCTCATCCTAATTCTTCACACTTGTCTGCTTGACAGTTATTTTAGTGATTATAAATAGGGTGGAGCATCGAAAAGGGGGCAGTGTACAACACCTGGTACAATGAAAAAGGATGGTACTCTGCCGTATTGCAATGTGACGGTCACTCCACTCACCTATCACAGGCAGCCTTTTGGATCGCAGTGGGAGGATCCTCGTTCCCGGTTTGTATGAGATGGTGGCCCCCCTGACTGAGGAAGAGAGGAAGCTATACGAGGGCATCGAATTTAACCTGGAAGAAATGAAAAAGGAAATGGGGGTCCAGCGCTTTCTGCAGGACAGTAAGGTACCCTTCTGGGTACCCCTTTGGTTGGGTGGTGGGGTATCATGTGAAGGCCTCTTGGCCATCCCAGGCCCGATGTCTCCCTCCCCCTGCATCTCAAGGAAGGGGTGCTGATGGCGAGGTGGCGCTACCCATCTCTGTCTATCCATGGGATCGAGGGGGCGTTCTCCCTTCCTGGGGAGAAGACCGTCATCCCCAGGCGAGTTATAGGGAAGTTCTCCATCCGCTCTGTGCCCAACATGGAGCCCACAGTGATGGAAAGACAGGTGGGGGCTCCCTCTAACATTTGACATAGATAAATGGATGGATGGCATAGAGAATAGCTTTGTACTTCCAGGGTTGTGGGTTCGAATTCCACCTCCCCTTTGAGTTTTGGAGTTTGTGTACTCTCGCTACACCCATCAGCCTAAGTGTGTGAGTGTTTGCCTGTACGTACAGTGCCATGGACTAGCATCCCATCCAAGGTGTCCCCTTGTCTTTTGAAATATGCTGCCTGAAATGGGCTTCAGGTTCCCTGTGACCTTCTCCAGGTGGTGGTAATAAAAATCCTAGCACTACTATACATCTTGGTTCTGGTACCAATAACTTGTTTTCCAGGTGAAGGAACATCTGCAGAGGGTCTTTGCCCAGCTGAACAGTGCAAACAAGCTGAGGGTGTCCTCAAGTGTGGGAGCTAAAGCATGGGTGGGTGATCTGAAGGACCCACAGTACGTGGCTGGCCAGAAGGCGGTCAAAGCCGGTGCGTTTTGCTGTGTTTATGTGGGTCTCCACCCAGGACTCTCGTTTCCTAAACACCTGTTGTTGGTGTGCAACACAGCAGACAGGACTGTAGTTTTAGCCCACCTTATCTGCTTAAGTTAAAAGTCAGAAACAGTAACTGGCATCACACATTGTTAACGTTTGTCCCGTCGCAAACCCACGCATCGTTTCTACGGCAACCAAAGCTTCTTACAAATGTGATACCGTTTACTCATTTGGATTGAACTGGCTCATCAGTGTTTGGCCTGGAACCCGAGCTGATCCGAGAGGGATCTACCATTCCCATCGCTCACAGCTTCCAGGAAGTGATTGGGAAGAGTGTGATGATGCTGCCGATTGGTGGCCATGACGACGGAGAGCACTCTCAGAATGAGAAGATCAGCAGGTATGGGTGGAAGAATAGAGTCCCCCTCACTCTTATTCACTAATGATGCAGAATTATTATTTTTTTTATTAACTGTGTGACTTCATCCCATCCCTTGCAGAACTCTTCATCTTAAATTGTTTGAGTTTTTCTGATCAAATAATAAAAGTCTTCTCTTTTCAGGTATAACTTCATTCAAGGAACGAAGCTCTTTGTGGCCTATTTTCATGAACTCTCCCTGCTTCGCTAAAGCAATTCTGAAATCAAACTTCAAACGTGGCTCATTGAAGCCCAAAATGAAAAATTCTCTCCCTTTGGCTCCACCTAGTGTCCATTTTGGGTAACCAGACAGTCTGTATCAATAACACTGCCAATTAGATAATTTTGTAAGTTGTTTCACATCTCATTTTGCATTCAACATATTATTCTACAGTTTCTAATTTACTGCAGCTTCTGTTTAACACTGACAGAAAAAGTTTAGATTTAAATTTTTTGCATGACCTGAAGATGATTGTTTTTTGGATTTTATGTCATCCTTGTGGTTAGGAAATTGAACGACAATCGAGCATTCAAATTTTTCAAATCCATTAATATGAATTTTTACAAGCAATTAATGTGATCACTGTATCTGTTTTATATGTGAGGGGGTTGAATGTGAATGTCTCCATATTAGATTGACATCTACCCTCTCAACTTCCGAATGAAGAAAACACAAAGATTAGCTGGCACTCCTGAAACCCCAGCACATCATCCAGCCTTTTGTCTGCATCTATATTTGTATGTAACAATAAACCTGCACCACGCAAACTCATCTGGAAAAACAAGTGCGGCTGTGACAGTTGGTTGCAACACTTCTGTATGTTAAAAGTCAGGTGTCGATCCGGACAGATCAGTGATCTTCCGCTTTGCAGTGATCTTTGCACATAAATTGAGTAACATGGTTTGCGTATATTTCACTTTGTTTATATAAAGAACATAAAATCATTAATACTTAAATATTACAAGTTATGCTTCCTGATGGATTTACACTGGCAAAATGTTAAAATCCTGGAATGGAGTGATAGTTTAGTTTAAACAACATGTTGCCCCCCCTAATTGTCTACGCATGTTCGATATTGTGTATTATTACAGAATACGTCATTGTTGCCTCACACCTCCAGAGCTGGGGGTTTGAATCCTATCTCTGTGTGTATAGGATTTGTACATATTCTCCCCTTATTGCATGGGTTACTTCCTGCAGCCCAAAGACACACAGATGGTCTAATTGTTATCCCTAAATTGCCCTTAGTGCATGTTTGTGTGTGTATGTGCCTTTTGATGGATTAGCATCCCATCCAGGGTGTTAGCCCAGCCTTGTGCCCTATGCTACTTGGAGTAGGCTCCAGGTCCCCTCTCCAGAACCCTGACCAGGATAAGTAGAAAAGATGGATGGATGGATGGATGGAAGGAAATTCCTAATAGTGTATGTTTGTGTATATCAGTCTGGTTACAAGATGGAAAGATGTAGGCTGTGCACTAGGATGCTCCCATTACAATTTATAAGAGATGAACCTTTAAGCATGTCATAGCTAAATCAACATATCTCTTCAAGCTGGTAGAAAATAACAGAAGCAATGCTAAGTTCCTGTTTGATTCCATGTTGAAACTAACTAGGAATCATTCAGAGCTGTAACCACAGATTCCAAGCTCTCTCAGAAGCAACAACTTTTTGACATTCTTCAATGGAATTCTATTACCATTAATAAGTTACTACTAATAGATGTATGTTAATTGTAAGTTACTCATCACTAAATCTTTGATATGTACCAAAATAGCTGAAAGTAGCTGTTGTCAAACCTGCCCTTAAGCAACTGGTAAAAACTGTAATGAACCTGTCCTGCCATGTACCACCCAGAAGAAGATGGATCTTCCCCCATGAATCTGGTTCCTCCCAAGGTTTTTTCCTCCTGAGGGAGATTTTCCTTGCCACTGTCCCCTTTGGCTTACTCTATGGGGACCTCGAGCGCAGGACTACGTACAACACTTTGTGAAAACGCTCGTTGTTAAAGGCATTATACAAATAAAATTGAACGGAACTGTATTTAACCTACAATACTAAAGGAGAATGTTCAGATATATACATGGGTATTATAAGTCTTTTTGAGGGGGATAGTACTAAGTAACCAGCAAAATAACAATAGAAGATGTTGCTCGGGCACACTTGTGAACCGGAAGTGGAAAAAAAAAACATTTCGACACATAGATAATAATGCGATCACTTGCACAAACTCCGATTCGACTATAGAAGGAATTTGGAAGGACAGGTGCTAACTTTGTATCCCACAGAGCTATCCATATGAGGGCCAGCGTGACCCCTCATGCCCTCCCGATGAAGCACGCGGAGCGCACGAGCGCCAGCTGAGCGTATGACGTAAGCTCATTCTACGGTGCGCCACTAGTGACTAAGACCATAAAGAGCGGACGGAGAAAACACTCTCGTATTTAAGGGTAAGGCTTAAAAAAATCCACGTCTAACCGCAATCTACACACATGCCGGCATTTCCTGAGATGCACTGCTTTTTAGGTTTTATTTGATTCGGTAAGTCGGTCGATTAAATCGCACATTTCCTAGGTCGCATTTGGCAGGCTTTTTGGGCCTCTGTGCTGCCGTCGTTTTCCGAGCTTTGAGCCCGCAGGTCCCACCCACTTTGCCGTATCATTGGGCGCTAGCGACAATTGCCTTTCCCGATTGGCCGGCCGGTACATCTCTTAATTTTGAGTCTGCAACGATTCGAAGTTGGGGAAGTGCCTAAAAACAGGGCGACTCAGTTAACCATATGATGTTATGATCGCTAAACCTGGCGTTCGGGCTGCACGTTTTATTAGAAATGTCAGTTTAGCTCCGCAGAAATAGTCTGTGACTGTGAAATAGTCTTAGGATTGAATTCGGAAACAAGAAAATGGTTAATCTGCAGTAATAGATAGCTAGCCTTTCAGCTAGCCAGTTAACCTGTCAGCCTTTAACCCGCGAAGTTTATTTTCCATGTCTCCCTCCCAGATTCTCTGTCTCCTTTAAATGGCGGGCTGGGCCTAATAAAACGATTCATCGCGTTATGCGAAGGAAACACCGGACAGCCGTGGCGGTGTTGTCCGTGGTAGGCAAACTTTGCGGTCGGCACCGCTGTCTGCGGTCGGGGTAGCAGACTGTGCTTGTTACCGATGAAACACGGAGCTGCTCCCTCCGAATAAAACATCACTTCAATAAGCGCCGACCAGGGACGGTTTGTGAGCCCTGCTGTGGAAACTTTTCTGGTTAAAATGTTCTTTCAAATTGGGTCAGATCCTCTCGATGGAGACTGTCCTGTAGTAATGTAACAAATGAGACTCCGTGGTGGGTGGGAGTGTCCCGAACAACCAATTAGCGTTGGTGCTGAGTGAGGCTTCAAAACCTGTGGTGGGTGGGAGTGTCCCGAACAACCAATCAGTGTTGGTGCTGAGTGAGGCTTCAAAACCTGTGGTGGGTGGGAGTGTCCCGAACAATCAGTGTTGGTGCTGAGTGAGGCTTCAAAACCTGTGGTGGGTGGGAGTGTCCCGAACAATCAGTGATGGTGCTGAGTGAGGCTTCAAAACCTGTGGGTGATTGTTGATTGTTTAGCGATGCGTGAAGCAGCACTGACAAAACACTTAATCCAAAGTCAATGGCATTGATCCCCACCCAGCTCTACACCTCAGACTATACCAGGGGTGTCCAGTCTTATCCACAAAGAGCTGGTGTGGGTGCAGGTTTTCACTCCAACCAATCAGAAGCCACATCTGAGTTCACCGAATGTCAAGCTCAACTGAGTACATAGCACAAGCAAAGTCAGTCTGAGTTTCAGCACCTCATGATATACAGATGAAGTGATGGTACCATGTAATTACATATATGATATTATGATTTATAATAGGCTATTCATATAGAATGCATTTGTCAAAGAAAATAAGTGTTTCAGTGTTTAGTTGTTTACATAGTACAGCTAAAAGGTACCATAATTATTGACTTCATGTTCAAATGTATTGGCCACATTTTGTATGAGAATTGACTGAAATGTTTGGATTGTCTTGTGGATAAGTGGGCTTCAACTCCAAGGGTCCAAATTAGAAGAAATCCAATCAAGGCAAGGTGAATTGGTCAAAATGGAGCTGTTTCAGCTGCAGGGAAAGACGATGATGATCTGGCATGGCATTTTTAAATCTAGGATTATGAGACAAAACCTAGTGACAGTAACAATATTAATTTTACAAAAAATTCCATTGTGGCTGTATACCTAACACACCATTGTTAAACAGTTGAAGTCAGCCTTATCTGCTATTCTAATCAACTTTTAAGAAATAAGAACTCTGCTGTACTGGAGAATTCTTTAGCTATGAAGCAGGTTGTTTTTTGGTAAATACTTTTCAAACTGCTTTACTCCCACACGTGACCTCATGCTCCCAGTGTGGCATACTGTAGCTCTTTGGCTCTATTGAGCACACTGGTGTCAAAAGACGGTTGTGTTGCCCGGGGAGCTGTGAGAGTGCAGGGGTGGATATACTGGAACATACAAACTCGTTCTTACACGTGATAACTTCCTGTTGACCTGGTCTGGTTCCTCCCAAGGTTTCTTCCTCCTGAGGGAGTTTTTCCTTGCCACTGTCACCTTTGGCTTACTCTCTGGTGACCCTGGGCCTGGGACTATGTAAAGAGCTTTGTAACAGTGCTTCTTGTTAAAGGCGCTATATAAATAAAATTGAATTGAATTGACAAGGGGTCTACTGATACAAGATGACAGGATACTAATACTGCCCTTAAAACCCAGTATTTTTTTTTTTTTTTGTTTTTGTAGCCCCTGTTTGTGTTGTTGTTCTTACCAGCAGCACGTTTTTCAGTAATATTCTGCCATTTATTAAAGTACTTATTTGGAGTGATGTGTGTTTCAGTATCTGCATCAATCACTGCTGTTGTACTGGAAAAAAATAATACAAACTCATGACTGTGTGTAGGTTAATGGTTATTTAATGTCCAATAAAAACAGTCATTAGGGCTTCAAGACATTTCTAACACAGCTGCAGAAGCAGCTATGCATTTGTTTTGAAAATGTATACTTTTATAGGAGGGGATGGTGGCTCAGTAGGCTACACAGTTGCATCACACCCCCAGGATTGAGGTTCAAATGTCAACTCTGTGTGTGGTGTTTACATGTTCTCCCCAGGTCTTGAGGGATTTCTTCAGGGAGTCTGTAGACATGCTGTGAGGCTAATCTGCATCTTTAAATTGCCTGTAGTGAATGATTGTATACGTGAGTGTGTCCTGACTTGCATCCCATCCAGGGTGTACAACAGCCTTGTGCCCCAGACTGCCAAGGATGGGCTCCCGGCCTCCCTGCAACCTTGAGTAGGATAAAGTGGTTTGGAAATTTGATGGATGGGTGTTTTTACCTGATTGGCATCTTGTCGCATTGCTTCTGGGCATAGGCTCTAGGCTCACTGTGGCCCCTGTACTGCCTAAGTAGGAGGATTGGTTGATGGACTGAACAGGTGTATGCCTGGTGTTGTCACCTATCCCTATTGAAAGGTATGTTTGAGTGTTCAGTTACTTGGCCCAGTATTAGGAGGAGGAGCTAATACTAGTACATATGCTGAATTTTCCTGTTAGGAGACTGTGGTAATCTGACTGTGTTCTTAAGTTCCAAAGAGACACTTGGCAAATGCGGAGGAAATTTCAGGTGTGATGAAGTCTTGAGGCCAGAAAATCAGGGACATGAGAGCTGACGTGGACAGACGGGAGGGAACTTTTCATCCCAGAAAGTTGGGCGTTTTGGTAATGAAGGTTAGGTTCCAACGTTACCGTCAGAGACCCACTCGTACGACCCCTTACTGCACAACCTCACGTCTCCTGCTCAAAATCTTGCTTTGCATTTACCCTCCTCTAAATTAATTGATGTAATCTAGTAGGGCCCTTTGTTCCTTTGGTTGTTTGAGTGATAGCACATATTTCTGTCTTGTTTTGCAAATTAGTCAGGTTGTTATGTGCGGCAGAGTGTTTGTGAAGCCTGTATGTTGATAAGAGTCCTAGCAGAAGCCTTGTGGTGCATTGATCGGCCTGTCTGAAGGATGTACCACTTTAAGTGCTGCACTGCTTCCTGTTTGTAAGCCCGTTACATACCTGCGAGGATCTGATGCCTTCGCTTCCAAATCCTTTTAGCTCTTTGATCTGCTGTGTGGAACCATGTGTGTTTGAGGAGTCTAATTTCTTTCATTTCTTTTCTGTCTAGCTCTCCAGTTTTTTTTCCCTGTGATAATGTAAAACGGTGTCCCATAGTGTGATTTTCGTGTACCTTTTTCTGGACTGGTATCCTGCCCAAGGTGTCCTCTAGGCATGAGAGCCATGCTCACTGTAATCCTGTACTGGATCGGTGTTCATAGAAGATGAATTTGTGCGTCTTCATGCTTTCAACTGCTTTTTTTATTGAAATTAAATCCAGTGGGTAATGTTTTGATTTTGGAGGCATTTGTCTGTTCCTAATCTGTGTTGATAGCCAGTTTGTATTGGTCTACAAATATCCTTCTACGTTGGAATGAATTACAGCCCTTGTAACTTTAACATTTAATAGAAGTTAGGCTAATTGATCTGTAGAGTGAAGGACTGGCTCTGTGTAGCATTTCTATGGATTAGTGTTACTTGAGATTTTCCACTCTGTCAGTGCTATTCCCTTCTCTATTGATTTCTGGAATAAAATACAAGAGGCTTGAAACTAATAAGTGTCCTCTTCTTTTAAACAGCTGCCTTTTGTCAATTTCTCTAAATTTGTCTGGAGATTAGCAGAACCCGAAGTATGGTTATGTCAGATATTTTCTTGACCTCTCTCTCAGCACCCAATTTGGAGGAGCCAAGCCCTCGTCAGTTGACCATGATGGTTGACCATGTTTCTGTTAGCCGTGGTCAACACACCCTCAACATTTTTGTTGTTTCCCATGCCTAAACGTAAAGATTTTCATGGCATTCTCTGAGCACATGGTTTGAAGGGCTCAGTGGTCACAGTATTGGCAAATTGGATTCTCATGTTTTTGCATGATTCCCTCTGGAAAATGGAAGATGACTGGCTTATGAAACCTGCGTTATACCGAACAGAGAACGAGTCGTCGACTGGATGCTGTCATTAGAAGAGTTGTCAGCTGTAGTGTAACATCTGGTATAATATTAGTATTCTGTTGATTGTGATAAATACTCTAGCAATTCTTTAGATTTCCATGCATGTGTTGAATATCACTCCTGTAGTTTTGCGATATTTTAAAGTAATATTAATGCTAATATTGCTAATGTTATCTGTTACAGAAGCTAAAGATGATAATCTTCACTTGCTTTTCTAACACCTTAGATTTTGCCCTATATCTTGAACGTAACAATTTTACTCAGAATATGCTTTAATATTTGAAAAAAGGCTCCCTACTATTTGTTATACAAATTAGGCTTAATCACGTAGCTAATTCTGTCACGATTGTCTTGATTTAAATCTTCGTACTTTGCAGTACATTTGTTAAAGTACTGCCAGTCATCTTTTATGTGTTGCTCATTAGTTCGTTGCCAGATTGCTGCCCTTAAACTCTCATTTGATCGTAGTTATTTCTTTTCAAATTACATTGTTTTGAGTTCCACGATCGCTACCGTATTGGAAGACACCTCCGTGTCCCCTGTTTCACTCTGCTTTTACTTGTTTAAAGCGGAAAACTGCATTAAGCTGCTCATATCTTCCGGCTGAATTTTCTGAGTAACGTTCGATGATTTTGGCATAAGCGTTACAGAACATCATCCATATAAGGAATCAGTCTTCTAAATTGATTCTTCAACATTTTCGCCCTCAAACCACTAGATGGCAACAAATAATCACATCGCTCCTTAAAACGGTAACGTCAAGGATGTGTCCTATAGGATGTTTTGTAGTTGTGAAGTTTTTTTTTTTACCAAGATAAAAAAAAATATAAATTTTGTGAAATTTACATTTTGTTATGAAATGTTTAAAATAAGTCATTTTGTTTTTTTTCCCCCAGGTGAAGGATAATAAACAATGAATCTATACATCTGAATACTGGAATCCTTTATTGGAAATCATTTAGATGATGAAATGGATATCCGTAAGAATAAACGAAAGTTAAGGTCTGGCAAAGATGTAGTTGGTGACACCGTGGTACATGAAGATAGAGGAAGTAGCTTGAATGCAAATGAGGCAGGTGGTGTCCCTCCTGTGGCTAAACAGTCCCGGACTGATGACGTCACTGCAGAAGATCAGACCCCAGGTGAGTCCTGCCCTGGGATGAAGAAAGAAGGAACAGAAAATATGGGCAACAGGCAGCAGCAAGATGGCGGTCCGGTGTCAGACTGTAGTTGTGAGTGTACCGTTTGCGATTTTGTGGCGAAAACTCCCACGGCTTTGAAAGTACACACTACCAGAAAACATTCCCGGAAAGGTCCTGGCTTCAGAGGTGATGGCACCAGCAGCAGGCGAGGAAAACCACATCAGAACATCGAACAGGAAAGCCATGTCCAGGGCACCGCATCGTCAGATGCCAGCAATGGCAAGACGGTGAAGGAGATCCCCAAAGAAATCCCAGGTGAGGGGATTGAGGCCGAGAAGGATGTGACTGTTGTGTTGAGTGAGAACAGTGTGACGGCCCTCCAGGGGAGGCACCAGCACGATCCTGATGACATACCACTCGCAAGTTCCAAACCAGAACAGGGGTATGGGAGGGTCAGTCCAGATCCTGGGACAAGGGTAGAATTTAACGAGAGAAGTGAGAAGGACAAGAGGGTAAGTCCAACTCACATGCTGTTGGAAATGGTTGATGCTTCTGAAGAGACAAATCAAATTGGAAAAGAGGCGGAGAGCGAATCCTCAGAAGAGTCAGAAAGCATCCAAACCTTTGACGAAGGCAGCGGAAAGCAGAAGCAAGATAACATCAGAAGTTTGAAGGCAGAGACACGTTCAGAAATTATTGTTGACACCTTGGAAAAAAGTTCTGATGTGACCCTGGCAGATTCTATCCCAGGTAGCATTGATGTGGGAAAAGAAAGTCCCATAGTAGATGAAGCACAAAAACAGGTTCAGAAGAAAGTTGTTAAACGAGGGCCAAAACTCAAGACTCAAAACACCTGTAGCTACTGTGGACAGCTGTGTGCGACAAAGTTTGAACATGAAAGACGCTGCTGCAGCAACAGGCAAAAAAGATTAGCATCCGAAAAAGCTGGGGCCCGGCATGTCCCGGCACTGGTGGAGAGCAGAGCCAAGCAGCAGGATGTGTATGAGATTGAGGTTCAGGTTCAAGGCGAGCCCTCCCGATCCAGTGCTACTCGCCTTGCTGCAGCCCAGCTGCTGAGGCGCTCAGCAAATACACGGGGGCAACTGCAGTGCAAAGCCTGTGCATACAAGACCTATTCATCCACTCTGCTGCTAAGGCACGAGAGGATGAAGCACTCTGAGGAAGTCCGCTTCCACTGCAAACCCTGTGGTTATTACGCTCCTACTTCCGAGGGCATGGAGAAACACCTCGCTAGGAAGAAACACCAGCAGTCAGCCGGGAGAGAGAATCTTGAAGCTTCTTTTGAAGAGTGCGTGGAGAAAGTATGCTTGAAGTCGCCTGAAATTCAACCAACTCCCAATGAGATCCCACCCACCAGCAATGAACTGCCAAGAAGCACTGAGGATGACCTTGATGGACAAACCAATGAAGCCACAGGCACTGAAGGAAGCCCTGAGTGCCTCGACCAGACCAGCACACCTAAAAAGAGACGCGGCCGACCGAAGGGGTCCACTGTTACCACGTGTGACTACTGCGGGCTAGTAGCATCCAATGCTACCAATCTCAGCGTCCACATACGACGGAGGCACAGCCACCAGTACAGCTTTGGCTGCAAGCTGTGCAGCTACTATTGCGTGACCAAAGGTGACATGGATCGGCACTGTGCCACCAAGAAGCACCTGAAACGAATGCAAGAAGCTAATGCCGATAATCTGGAAGACAATCAAGTAGATCCAGGTAGTGTGGTGGAAGTTCTGAACAGTGGACAGCCAGCCAGAGTGAAGGCCGATTTTTCTGGTGAAGGAGAAGGCATGCAGGCAGCACAGGGGTCGCTGGATGAGGCAGCTATAGCCAGCGTGCAGCTTGCCCATCATGAGGATGGTCAGGAATCCGGGGCCGGACAGGCGGTGTCTGTCGTCATGGAGACCGCAGGATCGGAAATCGACGGCCCAGCTCCGAAAAAGAGCAAATATGATGCCGTCAACTCCTGCACTCACTGCGATTTTGTTGCCCATTCTTTGCCGTCTTTGGACCTCCATGTAAAGCGGAAGCACACCAAGGACTTTGAGTTTGTCTGCAAGGCCTGCAGCTATTATGCGGTCACTCGTCGGGAAATGACACGGCACGCCACGACTGAGAAGCACAAGCAGAAGAGCCAGTCCTACCTGGAGTCTTTAAAGAAGAATGGGAACGAGGTGAGCCAGGCAAACCAAGAAACAGAAAATGAAGGTGGGCCCAAACTGGATGGCAACTGTTTCACTTTAACAGAGAGTTCACAGGTAGAGGAGACTGTGTCAGACCACCAGACAAATGCTGGAAAATGTCAGAGCGGAGAAATGTCAGAAAATATCATCTCTACCTCAAATGCTGCTACTTGCAGCCATGGTGATGCAACTGGCTTAGCAGAGCGATATAGTTCACATGATGGTGTGAGTGAGAAGCCCTTAAAAAGTGAAGGAAGTCTTGAGCAGGCTATCACAGACGGACATGGAACCTTGGATGGGAATTCTAAAGATTGTGAACTAAGCCATGAAGAAAGACAGGTGTCATTAACTGAAATTCCTTCAACTAAAGCTATAGGAGAACCGGTAGGGGACTCTACTGTAGAGTCAGAAGAATTCCCTGAGGAGGATGTCCAGGATGGAGGAGCAGAAACAGAAGATGACTTGGTGGAAAGTTTGTCAGATGCAGATCCAGACTATGATGACAGGAGAGAAGATGGTTCTTTATCGGTAAAGCAGCTAGTAAGGGCTGTTCCTTTTGATGCATCCATCGTTTCTGCAAAAACCTTTCTGGAGCTGGAGCCCGCGGGACAGGATGGAGTCCAGCCAGCCAACAAGGCGTCATCTGCTAGTGACTCTGCTGGCACTTCAAGTCCTCTGAGTGGGCGGAAGAACAGCGTTCCGAGGCTCAAAGGGTCCTCAAACTCGCGGATCCGCTGTGAGGACTGCGGCTTCCTGGCTGACGGCCTGAGTGGTCTGAACGTGCACATAGCCATGAAGCACCCGTCAAAGGAGAAGCACTTCCACTGCCTTCTGTGTGGCAAATCCTTCTACACCGAGAGCAACCTGCACCAGCACCTGACGAGTGCGGCCCATTTGCGCAATGAGCAAGCCAGCATCGAAGAGCTGCCCGAGGGCGGAGCCTCGTTCAAGTGCGTCAAGTGCACAGAGCCCTTTGAGACGGAGCAGGACCTTTTCATGCACATCAAAGAGAAGCACGAGGAGCTGCTGCGTGAGGTCAACAAGTACGTCCTGGAGGACACTGAACAGATCAACAAGGAGCGGGAGGAGAACCAGGGCAATGTGTGCAAGTACTGCGGGAAGGTGTGCAAGAGCAGCAACTCCATGGCCTTTCTGGCTCATGTCCGCACGCACACAGGTACGTCCCTCTCAGCGGCGTGCTCCTTTCAACTTTTCATGATCACTAATCATCACAAATACTACTTTCTATTAAAAACTTTGTGGAGTGTTTTGAAGGTCTCGAGTATACCAGTGTTCCATGCTGTTATTTTTTAATACGGCACGTTTGGGTAACCACGTACCGCAGAAGCTTGACTCTCAGACAGAAATACACCAGCTTTCAAGCTTATTGTAATACTCCTTTGTGGAAACTAGTGGCAGTGGGACTCACTCCATGTGAATATTGACTGATCATTCATTCTCTTGTACTCAGATGAGATTTTTACCCCCACTACCATAATCCCTGCGATATCCTCTATCCGGGCACCTGACATCCCTCCATCCTCTACTACATCTTAGGCAGGTCTTTCCTGCGACCTTCCAGAACAGGCCAAACTTGATGCTGATAAACTAGAGTGAGGTTTCCTTTCCCAGTGTCCAGACAGGAATGCTGTTTTTAATTAATGTGTCCATTACCTGGATTCTCTTGTAATTACAGTCAATAACTCTTGTTGGACGTGTTAAAGCTTTCTAAAAGCATGTGAAATCCAAAACAGAGTTTGGCTAATTCTTTAAAATAATCAATGCAGGCTCTTCAGATCCTAATTTCCCCTGTGTTTGCTAGACTGATCATTCTTAATCCATTAAGATTAATTTTGCTGTTTACGATGCAGACCGGGTCCACGCGGATTGCGCGAACGATTGGAGAGCGTCCAGTGCAGTAAGGGGTGAATTCTGTGAAGATTAAACAAAAAGAAACTGAAATATATAAAAATAACTTGTTTTTCTCCTTTAGTGGCTATTTAGCAGGCATCTTATAGTGCTTGTGTACACTATATGGCTGCATGTGCTCTTCTGCTTGAAGGTCCCAAATGGATGCCATCCCTGGAATGGAACCTGCAACCTTTTAGTCAGTGGTCTGCATATTTGTCATAGGTTTCATGATGTTTATGAGGAGGAAATAAGCACCATCAGCATTTCAATTCAAATTTATTTATATAGCACCTTTAACAAGGAGCATTGTCACAAAGCGCTTTACATAGTCCTGGGCCCAAAGTCCCTAGAGAGTAAGCCATAGGTGACAGTGGCAAGGAAAAACTCCCTCAGGAGGAAGAAACCTTGGGAGGAACCAGGCATGGCCTGTATAGTCCATTGGGTCCCATCCTGGACTCCCTTTTTGCGTCAGACACAGGAACTGATGCCTCAGGAATGTCATGGCCTAGATTCTGGATGTCTAACTAGATCTGCTATATGCGCAAACCCCCAGAAGCATGTTCCACCTGCTTATCTCGGGTGGCATGCCTCTCCTGCCACCTGTTTCCTGGTAGCCCAAGAACTGAAAGGAAACGGCGCTGACACTCTGGGTGTGTCCCACAGCTGAGTGGTCCACCAGTAGGGTGTGCTGTTTTTCCGGAGACCACACGTCGCCACTGGGAAGGGCAACACCTGTAGGAAATGTAGGCAGAGAAGTATGAAAACGTTTGGTAAAGGATATTTAAATGTACAAAATGCAAGACTAAAAATCAAAGTACAGGATTAGTGTTTGGAAGATAGATGGATATTTTGCTTTCTTGCAGAGTCAAAGGAACAGAGCAGCGGTATTGTACTGGTTAAGAACATGTAAATCTGAGGGTTACTGTTCAAGTCCTAGGTGGGAACCCGGCACTGTACCCTTGAGCCAGGCTCCAGTATCCATCCATATAAATGACAAATAGTTGCTTTGGACAAAACTGTCAGTTGAGCACGTTAAATGTAAAATTTATGTATGGTAATGCGGGAATATTGTAGGTTGGAATACATACTCACTTGCTGTCAGATGTGGGTTTTGGGGTTTTAGGATTCACTAGGAACCCATGGGGCCCTTCTTATCTGCTCCGTTGTCCTGAGTCATGATGCTGTTTCTCCCTCCATCCTCCGTTAGGTGGGGTGTTGACTTCAGGGCACAGGAGATAAGGTACTGGCAGAACACAGTTTCAGCCTGCTTTGCTTTTCAGAACAATGTGGTGGTGGGGGGGTCAGGGTGGGGGCAGAGGCAGCTGTAACACGGGATGTCGGAGGAGGTTTTATGAAACGAATTAGTCATTCCCAGTCTCCTTTTAACAGAAGGAGTCCCACCTACAGTTTAGGCGGCAGTATTAATTTAACATGACACTGCATTAACGGTTGGTTTCCGTCACACGGAACCCATTTTACCAGGATGGAGTTTCTTAATTTGATATGACGTGACAGCTGAGAGATGGAATATCTCCCTCCTGTGGACAAATAAGGTGCCCACACAGGCTGCCCCCTGCGCCAGATCATGTGACTAGGGAACTTGGGAGGTGGGCATAGAGCTGAGATCCTGATCTCACTTCGCCTTGAAAGTCACCCCCTCAGATTCTAGTTCTTGTTAACAACTGGCTGAATTTCAGCCTTTGTTAACCTCCCTCCCCTCCCCCCAGTTTTTTCACACGTTCAACTGTATTTTTGCCAGGTGAATGCTTATTGATCATATTAGTAACCAACACAAACGCGCTTACTTGAGTCAGTGGGTGACAAACTATCTTGCTTATCCTAGTTTTTGCTGCCAATAATTTGTCTGTCCACTAGAGGGTGCCAGTGATTTCAAATAAAAATGGCATTATTATTCCTGCTTGCATGTTGAACTTGGACGAGACATTGATCATTGATTACCAACCCCAAAGGGCCATACACGGATGTCCACACATGAGAGGAAAGTTCTGAGGACCGCCTCCATCCCTTAACTACTTACCCACTTTCTTAGCTGCCGGTGGCTCACTAACGACCCTGGGAGTGTGCTGAGCGATGTTGATGGATGATGCTCTGTGCCACATACTCCTTCATCTGGACACTCGCAACCTCTCCCCCCCACCCCTCCTCGATTTATTAATGACAATAATTAGGAGTAAACCTCCCCTCGAACGCAAGCTAAGTGATTAGCGCTTTGATGATGGAGCGGCCAGTGAGCGTGGAGGATTGATTTAACCATCTCACCTGGCCTTACTCTACTTGGTGGAGGGAGGGAGGGAGCGAGGAGAAGACTTGGGCTTCTCATTGCCCTTTGATTTACCCTAACTGCCCTCAGATTAAGGGAAGACCAGCATCTGTAAAGACAGTGGAGTTTCAAAGACGCAACACCTAGAGGAAGTTATTGGTGTTTATTTATCTTTAAGAACAGCGCATCACAGAACTTGCATTAATTTAGTTAGAGATATAAGTGTTTGTCCCAGAGTGGTGGTTTCAGAAAGGTATATCCATGACTGTGCTAGGGTAATGTTTTAAGATATCCTCAAGGCTACACTGAGGTAATGGTTTGTATCACACCAGTTAATGTTTCATTTTTATCAGGATCAAAACCTTTCAAATGCAAGATCTGCAACTTTGCCACCGCTCAGCTTGGAGATGCCCGCAACCACGTGAAGAGGCACCTGGGCATGAGGGAGTACAAGTGCCATGTCTGTGGGTGAGTGCCATGATGTCACTGGACAAGCAGTGCCCAACAGGAAGTGCACAGAGAAAAAGGGGGTGGGCTTTCTAGCTACATGGTGGAGCTCCAGTCTCCTCGGGTAATCCAATGCAGGAAAACGGTAACTCTGGCTTACTGGGCAGTAAAATGAGCAAGCTGGCGATGGCTGGGTTTATTATGGAAGATACGTTGAGGTACTGGCTCATGGAGGCCATGCTCAGATACAGTGCTGTTGAAAATGTTATTATAATGCTCAGTACCTTGTGTACTGAGGTCCTGAAGGTCCCAATCTAGTGTTACATCTGAAAAGGTTTGCTTCTAAGTTTGTATGGACCTCATTTGTTACAGTATAACAGTAATCCATTCCATTAGCCTCCCATTCCATAATGAATTCCTATACCATTAGATTTCATTGTTTTAAAATGTGTGTTTACCTGCTTCTACCACTTGGTTTGTCTTCTGGGTTTGGGGTAAGGTGATGCAGAGTGCTGGATTGAAGCTCTTCCTGTAGCGTGTGAGCCTTCACCAGCGAGGGCGATGACGAGTCGTGTCTCATGTTGTACCTCATGCCGAGCCTCACGAGCTACAGCATCGCATGCTGCATTTGTTCATTTGTTCTGCCGTCATTCTGTTCTTGTCTCGAGCTGTTCCCCGAGCACACGCAGCAACGTAAACCAGTGCTCACTTTCACACTGTTCGACCGATGAGTCACGTAGGCTGTTAAGCCGTTAAAAATACTCCAAAAGGTTTAACCTCTGGCTAACTTCACTCGAAAAGGGCCTATCTAGCCATCACCAAGCAAGCTATGCTGAAATGAGCACGCTGTGCCTGTTTGGTTCTTTGCCTCGAGATTTCTTCTTGACAAGAGCGGGAGAAGATATCGAAGGCTTTTGTTGTGTTGATGAATTGACAAGGCTTAACATCTGCTCCCTTTTTACGTGGTAATGGGAGAGCACATCTCAGAACATTGCCATTGAGCAGACGTGTTGGAGGAGGCTTAAGCTCCGTTACATACATGTCATCTCAATTCTGCTTAATTGCGTGACTATTTAGAGAACTACTTCGCTCATGCTAATTGCCTCTATTCACGAATGCCTTCTCACCGTAACTGATGTCTCGTGGTCATTAAAGTGCTTCATTTATGTTTTGCAAAATAATGTATGTTCCAACACATTAGGCCAACTCAGACTAGTGTTTGCTGCGTTTGTATTTTTTTCCATTACTTTGTGCGATGGAAGCTCAATGCTTTGTGTGAGCTTGTTCTTCAGTGCTTGCAGAAAACAGGGAAATTTCCTGACTTTTGCTCAGTCAAAATGTGTGTGCTCTTCTCATTGAGACGATCTTTAGAGCATCTGCTCGTGACATGGACGTGGGCTTTGACATGGTGCCCGAATTGCTTAGCTGTTCTGAATGTACAGCACCGCCAGGTATGCACTCAGCCTTATTTTCCTTGAACTGGGATGAAGATGTTCGCAGCAAAGGCTGAAGAGTAGGTTGTTGATAGTTGGAGAGCACATTGTTCTGGCATTTAATTAACAAATGCAAATCAAGTCCAGAGCCAAACCAAAATTTTGACCCGCCTGCCAGTCAGACGAGAAACCTGCTCACAGAGGGACCGCCCCATCTCTTCATCTCTTTTCCCCTCTTCTCTGAGTCTAGAGTATTAGCAGAAACGAGCATCACGAGCGATTGGGTCCATGTCCTGACTTGGGCTGGTCTGGAGTATGAACTGGCTAGTTGTTAGAGGAGGCAGCCTGGAAGTAGGGAAATGCTGAGGGTGAGGGGAGTGTGCCAGTGAGACCAGGTTAAGCATTCTGGCTTTTGGATCTGTAGCCTACCTCATGTTCAGCCAGGAGATTAGCTTTTCAATTGTTACGTATTTGGCTAGCATGCGTTTTCATAAGCGACTTGTGGAGCTAGCAGTTCTGCGCCTCTGTTGCTTCATATAGGACCTTTCTCAAAGACACGGCAAGATTTCCCCCTCCTGGGGTGTGACCAGTCATATTTACCACGACACCTGTTTCAAAAAAAAAAAATACCGTTTCAGCGGCGTGCCTTGCATTTTCCGTCGTTCATCTGCGGAGTCGAGCTCTCATGGTTCCAAGTACTTTATGCCCCAAAACAACGTTTCTTGAAGACGACTGCACTGACGGCAACGCTTGCCTCGGTGGTAAAATAAACCAAATGAAACGGGCCGGAGGTCAGTAAATTGGTACAGAAAAGCCGCAGAAACCTCCTATCGACGTCCGAACAAACTGCCGACAGGGCAGAACTGTTTATTGTAGTATCTTTCATATTTAATGGAAAAACAAAACATGGTAGACCTCTGGAAAGAGTACTGCAAGGCCTTAATGAGTGGTTTGGGTGTCCTCCATCACTTTCGGCACATGGCCCGTATTCAGCATTTTTGCCCCTTGCGCTCACCCTCCCTAGAGGAGGACGCACACCAGCCCGTCGCTTCTGCCTCTTAAATTATGCATAGGGAGTTTAATCGCCATAACACATGCCCGTAATATCGGGACAGCTAGGCGTTAACGAAACGGTGGGGTTGCGCTCGCGTCTGCACCTCTCCGAAAGCACCGGTGCTTCATTTCGTGTCGTATTTTAATGCGTTTCCGTTTTATTAATGTTTCGCATTACGGTTACGACCGGGAATTACATTTGGGCTAGTCAGGCCTTTTAAGTAAATGGCTTCTTTGGGAGCTGATCCGAGCGTATTCATGTGCCGGAGGTTTCGCTTTAATTGTCCCTCATTTATTTCGGAGGCTCCGTCGGTCTGTTTGTTTACTGGCTGGACGCATCGGGGTTTCGCACTGGATGGCCGTAGCGTTTGTCAGATCCGTTTCGCTGGTTGACCATTGACTTTTGGATCACGAGTGTGACATCAAACCGCTGCCAACCCTGATCTGTACTGGAATGGTTGACCCACCCTCTAATGTTATATTAATAGAATCTAGTTAATGGTCCTAGGGAGGAGGAAAAACAATTTTTATATTTAGCGATAGATGCTAAGCACAAGAAAGAATGGCGGTGTCGCTGATTATAATGTCACTGTTCGCCTCTTGTGACCCGAATAATTGTAAATCATTGTTTCATAATGTGTCAGCCGATGACGGTAGCAGGCAATTAAACGGCAGAATATACTGGGGCAAATTACGGCCTGTCAGGCTTTTGAACAACACAGTGTTTGAGTTGGTCTTAATCGTTGCACACATTAACAAATTTCATCGGGGTGCCGCTGAATTCTGGGACTGAAACGTGCCGCATTATTTAAACCCAGCACGGCACTGGAGACTTGCCAGGGGATTTATGAAGTGTGGGGGGCCTGGGGGTAATTTACCCACGTTGAGGCAACACGGGTCACACTAGGAGGCACAGTGGGCATACCCACGAGACATGGGCATTGGAGGGGGGTTTTTGGGACAACGGAGAAAAGCAAAATCAAAACTGAGGTGTTTGGCTGTAAGGTGAGAGGTGGTGGGTACAGGAAACTGAACCCAGAAGTTGTGTTAGGTCAAGGAAGGGTTTGGGTGGTGCAATAGGGTGGGTTTACTGGTGGGGGAGAAAAGAACAACACATCGGTGAAGTAAATGAGGGGGCTTGTCTACAGGTGAACCCCTCCCCCCACCCAGACAAGTGTAATGTCAGCTTGGTGTCTCCTGTAAAACTTTAGCAAGGTTTTAGTGTTTGACAGTTCAAGATGGCAGTGATATTTGTTTTTATCTGAAGGATCTCCCTCTCAGTCTCTCTTTCGAGCATGCTTTGAAGGGAAGAAAATGATTCTGACGAATTCCTCCCGGTTGAGACAGGGAAGTTCTATTTTTAATGCAAAAAATTAAATCAAAGAAATCTGTCTGCATTGAAAATGCTTCTTTTGTTTTTTAAAGTCATGTTTGTTTTACGGGTCTTTTGACAGGGCTGTGCAGATGAACATTAATTTCAGTTTGCGTTCCATGTCAGCCTGTTTAATATACTATTTTTTTTATATTATTCCTTGTATTCAGCTCAAAAGCAGACACTTTTTTCAACAATACTTTAACTGTAAGCAGAACAGTGTTGTCTCGGATCATATAACCATAAGGTCAATTGATAAACCTTAAGGATATCTTCATTATTTAAGTCGTAAAGGTTAAACGTGACTGAGCTGTTGTCTGAAGCCGTCAGCTGATGGTAAAAGAACTGTGTTTGCGGTGCCATTTTAAGTTTAGGGCAGGATTGGAGGCAATTGTTTTCGATGAAAAGGACAGCTGTTTGGTCGGTTTAACTCTGGAATATGATAAAATTGCACCTTTTGCTCAGCCACGGCAAAAAGGAAAGTCCATGGGGAAGTGATGTAGAAATCCATGCAGGAAGCCGGCGGATGATGTCCTAGAAGGGTGGGCGGGTTTTTGCATAGAGCAGTGGCTTCCACGTGAGACTACGTCATGGCTGAGTCACCGGCGTGACGAGGGAAGGTGGCAAGAGGGGGCGGGGCCTTTGAATGTGTCTCTGTTGTTTCGTTTTTTTTTTAAATGGTGGGGCTGCAAAACGTGAAACTAATCATCACTTCGGTTGATTATGATGCAAGAGAAAGACGGCAATGGCTGTTAAAACACGTGGATAGGAAGCATCAACCAAAGCAGAGGCAAAGGGTCCAACAGTCTGTTTCTAACAGAGAGTACGGTGGACCAGGGCTGATTTAACAGTAGCATTGATGAGATAATTATACACACACACACACACACACTAACATCCCCACAACCACAGAAAAGGCCTGCCTTCCATAAGCACAAAAAAAGACATTTTGCTTTTGATGAAAGTCTCTGCAAAACGACTAAATACTGGATTTTAATGGGATTTAAATTCCATGATGTGTGACTGGGTAAAAGGAAAATAGCGCCTCATTTCTGTCTATTTCTATGCCGGGCCAAGCAGGGCTTATTATTTTCTGAACAACGCACTAACTGTCCATTTGACCCCCCCAATCAAGACCCCTCTGTGTTCCCCTGGAGCAACCACTCCTATTATACAGTCCTTAAGTAAGAGAATAGTGACCTCATGCTAATTTATGGTTCACCATCTGCATTGCTAACGAGGGACTTTGCTCTGTCTCTTGCTCCTGTCTCTTCTGCAGAAATTCCTGCTGTCTTGTCAGTCGCGGGCCTCCATAATAGTTTTACGTCTCTCCTGGAGCACAGATAAGGGCTGACTTGTGCTTACGACCTGGCAAAATTGACGCAGTTTAAATGACGCATTGCTGGCTGGCGTTCTTGCGCCGCGTCCTCGAGTGCGTGAGGCTTGGGGGAAAGGATATCTAGTCCGATGTGAGGTGTCATGTGTCATTTCCTTAAAGGAGAAGATTTACATCTCTGATCCCAGAGCCACTGACCAGCATTTGTCAGGGTTACTATGCAGGAGCACGATTCAGTGCTATGTGAGTGCCTGTCAGAACGTTCCGGAAGGTTCTGGTACTTGGTTAAAGAGGGACTAATTAATTTCTGGATGGACACCAGGGTGTCCCCCACCTTGTCCCCTAAGCTGCCTGGGACAGCCCCCGTGACACCGAATAGGATAAAGTGGTTTGGAAGATGGATGGATGGATGGATGGATATTAGTGAGGTTTGGTTGCCTCAGAAGTGAGAGCTTTGTTTCTGGTAAAAAGCAGTCTGTAACCAAATTGGATCTCTCTATATGAATGGCCATTGTATTGTGGCTGTAGCTTGTTGCTGCATTTTCTTAGCTGACATCTGTAACATGTCGCAGCATAGTTATTTACTCTAAACTGAGCGAACCAATTCTTTGAAAAATGACACACAGGGTGAAGAGAAATCCCAGGATTATTGTCCAGTTTCCTGAAGGTTTATTTCCGTGTTCCGTCGCCGTACTGAGTTGCCATCGCTAAACGGGTGCTTGAAGTTGGCATCGGCCATTTATGCATCATCAGTGAGCACGGCGGCATGTTCGCTAAGGAGGGGCCTACCGGCTAACGTGGTTTGAGAAACTTGCTCTGTGGGAGAGCACATTACTGCTGAGGGAGGGTGTAGGGAGACAAATCAAGCCCAGGAGCATTATGGGCCCCGAGGAGAAATAAAGAAATAGAAATACACAAAACTGGTCTGATGAAGGTCAGAGCTAATAAAATGTCACAGCTGCACACAGTGAATGTCTCTAATTATCCATTGAACATCAGTTCACCTGGGACATTTTAAAAAATGTATAGCTGTTGGTGTTTTTTTATTGCTAGTAATCCCTTTATTTGGTCTAGATTCACTGGTGCCCTGTTTTAGGATGATCTCCAACCTCCTTTTACTTCTCTTCTGTGCATGACGAGGTTTTCTCTGGGTATCTGTGATGTTACACCAAGTTTCGTTTTTCCTGAGTATCTTTGAAACAGGGAATTTTAAGCTCTGGGTAACCAGTTTCTGCTTTGGCACAAATTCAGCACCTGCTCTGGTAGGACGTAGTGGGGTTTGAACACGGGAAAAAAAAATGGGAGTTAAAGTGTTGCTCAGTCGGTTGTTTGGAGTCCATCAGTGCTGTTAAGTGTTGCAGAAAAGCACATTTTCGCTACAGGAAGCCCTTTGCAGTACTCCGAATAATTTCCATTTGGAGAGATTTGCACACATCATTTCATGGAAGTAATGATTAAAATCCATTTACTGGTATCCTCCCAGAACAATTGAAAAATACCCCTGTTTGTGCAGATGACAGTTGTAAGAAAAGATGAAATTGCACGTTCGAGACGAAAGGCATTTTAATCTATTTGAGAGATGCGTGGTGGGAGATTTAGGAATTGCACACTAAAGGGGAAAGAAGTTAATGAGTAATTAACAGCGGTGATTAAAAGATGAGGGAAAAGGTATGTCATTACGGCAGCGGTCCTCAATTTGTCAAAAGCATGTGTCATCCTCTGCATACTCATGAATGGCCGGAAAAGGAAGACCACCACTTAGCTTAGGGTTGGGGGTATATGGCTGATAATTTGTCTGCAGCTGGGCACAAAAGGGTGCATCTTAAGTCAAAGGCACTGGGATGGTTTAGAGGCAGTTAAAGGTGGAAGGAAATATCTTGTATTAATTCTGGCCCCCCTGGAGAAAGGGATTATAAAGTCCCATATTTGACATAAGCCAGTTTGTTTGTGGAAAGGTAGTGTCTCTCACCAAAGAGGTAATCATGATGATGGTTTGTAGTTTACTGAACGGTTGAAGGAAGTTCCTGCTAAAAACTGTAACATTGCCATGCTTGACTAAAGCGCAGTTCATACGTTGCTTTTCGTGCTCCATGATGGTCCGCACATGGCGCTCGTGGTGTAAATTTTGTGTCTGTGCGCATGCAGCCCGGATTTTGCGTCCAGCGGAGACTTTTTTTTTTTTTTTTTTTTTTTTTTTTTTTTTTTTTTGCACGACCGTGCCTGCTCGAGGAATAGATTGGCGCACTGCTGGGAATTTTCAGCAGATGGTAGTGCCGAATTTGAAAGAACGCATGTCGATGAAGATGGGGCAGAAGAAGAGAGTATTTGTCGTGAACGCCTTTGATGAGCAGCTATGTGAAGAAGAGTGGAGGTACCTGCACATTTACAATACGATAAAGAATACAGAACGGAAACAGAAGCTGATCGCTCTTGATCGCCATTGTATTGGGGTTGTGTGCTTCCACTTAAGCTTCATTTAGGCTGTGAGGAGAGAATGTGCCACTGCTGGTCTGATGGAATAACATTGCCGCCGACCTCGAAAGTTTTGTGTGCTCTACTGTGTGTGAACCGTGATGGAGCATGGAAAAGTGAAGTATGAAATAGGCGTGATTCTGTAGGGGCTGCAGGAGCGTCACAAGGTTTCCCATGACTTCCTGGAACCAGGAACCTGTTCATGGCCTCTCAGCCCATCTCCTCCCTCCTGGCTGAGTGAAAAAGCAGTCACTCATTGCCATCATTTGATGTATCTTGTGGCAGATGAGTTGGATGGTCAGGTTGAGAGACCACTATCCTGAGTGAAGGGGATTGACACGTGTTAAAATTGGAGGCGTCCACCTGTCTGTCAGACATGGTTGCACTTGCACTGCCTTTGTGAATCTATGGCTGTCTGTGGTAAGAACTGTAGCATGATCTTCATCAATTTTAGTTCATCTTTACTGTCAGTTGCACAGTTTGCACACAGTTTACCATGCACTGACATCCAGGTGGTAGAATTCAGCTAAAATATACATATAACATATTCACATAAGAGCAGTCCAGATAGATATAAATAAATATCCAAGCAGAAAATATACAGTACTGTGCAAAAGTCTTGAGCCACCCCTCATTTCTGTATATTTTGCTAGGAAAATGGGACAATGGGTACAGTGATCTATTGCAACATCATCTGATCATCTGTAATCATCTGCAGCTGTTTCTTCACTGGTTCATGCCTTAAGTTAGATGGCTTTGTTATGCTTGAACGATTCATACGTAGGTCACTGTGTGGCTTAAACAAACGCATCCCTCTGAAACTGGTCAGGTACAGAGACTGAACAGAAAATGAGAGCCAAAAACTTTTGAAAGTCCTTCAGGAAGCCTGGAAAACTCTTCCTCAAGACTACATTTAAACAAACAAATAAATACAAGTCTGGCTCTTTGGAAGCAACATGAAGAAATGAGGGGTGGCTCAAGACTTTTGCACAGCACTGTATACAGAACCTACTGGGGATAAATACATAAAGCGTTTATGTACAGCGTGCATACAGTGACCATAGAACAAGATCGTTTATAACGTGCATAGTGATGGATATACAGGAAATGCATACTAAAGGGAAATAACTAATCCTTAGTGGATAGTTCTACTCTCATGCTGTCATCTGACTGTCAAGTGGAAACGTCACTGGAAGTCTTGAGTGCTTTTTGTCAATTATAATAAAAGACTGAGGATGAATTGAAACTGCATTAGATGCATTCATAGATTCTTCTTAATATTCACTGTTGCTCTAAATTTTATGGCGGAACATTTGGAATATTAAGACAAGAAACGTAGAAGGAGGAATAGAAATTACGCAAATTTGGAGAAAAAAAAAACTGGATCGATAGTATCTCGCTCTAACACTTTCTAAGACCCCCTCCATGAATGCACAGAATACTCCACCCAAAGTCCACTGAAAACCCCGGGGAGACTATAGCCTCCAGCTATGAGAAGTGGTAGACCGTGCCTGGTGAGAGATGTCTGCTGTATCTTTGTCTGCCTAAGTGACATTGCAACATCTTGCATTCAGGCAGGATGAGCCCCAGGCTCCCCAAGGCCACATCCATAAGTCCAAGATGCCGATGTTTCATGGACACATGAGCTAAGGGGGAACTCAGAAGATGTATAAATGAAAAATTGGGATGCAAGCTGTTCTCAGAAGAGTTAGAGTAGGAGAAGCAAAACATGACAGAAAAACCAGTGCTGATAACATGTAGGAAACCTCAACAGTGCCATGGTTACTTACGGTATTTTACAGTGCTAATTTGTTTATTTTTGGCTCACAATGAATTCTTATTTATTGCGCCAGTGATTTGCGTACACACAATCATTTGTCTCCGCATATAGGCCCACTGCTTATAGGCTGCCAGTGGGGTGTGGGGGTTTGTGTCGTCTTAGGAGTCTGAATAATGACTGTAGGTACAAACACATCTCTCAGAGAACATCTAGAGTGAGAAGACAGAGCCTGGAAGGACTAATTGAGTCACCAGATGGGATTGTAAAAGGGTCACGGTCTGTAACGGTAGCACAGATGAATATGACCCTTCGGATTTTATGGTGCACCGGGATGCTCTTCTTGGGGGCTAGAGAAGGATAGGGAGAGTCATAGCCAGTGGCAAGAGCTTTGGATGACTGTACTGACAAATTGATTACAGGAGAAAATAAGTTGCAGACTATTTGTAGTGATAACATGAAAACAATGTGTACTGACGTCATTTATTTCTGTGTGTGTCTTTGTGCAGCTGGTGTGCTTTCTTGAGTGATGTGTCTCCATCATAAAGGTTAATGTTGAAACAAATTTGAAAAATTCAACAGCAGGTGTCTGTTATGCCTTACCCATGCCATTAAAACAACCAGGGAATGAACCTTAAGAAGGCATATGAAAAGGAAATTTTATTTTTGTTTCCAAGGTCACGTTGCAGTATTTTGTTAAACTTCGGAGGCAGCAAGCACAAAACGCATGCCATCAAAATGTGTCATATTTATGCGTAGAATTGCGGGCTTTTAATGGTGTTTCTTTGAAGTATGTTCCTTCAGAGCTGCACAGAAGATTTCAGTAAAGTGAAAATGAATCTGTAGAATAACAAAGGGTAGCCAATTTGTTTAACAGGCAATGTAAAACAAAATTGCAATAGAGGAAAAATTAAGAGGTTTTTTGGAAATTTTTCTATTCGTATATTTATTTTCAGAAATACTCAAATATTTATAGTTGTACTTTTGTGGTGATTTTATTGTCGTAAACATTTAGTGTTTTCAATTAATGAAAATGATGTTTTTTTTTGTCAGTATCAAATCATTTATGTCTAGGATTTGAAGTACTATTTTCTTGTGTTTTTTGAGAGGTCAGATGTATTATCTCAATGGAAACAGCTGTAGTGCATTCAAAAGAAAGCAAATTTATATGCTAGGTTTATTTAAAGAGTCTGCTATAGAAATAGCCTGACAGGTTTGTTTTTGCAATTTTTGGTTTGCCCTGATTTTGAAGTTTTTAACTATCAAAATGAAACAATATCGCTAATCGTACCTTGAAATAAATCGGTAACGTTAGTTGGGAGGGGAAAAAAAAAAAAATCAGAGCAAGTGGTTCCTGGTAGAGATCCATAAAATTATTCTCCAGTTACAAGGACTGTAACGTTCAGATTTTGATGTCCTTGCTATGGCAGTTTTTTGTCAGTAGGTGGGGCCAAGTTACTTTATTCGCAAAGCAAAATAGAGTCGTCAGGAGAGTGTTTCTGAATGTTGGCCGTATTTTAGGTTCTTCAGCGTGTTTGCGTTCATGTAGATGTCACTATAGCGCAGATTTCGACCGTGACGAATTGTATTTCACGTGCTAAATCTTAAAAAAATTGATTTTTTTATTTTAATAATTTGACTAATTTGTATTTTTTTTTTCCAAAATGACAAGAAATACTGTTACAATGTAAATGGATGTAATAACTTAATCACTGGAACTACAATTAATAATGTGCGCTCCGTATATTCTGGGGGATATAAAATGCTGTAATTTCAAAAAAAATTACAAGCCCACAAATCTTGCTATATACGGAAGCTAACAGATTGTATACTTATATTATCTTGGTTTTATCATTGTGCGTGTTTAGCATGCCCTCACTTCTGCAGACCACGCAAAAAACAAATACCGCTAAGAGTAGACGGAAACTCCACGAATTCTGATCCTGCCGCCTTTCCCGCGTAATTTCCGCTCCCTAATGAAGTGATTAAGGAATAGTTTTTTTTTTTTTTTTAAAAAAAAAAAGAAGAAAGAAGCGCCAGGCTCCTGTGTTGTGAGGCCGTCCCTCCCAATGTGGCTTTAACTAGGACGCGGTGGCGGTACGGTAAAGCCGGGGGGCCCAGGAGGGAGGCACCGTGGGTCCCCTGGGGGCCCCGTGCCGGTGCTCAGAGGCGGCTTGGCGCAGAGGGCAATTACTGCAAGGACAAAGACCGTGCGGTAATAAGTCCCCACAGCACCGCAGTGGAGGGGCGGCTTGAAACAGAAAGCAAAGTGGTGAAATTAGCGTGGCCGTTAATGAGGGATTGTGTTGAATGCGTGCGCCCGCCTATGTGCCTTTTTATACCAGTTAACAAATTGTCACCCTCCAAAAATGACAAGGTCACTTTTATTTTTGTTTTTCCGAGTAATTTTTCAGCAGGGCGATGTAGGGGAATAAGTTTCGTCTTTTTCCTTTCAGCAGTCGAACAAATAATGTATTAGATTTTGCCTTTAACTCTAAATTTCTAACTTAAAAAAAAAAAAAATTAAAAGTGATTAGGAGGTTGATTGGCAAAAGAGCGTTGATTGGCAATTAATGTTCCCTTATAAAATATGGTATAATACATTATGCATAAAATTGTCTCTTTTGCAAGTCTGATATTCCTGAATGACTCTGGTTAAAAAATCTGACATCACTTTTCTCTCCTTAATTCCTAATTTAACTTCCAAGTGCCCTTTAGTATTTCTTTCAGTGTTGATGTGCAGTTTAATCTCAGAAACACTACTGTGAGATAGTATAGCAGGTATGTTTTTGTGTTTGTTTAGCACTTCAGTTAGCATGGAAAAGGTCACCAGTGTAGGAAGAAAAAAAAAAAGACAAAAATAAATACAAATAGAAAGCCATTATGAGATAATTGCTAGAGGATCTGAGCTTGCTCTGCATCTCACAGGGGACCCCATCTGATTACAGCAATGTCCTACTGTCAGCAGGTTCGAGGAACACAAATGCCTTTTCTTTTTCTAAAGACGCTGTGTTCTTTGTATCGCCGTTTACACAATTCGATATGGGCCATGGGTGGGGGAGGGGGGATACTTTCCTGTCGGGTGTGCACCTAGGAGTAAGCCATTGATGAAAACCAAGAGAATGGTCAAGGAAAGTCCAAAGTTTAACATTGTCCTCTAATATTATTCTGGATCGCATATATTTATTGTATACTGATTGTAAATATAGACTTTAAAAATAATAAAAGTTTTAGTACCTCCTTTTTGCATTAAATTACTGTGAGAGAAGTCAAATCAGTGGTGTGAGAGAAACAGGACTATAATGCATCTCTGAAGGTAAAGTTTATATAGATTAAAACAGGAAGGAGTGTAAATCCAGACCGCTGAGCAGTCCTCATGAGCTCCAGGGCTTTATGCAGCCAGGTTGAGAGCAGCACTCTCACATTCGGGACAGGTGTAAACTGTCGTAGCTGTCGTGTTAATGTTCTCGTGTGTGCGGAGGCCGGACCAGTGTGTTTCACTCTGCCACCTTGGTCCTAGGACAAGCACCATGTAGAGGGACATACTGACTTAGTGCTGCTTCTAATGCACAATTATTATTTAATAAAATATGATTTTATCACTGTTGAATATGTTCTTGTTGCCATCGAGGGCTGGATATTTAATTTAGTTTTATAATAATGCTGACATTTAATTATTCATGTTAGGAAAATGAAACGTCAGATTATTATAATTGGCTAAATCCCTTAAATGTTAGATCCTCACCCAGGAAGGATCGATGTTTGGTGAGGAGTGCATTTAATTTTCCAAATCGGAAATATTATAACCGTGAACAGTGATAATCCTCTCTATCACCCATCATTCTCAATTGTCTTTATTACTATAATAGCTTTCCTTGTTCCTGTAAATGATTTACATACTGGCACAATATCTAAAGTGTAACAAACCACTGTTTTTTTTGTTTGTTTTTTTTTTAAAATGGCTAAATTTTAAAGTTTTGTTTGTATTTTATTAAAAAAAAACTGGGGGATTTTTCCCCAAAAATGAAAACTGTATGGTTAAGAACAATTTAAACCTAATTTTAATCAGTCTTGTCATGTTTTTATTTACTATTATTGTTCTGCATGCAGTGATTAAATTCAGTGGGCAATAATGTTGTCCTGTAGTATTAAGTAATACTTCATAAAAATGACTGGGGTTAATCTGTTTTTTTCCACAATATACCGGAGCATGAAAAATTTAAAAGAGCATTGTAGAATGAACATAGAAAATCCCTATATTTTGCTCGAAATTGAGTTGTATTCCTAGCTATTTCCAATGTTTTGCACATTAAACACGTGGTAATCGACGTGTCTGTATCATATCAGTTAGTGAGTATTTATAAATAATCTTTTCTTTATTGCTGTCTGTGCACCAATTAGGTGTATCCGTCACGTTCTTTCACGGGTTGAGGTATTATTCTGAAGTTTCCCCACCGGAGGGGGGACTGGGGCTGCACCGAGGCTACTTCTGCCACGCACGGGCAGGGCCAACGCGTATGACGGCTGTTCTACCGGAGCAGACAGGCCGAGCCTCGGCAGATTACACGATTACAGCTCCTGATGCCTTTCATACACCTGCACATAAATTGTGACAACCCCAATAAAGGGACGTTGGCGGAAGAGGACGATGGAGGGGTGGTGGGGGGACGGGCGTTGCATTTTGAGCAGAAGTCTCGTGAAACATGATTGAATTTGCCATGAAAGAGTGTCAGAATTAATAAAGTTTCCCACGTGCGAAAGGTTGGAAGGCTTCTTTCCATCCTCTTCTTCTCTTTTTCTCTGGCCCGTTCACCTGAGCCCAGGACTGGTTAACACACGAAGTCATTTCCTGTACTCTGCGAGCAGACAGCAGAGGACGAATTTCCCTCCCCGAGTCTCCGATTCCAGCTCCATATCTCACTCCCGAGGCTTTTTCCTCGGGAACGCCGCGGCGAAAACAACGATGCTTTGAGGACATAATTAAAGATACCGTTCAAAGAAGAATTTTTTGCATATTTGAATTATTACTGTCGTTAGACCCATACAAATATGGAAATATGACTGCCAGAAGCATATAAATCAATGATCAGCGAGGTCTCAGAATCCAATAAATATGGGTAGTTAAATACTTTAAAATGCAAATCACATCGCTGCATTTGCATACTGTGGAATTCAAAGGAGATGTTCTTCTGTGAGAATCTGTGTAGGTGGGGGGGTGGGGGTGCAATGGACACTTTTTTTATTTGTTATCCATCATTGGTCAAGTTGCGAGATTTGATAAATGATAGCGGACTCGTGCGGCACAATAGCGACAACTGCATTCTTTGTGGACTCGGAATGTGCCTTGAAGTCATGTGAATAATTAAGACTTAATTATTCTTCATCCATCTAAATCAAAATGGGACAGATTGAGGGAAGGAATTTATAATTATTTCTTTTTTTTTTTTTACCGTGTCCTGTCTTGTCGTAATATGATAAACCAAAATGACTTTGAACAATACCTACTGACCCTACAGTAATTATGCCTCATGAAACATTTTGGTTGCAATTTTTATAAATTGAGTTTATTGATTTGGGGGAAAATTCATTAAAAATACATATGTTTGATGGCTGGGATGAAAACAACTTTTTTTTTTTCATATTTCTTTTTAATGTATTATTAATTGTTGTTTTAAATTAAATTAGCAGTCAGAATATGTAGCCCTTCAGGGGGTGAAGTTTTGTTCTTTGTTTTATCTCTGATCTCAGGTATGTGTTTCCTTAACGAAGGCGAGTTAGCAGGGTATTAATTAATGTGTCGACAGTGCTTTGATGCTGAAATAATGATGCCAGTTCTTAATTGCTCTCAAACGAAGGGGGCAAACTGCTATTCTACTGGACTTTGTCCACTTAAGCAAAAGTGACTGCAGTTCGTACATACCTTCCAGTTTTACTGCTTTGTGCAGCTTTTAGCAATTTTGGTTTTGAAGACTGGACAGAATCGGCTGCGATCACAGAAACGAACAACACGATCCGTTGGTAATGGATACGGGTGTGTGAAAACGCGTGCGGGTGACAGGAGGGCCTCGTTCAAGGCTGAATAGAGTTTGTACAAGGTTTTTTTTTTTTTTTTTTTTTTTTTTTTTTTGTGCCAGGCTCATAGTTGTGGGCCAGTGGAAAATTCCAGAAAAGTGTTAACGTGTGTGGGTCGTACCCCCGCAAAATATAAGCAGGGTAGCAGTTGGCTGGCTGTGAAGATGACAAGGCCATCAAGGTTTCACCCTCCCTGTGCGAGTGGTCTTTGTAATGCAGTGTTGGGGTACCAGCAAGTTCATTGAGGGTGTCAGGCCTTGTATAAGCCCTCAAAGGAGAGCCCATGTTCCTGCGTACCCCTCCATTTCCTTGACTTGCTACCCCTTTCAGGATTGGGGGGGGGGGGATCTCATGCTGTGCTCCTGCCTTTTTGCATTTTCGCTGGATCCTGTAACTTGTGAAGGCCTTGATTTTGGTGCATTCAAACACTTTTACACATTTCTCTCTTGCACATTTAAGCTTGTGTGGGCGAAATAGCTACAGTGTTTTTCTCTTGTTATTGTTGTTCTCTAAGTTACACCGCATACTTTGTAATGTTTTATATGAGTTGAGAAATTATCAGAGTGTTTACTGTTTTTTTTTTTTTTCTCAACATTGAGACTGGGATCGTTAGGTAAAACAGTCACCTCTGTTGCCGTGGTCTTGCGTGCGTCTGTCTGACTGTTTCGAGTTCACCCCGGCATCCCACACCGCCTGCCTGACAGCACGGAGAGCAATTGCAGCTCTGTGTGGTGATGATAATGTGCTGGAGCATTTATGTTCGAAACCCAGAGCCCTCGCATAACCCTCTAAGGCTCGGTTTTCCCATAATCCCCTTCCCTCTGCCCCCTTGGTGCCGACGCGGCCATGTCATCCCCTGAGACAGTCGGCTGGGAGTCGATACGGCAAGATCAGATCTCATGTACAATAACTTCATGCACAATAAGGATCAATAGATATGAAGGCACATACATATTTCAGTAATTACTGCAGGAATTAAACTCCTCTCTTGTGATTAAAAAGCCTTTTCATGGTCGATTTCATCAAATTACTTTGGACAGTCCGGTTCCAGTCCGATCTGTTCCCTGCTGACCTCCTGTCAGATAATCATTTCCAACAACAACGTGCATTTTCTGCTCAGCTGAAAAGCCTAAAGGAGGACCTGCACGAGAAAGGTGGCAAGCTTACGATCATGGCATGCCACATCGAAATTTTGCCACTCGTTCCCTCCGTGTCTTTAAACACCTTTTACTCTACTGCGTGCGTATAGAAACGGTGTCCAACAGAGACCCTTTCTGGACGCCTCACTCCCTCACACTTCATAAAAAATTAAGGCTCTATCAATTAGACTTTTGACCTCTGATGGTTCAGTTAAGTTATTAGACACAATTTTTATCTGATATGGAAAGTAAAAAGTAAAAAAGGATAACTACCATTTGTAGAACATATATTTGAAGAATTTCATGTTGTGCTTAACTGATAGATACAAAAAATGAATGAATGATATATGCCTATGTGTATAATAATAATAATAATAATAATACAAACATTATTGTACATGTATACATGTGTATTTATATGTATTAATGTATTTTACAATGTTTAAAAGTATTTTCTTGTAAAATTATCGGAAACCTACCCTCTTTAATAGTAAAAGACATTTTCATTTCCAAAAATAAAACCCTCAGCCCATACTTCCTGATAATCAAATTTTAAGTTTAATCTATTCCCTCCCTGGGCTTAATTAGTGTGCTTAGCTGTAGGCAGAATGATTATGACACGACAGAGTTTTTCCAGAACTCCACAGGAGAGGTTTTTATTTTCTGTGTTGTCAATGCCACAGTACTTAAATAATGTCTGAAAAAGCTGTTTGTAAATTAACTGCTGTAAATGATGAACAAATATTGTAGCATAGTGAATATGGCTTTGTGTGGGAGAGGCCGGCTTCACAATTGAGAATGTCAACATAACGACCGTGTTAAAAAATAATAAGATCGATCTACAGATAAAATGCTATTTGCTACATCTGTGCTTCCCTGGGTCTCATAACTTGTCAGAACCTTGATTACATTTAAGTATAAACACGTTTGTCTTTTTCATATTTAAGCTTGTGTAACTCTGTAGCAAAATTTATCTGCTCTTTCATTTTTAATTTGTTAGTTACCATTTAAAAACAGTGTAGACAGCATGTTCAAGTATAAAAATTCTGGTTTAAAGCCATTAAAAATGTTTTACACCTTTTTACCAGCACAAATGTATACCGTTATATCGGCTTCCAAAATTTAATAATGTAGACTAGTTAAACCAAATGTTTGTCATTAATTCTAACTTTTTTTTTTTTCCTCCAGTTGGTACCTTCTTGGTATATTTGGGTTTCATAAAATGTATTGGCAGTATGAAGAGGTCTTGTGTCCAAGACAAATTTGAGGGATGTTTGGGAGGCCAGATGAAATGTAGCAATGTAATCCAGTGGTAGTTAATTTGAAGGGCAGACCTTAGTTTTGCAAGCACGGAGTGACCTGTAAGATCTCGCTGGATGTCTCAAAGGGGCAAATGGGCAGTCCTTGTATCACTCTGTTCTTTGTGCTACTTTCCAATCCTGACCTCCTGTAGGAGGCACTGACAGTCACTGTTAAACTAGACCTAAATTACTACTATTAACACACGAATTTACAATACGGTCAGTCTATTATGTTATAGAAAACTAAACGATAATAAAAACTGATTTTTAGTACTCGTTTTTCGTCATTTTTAGGAAGCGGTAATACAATCTGCACACTCCATAGAAGTAGTCAAGGAGCAATATTTATGAAGATTCTAGCTAACTACGCAGTTTCAACAGCATCAAAATGAAGGCAGGGGATAAAAATTAAAAATTGAAATAATCTGAATGAATATGTAGCTGTGGAGCTTCTGTATTCAGGTCGCTGTAAAGCCTTGCTTTGTCAGCATAGCTTGGTTCCTGAATTTAGATTTAATTTCTCGGGGCAAATTTTAGTTTAAAAATTTTCGTTATTTTGGTTTGAGGCTCTGTGACTATGGGCATCTCACAGCTACACTTCTAGATGCTGAAGTTGTGCGGAGAGCTACAGTAGGGGTCTAACTTCCGTCAAATTACATGTTTTGTTTCTATTAATAAAACACCAGGAGAATAACCTCCTTTGAGGACGGAGTGTGAGCACTTCCGTTTGTTTTGGGAATAGAGTGCAGGGGCATGGAAAAAAAAACAAGGCAAACATCTGGGCCACATGACAGATATGAGACATAGTGGGTCGATCGCTGCATTATAACATCTGTCTATGGTGAACTGGGGGTAAATACCATTAGGGCTGTTGGGTGGGGGCCAGTGTCTCAGGTGAGGTGCCTGTGCCCAGTCTTTTTTAGCGTGAAAAAGAGGCTAGTTTCAATGCTGAAGTCGCTGGTACCTGCTGTCCTGTGTTCTCAAGGCAAGGCAACGCCTCTCCTAATCACCGCCTGACTACAGGAGCTCTCGATTCAGAAGATGTCTGAATGTGGCCTGGGGCCTAGTCGACAGTGGACTGTGTGTATCTGTGGGGTGGGGGGCTCCTTTTGGCGAGGAGGGGGGAATTTATCTGACAAAAAAGGAGGGAGGCAAAACTGACATCCAACACTGTGATCAGCTTTCTTTGGTTTGTGGGTTTAGGCCCCACGAATGTTTACCTGGTTAGAGGAAGTGCAAGTGGAAGAGTGAGCACAAGGCTAGATGATGATGGGGCACGGTGACGGCCAAAGGGGAGGCTGTGAGATCTGTGTGACCCGAGTAATTGAGAGCGTTTTAAACGGTTAGAGTAAGCTGAAGGCTTGTTTAGGAGTGTAGGCCGACAGCCGGTGGGCAGCCCTCTGAAGCCTCTGGCCGTTGGGCTGCGTCAGTCAGCGGAGATGAGACCTGTCAGCCTAAATGGGCTCCTTCACCTCGGCGTCTGCGCGCAGCCCGAAGTAAAATCGATGTCCTGTCATGCGAACGCGCCAGAGCATCGAGCCTTCAGGTGGATTGGAGCCGTCCCATGGTTTACGTCTACATTTCGAGCTTCGCTGGAGGTTGATGCGAGGGGGGAGGCTAGGGTCGAGAGTAAGGGAGGAAACGGAGAGATGGACAGATGCTCACCTCTCGTTCACATTCTCTAAAAGCCTTGTTAAACCTTCAGAGTCTGATGTGAAACGAAATCTCCTGTTTCCTATACCTCTGTTTGCTTATCTTTAGTCAGGCAGACAAGCCAAACTATGGCAGAGGAGGAACAGACTGAGACAAAGTAGTCCCTGCGCTTTCTTTGGTCAACACTCATACACACAAATGGTTTTACGTAGGCTTCTTCTAGGTCACTGTGAATGAAACAGGCCTTCATCAAGTAGGGCTGTTGCTGTTCAGTCCTGGGCAGCAATGATGTAAGCCTCAGTGATGGTAAAATGCCTTTGATCCCTGATCAGGACCAATGTGACTCGCTAAATAATGAACAGGCGTTCTTAATTACAGTAAATCTATCAATGTCCTCTTAAAAGAAGAAGCCAAGCGTGTCTTCGGGTGCGTGCCACCACTGTCCCGGTCCAAATAAGTAACCTCCTGTCACGTTCCTTGGTAACCGTGGTCACTTTGGGACAGGGGAGCCTGGGGGGACACGTGGATCGAGTTTGGGATTCTGGCGGCAGTCAGAGGAGCCATTTAAAGCCGAGTTAAACGACATGTGGCTCCTTTGTGTTTGTGCACACACACTCCTGTTCACGTGGTTGACCCTGTATGATCCAAAAGTAGTGGATGTTAGCTTTAGATTCCAGGAATTATACAAACGTCTGAAAAGTGACCCAAGTCGCTTTCAGATTCTGGCTAAAGAATTGACCTATGCAAACAAAATAAGGTGTCACAGTTGTTTGTAAGGTTGCTCCTCATAAAGATCCACATATTCGGTTTCACAACTCATTTGAGGCCTCATGCATAATATACTAGAAGATACGGCTTGCTTACCCTGGGTAACCACATCAGTGTCAAATGTTATTGATAAAGTACATTTTAAAAGAGACAATCTAAGTATGCAATCCTTACTGCTAACTTGAGTAAAGTATTCCAAGACCAGTGGGCAGCCTTTCTGTCTCCAAGGGAGAGGAGCTACCAGTGATTTTTGGCCGTGTCGGGGTTTACTTGGCACTTATTGTGTCTTAAGGCTTCCATTCCTGTTTCCAGTGTACTCATTAATCTGACTTCTGTGTCTGTTTCATGAGAATCATCCTGCCTTCGACAATTACCTGCTGTTAGAGTCCCCGGTTGAGCTATAGCTAACAGAATTATGTGACCCAGGGATTTGGCAGCAATTATTCAGTTTATGAGGAAGTTTTCCCCTTTTCAGGGATACACCAGGACTGGAGTAAGATTGGGTCGACACCACACAGCACAAATGCAAACAGTTCGGGAGCCGTGTCGACACCAGTGTCCGTACAGGTGGCTTGAGGAACCAGAAGTGAACCTGCAGTGATGTAGCAGCTCTGGGTTCAGGGAGCAGCAGCATTGCTTAAGTCTGTTACTGGGAAGCAGGGAAATGAACCACCAAGACTGAGGGACAGGTGGAGCATTACCGACAGCCACCTGACTCCATCCGCTCTCTCTCCCACTCGCATACATATATTCAGTTATGCGAGTTGAAATGTTTACCAAGTTCTGTTGCTCCAAGCACAGTAAAACCACTGCCACACAGACCAAGGTAAACTGCTTTTGGGACAGTTGGGGTAGCTTAGCTCAAGGGCTCACCTTCATGTTGGAGTCATTTTAACAAGCTTCAGATTTCTTTAGCTTTTTTCGAAGTCAGCTCCAAGCATAACTGGCATTGAGAATGTGCTGCTTTCTGCTCTGCCTTTCCTCTCTGGGACACCGTCCACCCCATCGGCCCCCGGCCTCCCTCGTCGGGTCTTTGTTTATTTAATATCGACGATGTGGGCCATCACGGGGTGGGGGTGGAGGGGGCACAAATAAGGTGGTCTGAACACTACCTTTATGATATACGACCAAAACCCACGTCTGGGAGTCACCTGCTTTTCCAGAAGGATCTTTATTGTCCCGCTGTGGACAGACTGGGCACTGAGGTTGCTGTCCATTTTGACATAAACCAGGCCCTTCTTAAACCGAATCAAATTATTTCATCCTGTCGAAATCAAACGCTTAAATTATGTGCAATTAGGCCTCAGTTCCTTGTAAACTCTGGAATTCTTCTCCACTGGCTTCAGCATTACTCCAATTCACTGCTTTTGGAAAGTAAGAAACAATTTTCTGTTCAATTTGAAATGGATTCATTTTGGCCTTTGACAGTTTCCTTCTCTTCCCCCTTGGTGTTTAAAATGAAACATGTATTGTGTACCAGTAGAATGACGCTTTAATACCCTGCCTTGCTTGGTTTGTGTCAAGTACTTTTCTACATCTGGCGATTCGAGAATGAGGACTAGCCTTCCATGAGGCATGTGTGTGCGTGACTGCATGCATGCCCCCACCGTGCAGGCGATGCGATCGTGGCGAGAGAGAGGTCTACCGTAATGCTATGTGTGTGCAAAGCGCTGCAAAACGGCCTTTACTGACAGGACAGTTTGTTGCGCCTGACTCTGTGAGCCTTGCCTTGCCCCCCAGCAGCTTGGGTATTTATACACAGTTTGCCACACGAGTCCTGTTATTCAGGCAACGAAACAATTTGCCAAACAAATCTGATCCTCATTTGTTTATCGGGGAGGGGCAAGAGGATGTGGGGGGGGGGGGGGATGTTTTCTGAGGCTTTGGATGTAGGAGTGAAGCGGCCTTTCGTACGTGTTTGCTTCACGTTGCTGCCCCCTCTGTGTGTGTGTGTGTGTGTGTGTGTGTGTGTGTGTGTGTGTGTGTGTGTGTTATTATCTGTGCGCCTGATAATAGATAATTTGTT
>JAACJT020000110.1:6841226-6854474 GCA_009936485.2 Gymnarchus niloticus | reverse complement strand
CCCCCCCCCCCCACGGCTCTCTCGGGAAGGGAGTCAGTTCTGCGTATCGCTTGCTCGCACTGTGTTGCCTCCTTGACGGTTTTTTTCTCTTGTTGCTAACTGCAACCCTTTCGCCTGAGGGGTCCTTCGGCCTGCTGTTCGGTCCGCTCACGCTGCTGCTGCTGCTTGCCGTTGTCACCTTCTCTGTCCAGTGTTGTGTTTGAACCGCGCTCAGATGTGTTGGGCGAACATATGAATGAAGCGGTTGACTGAAAGCGGTTGGTGGCAGGCCGTGGATCCAAGGGCTAGCAGAAGGGTTGGGCTCCTCACTGGCATCTTTTCGCGCCGTCCGACACCTCCTGAGGATGAGAAATCTGTTTGGGAGGAAGCCACCCACCCCTGGTTTCAGACCGGCTCCTGCCGTTTCGTGACCATAACAGGCTTCATTGGTGTAATGAGCCGCATCCCAGAGCTTCTGCTGTGATCGTATAAGCGGCGGGCCGAATGGCGTCGTTGGGTGGGGTGGCACTCATCTATGAGTCTTAACCCACTGCTCACCCCTTGGTTGTCAAGAGCGTCCCATGACATTGGCATGGAAGCGCCGTTGGCCCATCCCATCGTCCGATCTGATTCGTCCAGAAACACACTGGTATTACTTTGGAAAAAAGTGATTTTTTGCTGTGGTGTGGGATTATACAAAGATTTTAACCAGATATACCTACAGCATCAAGCAGTACCTGTCCTTAGAACTTGAACACAGTTTAGAATCAGTACTATGCCTCCCTTGTAAGTAGGTACACCGTGTGTCTCAGCTTGTCTCTTGGGCACGGTATCCGTGTTGTATGTTTGTGTATATCTGACATGGTTCGCCTCAAGAAGCGCGGAACAGACTCACTTAGTTTGACGTTTCCCTAGCCAATCCCGAGGCACCAAAAGTCCCAGAGGATGTAGCCTGTGGAGCAGACAGGTGAGCACTTCTCAGGAAGCGCCCTCTTCACTACAGGAAGGAACACGTCAACGCTCAGGTCCATCCTGCAGGTCCGCGAGCCGTCCGAATCCAGCCCAGTGAGAGATGAACCACAGTGACGGCATGTTATGTGCCAAACATTTAAAACATGGTCTGTGACCTGGCGTCCACCACGAGCCTGCTGTCCACTCTCAGTGGTGTCCGTCACGCTTCCGTCCTGTAGACCTAGTGCTTGTGTAAGCATGTGTTGTTCAGGTCACGCCGTTGCGTTTCCTGTCTCTCAATAAAATTCACGCGTATGTGCGTATATGTATCCTGCCATCGTAGTAACGCTGCCATCATCATGGCGGTGCTGATCTTCCCCTTGGCTTCACATTGAGCTCCAGCGGCACCTTTGTCCACCTCGAATTCCTCAAGGTGTCCAGCAGCTCGATTGACCGAGGGGGACATGAGAAATCTGAACCATTCTTCTGTCTTGCCGGGGTTAAACGTGGGGAGAACGATAGGATGAACAGGGTGGTAAACTGTCATTTCATGATCATGTGGGGACGCCTCCCGTGAGAGACAGGAGGCGGAGACAACTTTGACTTTTAACAAGGCGCTTTTAATATTGGCGACCAACAACGATAAGCAGCCTCACACATGAACACCGACTCAACATAATAACGCAACCTGGGGGTTAGCCTTGCAGGCCCCCACACACAGAAACTTGGATAGACAAACACACAAAACCCTAGGCACAATCCCACACCGAAGGTGACACTGGTTCATGCCGCTACAATAACAATCAGAAATGCCATCATCAGGAACCAGGTGGCCAAATCATGTCATCGTCCCCACCCCCTTTGCCCAAATAGCAGGCCACCAGGGCGGTGATATCCGCCATGACGACTAAGATGCCTTTCGGGTCATGTGATGAGGCGAGGAGGAAAACAATATGGACGGCGTGGGGTTCACCACTCTGCCTGACCGTCGAACGCGTCCAGTGGTTGCGGTGCCTCCTCTCCCTTTCCTGTGAGAGTGTGGTTATATTCCGGAGTGCCAGTTTGGTTTGCAGTTTCCCATACCAAAGGCTTGTAATCAAAAGTTTATTTATTTATTTGCATATGCTGTGTCTTTCATGTGCATATGCAAATGGAGTCTGTCGCCTTTCAGTGCTTAGTAATTAACTTTATGAAGGACAGCTGTAATGCATAATTAACAGGAGGCTTTACAAGATTTTTTACACTGAAATTTTAACAAAGAGCTCTCCAGTGTTTATGGAGGCTCTTGCACAGTTTTCATTAAAATGTTTTTTATTGTTGATTCAGGATCATCCTCCCCTGTCTATCTTTAATTCTTTACTATTTATTTATAATAAGTACTGTCAGGGTTGCTTTGGGTGTCCCTACATACCCAGAATGCCTCAGTGTTTTATCGCAACGCTCTCCCTGAGTGGAGCTGAAGGGTGGATGGCTCTCTCTTAACTTCCAGGTTGGAGTACTGGGGGGTGACTTAGCTTTAAACATTTATACAGCCGTTACCGCGAGGCAGGGGAGTGGCTTCTGGACAGTGTTAATACATTCAAACCTCAGGGTATTCGTGCGACACACACGCCAACATGTACATACGGCATTATATTGCCTCACTCCCGTGTCCTGCTAAGCTAATACATTTGCCCCAGGTTTGAATGCTCAGCCCGCTGTCCAGGCCCTTAATCGCTTTTCCTACCTTCACCCCCCCCCCGCACCTGCCCCATGCATGACTTCGGTACCAGAGTTAGAGCTTCTGCTTGTAGGAGGAGATTGTAGCAGGAGATTGAAGCACCACGATGGGTTGGGAGCTCCCAGCCGTTTTTGTTTTGTTTGCCTCGGGACTCCTCATACTACGGGGTCTGATGTCCTTCTTGGTCTCCCCCGCAGGTGGGCCTTTGTGATGAAGAAGCACCTGAGCACTCACCTCCTGGGCAAGCACGGCGTGGGACGACCCAAAGAAAGGTGAGGGGTCTCCAGGGGGAGGGGCCAACTCTCGTCAGCACAGCCAGTCGATGCGGCAGCTGGAGTCTATTGCCCTTGGCTTTCTCACTGTCTCCTGATATTCCGAAGGTTTCTCTGATGTGCCGTAGGGTTGCGTTCAGGGCAAACTTGATAAGTTACCTTGGAAACAGATGTAGGGCACCTTTTGAAACATGCTTTTTTTTTCGTTCACTGGCTGCTTTCCGTTTGGAATTGAATTAAGTTCGCATAAATGGACAAATTCAAATGGGAAAACATTGGCAATGAGGCACAGGAGGAGTTTGGCCTCTGTGCGGCTGATGGGTTTCCATAAATGGTGAAAATCACTGACAGATCTGATAAGATAGCAGAGATTTCAATACTGAGGTCAGTGCCTCAGAATAGAGAGGTTGATGTAAGTCTAACCTGCCGTGGAGCTGAAAAGAGGTCTGTGTGTGTGTCTGTGTGAGTTTGTGCATGTTTATGTCTTGCAGTCTGTGTGGGGGCATTTTACGAGAAATCTCATTAAAAAAAAAAAAAACTTCTGGAAAATTAAAATTCAGAACTTCCTGCGCATTTCAAGAAACTGGCAAAGTTCTTCATTGTTTTTTGATATTTCACAGAGGGCACAGTAGTCTAATTTGAGTTATTAGGAACTCTCCACAAGGATTTATATGTAAACATCTGTGACTACGCGTGTGTGCATGCCTGCATGTCTGTTCTCAACAACGTGAATAATTTATTGCTGTCAAAATTGGACGTGAAGGCCTGCAAATGTAAAATGTATTATTCAGATCAGCCCGCGTCGTGTGTTTTTATGATGAAAAGTTTGTGGTTTTTTTTTTTTTGACTGTTCCATGCTTCTCTGGCTTGTTAGAAGGCAGCCCACAGGCCATTAGACCGCATAGTTTGCACAAATTTACGTGCAAGAACGATAATTTATTAATGTTGAATTCCTGTAGTTTTGCTAATGAATTTATAGTCGCACTTAATTCATCCCCATGGGGAAGTTGGGTGGCTTTTACATATCCTATGTTGCTCTCCATGAGAGACACAGACACACATGTATGTACAGGTGAAAGTAGGTTTTGGGGTCAGAGTGCAGGGGTTTGGGGTCACCCAGCACCCCTGGGGCAGTTGGGGTTAAGTTCCTTGCCCAAGGGCTCAACGGTGAATTTGATGAACCATAAGGCAAAGAGGCTTCACAAAAAAAAAAAAATGCCAAAGAAGGAAGATTTTACCAAGTCTGTCTCAGGCAGCATAGGCCACAAGGCTGGGGTACAGCCTGGAAGGGATGCCAGTCTATCACAAGGCACCAGGCTGGGGTACAGCCTGGAAGGGATGCCAGTCTATCACAGGGCACCAGGCTGAGGTACAGCTTGGTCGGTATACCAGTCCATCACAAAGCACCAGGCTGGGGTACAGCCTGGAAGGGATGCCAGTCTATCACAGGGCACAAGGCTGGGGTACAGCTTGGTCGGGATACCAGTCCATCACAAGGCACCAGGCTGGGGTACAGCCTGGATGGGATGCCAGTCTGTCAGAGATTGCATACATGCTCACACACGCAATCATACATTGTGGATAAATTGGAGATGCCAGTTAGCTTAACTGCATGGCTTTTGGACTGGGGGAGGATCCAGAGTACCTGGGAAGCACAGGAGGGACATGCAAACTCCACACAAACAGAGTGGAGGCAGGATTTGAACCCCCAGCCCTAGATGGGTGAGGCAACAGTGCTATTATTCTGAGTCACTGTGCTCCCACCTCCCCAGTAAATATGTTTTAAATAAAACAAGGTGCCCACCATGCAGCCCAGCCAGCATGCTGTGACGTCGATACGAAGGCAAGCCTGAGTATGTAACGTCCCATGGTCACGCGTGCGTCATGATGGTTTTATTTGTACTCTGGGTATTGAGTGGTGGTGGAGTCTTCCCTGTTGAGTCATCCTCTCGGTATAGCCCAAGGACTTTAACCCTCGATCCAGGTCAAGAAATCTGGCTCGCAGTCCTGCCGAATTCAGCCAGGAGACGCCGTGACATCATGTCGTTCTCTCGAGCCGTCACTTCTCGAGGTGTGATGTGGGCCTAGAGAGAGGGATTTTTTTTTTTTTTGACTGTTTTTAGTATACCTCTGGTGTGTCACATTCTTGTCCCTGTGTCGGTTCCGTCTTGTCGCATTCTTGTCGTGAGGCATTCCATCGGCGAAGTCTTTGAAGGCCCACAACATGGGTGAACAACTGTTTGAAGAAACCCAGTTGCTTCTCATTTTTCATAACTTGGCAGAAATTGATGCTCTGAAAAAAAATGCCTTAATTAATGTGACGGGGGCCTGTAGATTATTAATAACGGGATTCTGCCATATGTTCTCTGCTAAGCTACATATATTATTAAGCAAATTCCTCTGTAAACTGTTAATTAATACTTGTTTGAATCAAAAATAAAGATTAGTTCTGGAACGTGATTAAGCTCTTTTAAGGAACAATTAACATTTGGTTTAAGCAATTAACTGCTTCCAAATGTGAAACTGTCTCGTTATGTGCGGTGAAGACCCTCACCACAGCTCCAGTATAGTCTGTTCACATGTCGCCACGGAGACTCACGCAGTTCCCGCCCGGGGTGTGAACGACTGTAGCACCCACCCCAGGGTGGAGTGCCAAAGTTCAGCCGTTCAGCGAGCAGAGAAGGACGTGTCCCCACAAGGCCATAAACGGATGCCCTCCTTTTTCTACTCAATAGAGAAAAAAAAAAAAACTAAGTGACTCTAAATTGCTCTAACAGTTCTCGTGTGTGGTTGAATTTTGGATTTCTCTGCTCATTAAGTATAGGGGTTATACATTAGTGTAGGAATTACAGGGCAGTTCACGCCATCATATGTACGTAGAAATGTGTGTGGGGGATTTGGGGCAGAAGTCTCGGGCAGGAGCTCACAACAGCCTCATAAGTAACGCAGAGTGATCAGCTGCATGATGGTTTGGCCGAATCCATCGCCATGACAACATGACCTGGTGCTGACAGCTGTTGTGGATACAGGTGCATTACCCCACCCTCTTCTGGATGTGTGTTGGGCTGTGTGAGGTGCAGACTGAAAAACAAAAGAATCTTGTGTGGAAACTGTGTGAAAATAAGCAGGTTGTTTTTGTTTGGGTTAGTCGAAACTCACTTTGGAACAATTTTTGTTTCGTTTTTCAACTTTTTTTTTTTTTTTAACCATCTGTGTAACCGGAAAGCATTAAAAACTCCCAGCAGCAAAGAGCAGTGAACCTTCACCAGGACTTTAAGGCCATGAATGTGCAGCGTGGCTCATGCTGGGGAGTGTGTGTGTGTGTGTGTGTGTGTGTGTGTGTGAGAGAGAGAGAGAGAATCAGCTGTAGTGCAGGAAATTTGAGTGATTGAGATGACACACACAAGGACAGAGTTCTGTTTAAAAATATCTATGGGGATTTCAAATACCACTAATGTCATTCCCAGTCCCTCAAAAGTCAGTAACATTCGATGTAAAAACACACTCTTCAGTTAATTTTTTATTTTTTTTGTAGCCGTTTGTTTTGTGTGTTTGTTCCTGCAAAGTCGGTTTTTGCATTTTGCTGCGTTCAGCTAAACACAGACTAGCTCACATTCTTGCTGCACTGTACCAGTCCCCGTAGCCTGACCGGAGAAGGCCTGTGGCTCTCCCGACCGACGGCAGGATGACGCCTGGTCTGCCCCCTGAACAAGTCGGTCTGGTGACCCATTGGGCTGAATGCTGTGCTCCCGTGGTCCTCGTTGGTCAACTGGCAGGCTCCATGGGCCCACAGGGCCACTTATATGGAAAACACCGTATCATCACATTCTGGCAGGCCCCCAGACATGGAATTTATCTTATCATTAATTAACCATCGTATCTCCAGCCCAGCGCCGGTTAATTAGCGGAAGGTTGTCTGAAGGGGCTTATTAGGTGGAACAAATTTGTGGAATATTGGAGAAACTGCTTGTGCCGGTAAGGCCAAGCACCCCCCCCCCAACCCAACTAGGTCCATGTGTTGATTGATAACTGCATTAGTTTAAAAACCAGACCCAGGGGGTGGGGGGGTGACTATTGCAAACATATGCTGGGCGGTCAGCGAGGAAAGAGAAACTTCATCATGGGCTCCACCTCCCTGATTCAGCCAGAACATCAGAGAGAACAGACCAAAAAAATTAAAAAGCAAGGCTGAGGCCTGACTATAGTTGGGTGGCTGGGGGTGCAGGAGAGGGGCCCCTTGGCCTTCTGAATGTCTCTCCCTCGTTCTTCAGGTGCCTCTGCTCTGTGTTACCCTAACTCAGGAGGACAGGACTGCTTCGCTCCATCAATAGAGTAGCAGCTGTTCTGTTCCACATCTCACAGTTGTGGCCTCCAAAGAAACCGAGTCATGTGACAATCTCCAGCCAATGACAAGCTGCTGAACGCAGATAGCCAACACGGCACCCCCGGCCCCTTCTGACATGACCCATCTGGCTCACTGTTGCAATTTGGGTAGGAGAGGGCACATGGAAGGTACATAAGCTGACGGTTTAACTGTTTGCCTTCCCAACTGACAGTCGTGAACTTGTTTTAATAGAATATAATTTAAAGCAATTTAGAACAAGCTGACAGAATGAATTATTAGAACCTAGAGTCTTTCATGTGTTGTGTTGTTAAATAATTGTGATAATACCCGCCATTAGATCCATTTCCTCACTACAGTAATAAACGGCTTGAATAAATAACCAGGCAGAGAGGTGAAGACGCAGAAGAATTTCACCTGTGTGGCAGAGTGGTCACCACTAATTTCACATAGCATTGTCTGGTTGAGGGATTAGATTTCCTGGATCTCGTGCCTGTGAGGAGAGGGAGGTATGGTGGGTGAAGAAGGAGGGATGACTTCCTTTATGTGCAGGTTAAAGCAGTGGGCCCATTGGAAAAGGTTCCGCCCATGAGGCCAAGGCTCCTCCCACTGGACTGACTCTGCCTACTGGCCCAAGGTTTCTTGCAGTGGACAAAGACTCCACCCACTGTGCCAGTGCTGTGCTCTACAGGGACTGTCCTACAAATTTACTAACTTGTGATTTTAAACCCGCAAATGCGGAACTTTGTCTGCGAAGGTGGCTTGGATTTGAGTCCTTTGACTCCTGATTGGTTGATTGATTTTGTTCTTTGAATATTTTGACTGTTTTTACTGATTTTGTGTATAATTATTATCGCCATTTATTTGATAGATTAACGGCGCAGAGCGGGGATTTGAATCCTTATTTGCTCGAAAACGAAAATGCAAGTCCCCAGCAGAAAACAAGGTTTTTGTTGTTGCCACTTGCTGAGTATAATTATTTGCATTGGTTTCCTTTAATATTTCATTTTAGACGAGTGTTGGGAATGAGGGATTGCATTAATATCGCAGCTGTAATTAAACGATAATTAAAATTTGTTAGTTTAAAAGCATTTGCAGATCATAAAAGTTTGATTAGTGGAAAATTACCCACATTAAGTTTTTATGGGCTTCCTCATTGCAGTCGTTCAGAGCGGCTTGGTGGAGTCTGAAATGCTGGGAGGTTGGGCTTCACGTGAATGAGGCAAAGCCTGCAGAGGGACAGATGAAGTGGACCTGGGGAGGCACGGTTGGTATGGGATGGGCCAAATCAAAGAGCGGGTGGACTTGGGGCAGGGCAGGTGATACAGGATGGCCTCGGGAGAGGGAGGACCTAGGACGGGGCTAGTGATACAGTGCGAGTCACATTGACCTGGGGTGGGGATGGGTGAGACGGGCCAGAACTGAGAGAGGGAGGACCTGGGGCGGGACGGGCGAGACGGGCCAGAACTGAGAGAGGGAGGACCTGGGGTGGGATGGCTGAGACGGGCCAGAACTGAGAGAGGGAGGACCTGGGGTGGGATGGCTGAGACAGGCCAGAACTGAGAGAGGTGGGGAATCAGGACTGGACAGAGACAAGCTATTGATCAGATACAGTGTGGTGCTTCCTCTTCCTCAGTCCCTTTAATTTTTTTCACGCATCCCTCTTCCACCCCCCTCTCATCCAGGTACTTCTTTGGCCCGATTTGAAACGGTGCTGCCCGGTAAAATTTACTATAAAAAACACCAGTAATATAGCTAAAAATGAACTGACTCACAATCACCTCAAAATGATCAATTCTGGTGCCGAGTTGGGAAGAATAAGAGTAATTCCACTGTGTACATAAAGCTAGGATAATGACAATTACACAAACGAACAGGGATGCTACTAATCCCTCTCTCTGGCAGTAGGACGGTGTATTTACTGAGCAGCCCTGAGTCATGTTGTTTTTATGCAAATACGGTGAAATTATATGCAAAAATATTGTTGATATGCAAATTGAACAAGGCTAATGTCCTAATGGGGCTTATTGGTTGTCCTTCAGCAGCCCCCCCCCCCCCCACCTTAATATATTGCCCCCTTTGTTTACATAATGTGAATGTCGTCTGCCTGTAAGTCATGCTTTTTGTTGGTTTTATTGCTATGTACTGGGGGGAACTACTTTTCTATCAAAGTCGTTGACGTTCGCATGGCCAGTTTGCAGTTTCCGAGACGACCACTGCAGATGGGAAAGTGATGGGAGGTTTGGATCTTTGAATCCCATTCAGTAAAATGAACAAATCTTGTTTTCAAGTCATTTGTTCATTTTGTTCATGGGTGGCGGTTTAGCTGTCATGTGATAGAAATAGCGTTGTTCTCAAACATTAAGAGCAACATGGTTTGTCTCACTTAGTAAAGTATAATACACAAGTTCATTTTCGTTAAGCTCAAGCATAGCTGGTTGAGGTATTCAGCTGAAATCACCGATTGCCTCAATTCAGAAGTCAAACTTAAAGCATTTGCTGTCATATGCGCAGTAAAAACAAGTTTCCTCATACAATGAAATTGCAATGACGATTTTTCAAAGTGTTTTTCCTTAAAGGGATACGAGGAGACATTTATAAGCAAAATGATTTGAGTACAAACACTAGATTTTTAGTTGTTTCTGCTTGAAACTGTATTTAATAATTGCGTAATTATTTATACTTTAAACTGTATGAGTGGTTTGAACAGTATGAACAATGAACATCTCATTTTACTGCTGAAGCTGTTACCTAAATAATGTACTCAAAGAGCAACAGAAGACACAAATTACTGTTTGTCAATGTATCATAATGTTATTAGGAGCCTGCACAGTGGTCAAGTGAACGAGTTACTCACTGACTCGAAGACCAGTAGTTATGAGTCATGAACGAACCAGTCATTCCTACACTGAGCCTGCACGGCGGTCATGTGACATGTGAACGAGCTACTCACTGACTCGAAGACCTGTAGTTATGAGTCGTGAACGAACCAGTCATTCCTACACTGAGCCTGCACGGCGGTCATGTGACACATGAACGAGCTACTCACTGACTCGAAGACCTGTAGTTATGAGTCGTGAACGAACCAGTCATTCATACACTGAGTCTGCACGGCGGTCATGTGACACATGAACGAGCTACTCACTGACTCAAAGACCTGTAGTTATGAGTCGTGAATGAATCAGTCATTCCTACACTGAGCCTGCATGGCGGTCATGTGACACGTGAATGGAAGGGGCTGAAAGAGCTTGTAGCTGTCACAATTCAGATGAATGAAGGGAGTGGCGTGCATGTGCAGCCTAGGGAAAAATGAACCAATCACTCACTGAGATGACTTGTTACTCCCAAATCATACAAAAGATTTGTTCAAAATGAACGAATCATCCAAGAATGACGCATCACTGGGATGGGATCGCCTTAGCTTGAACGGTGTTCATGGTTTCTTGGCGGGATTGGTAACCGGAGTCTCTCACGTTATTTTTTTTTTTTCCCCCCAATAAATCTGAAAGTAACTGCCATTAGATCTATTTATATGTCATGGTAATAAATGGTAATAAACTCACGTTGATAACAGCGGGAGCAATTGGTCACCATGCCAGCGGGTAAGCTCAGACACAGTGACACGCTGCCACGGCTGGGTGCATCTCGGTGTGCCAGAGGTAATCCAGTCTACTGGCCCTTTCCTCCAAACCAAATCTCAAAATGTTTGGTCAGGTTACTGAGAATGTCCATGTTGATTGGTTCAGTCTAACCTGGGTTCCTGGCATGTTGGTGGGTTTGCTCTTCTGTTTTATTTCCTCAGTAACTCTGGGCCCAGAGTACTTTGCATGTCAGACGTGTGTAATCACTCACGTTTTCCCCCCTGAAGAATCCGTCTTGTATCTGTATAACCCAGGGTCTTGTATTGTCCAGTTTCTCCTATACATGCTTAAAAACAGAACCTCCCATAAAAAAAATGCTTATCCATCTTCTAACTTCTTATCCTGGTTGGAGGATTGGTGCTGGAGTTTGTCCCAGGCAGCACAGGGCAGGAGGTTGGGGTACACCCAGTATTGGGGGGGGGGATTGCTTTTAGATGAGTGTTGAATTCCCCCCAAACACATGGTTCTGTTGGTGAAGCCGCCCAACAGAACATTCTTGTGAAATAGTGGGTTCTACCTCATTCATGGTGTTGGCAGCATTTAGAATGCAGTGAAATTCACTGTTACGCTGGAAAGTGCCGTGTTGGAATGAGCAGCTATGGCAGGTGTGGGTTATTTCCGGAAGTTTCCGGGAGGCAACCTCGCCGTGCCTCAGAGAGGACGTCTCATCCCTCAGGCCAAAGCCACACGCGTGTCCTCACCTGTCCTTGCACTGTCTGAGGTGCTGCCCCTTCTCCAAACCAGAGAGAGTCCCCACTGCTCCATCTGCCCAAACTCACCCCAGTCACTGGATGAGTGGATTGTGAAACACTGCTCTGGAGCATCTTTGGAAATAGCACGTTTTAAACTGTGTTACATTATTTATCTGGAATGAATAAAGTCTCTGTTTCTAACTTATGTTCTAGCTTTAGTTTGATACGTGTGTGTGTGTGTGTGTGTGTGTGTGTGTGTGTGTATGTTTGTTTGTTTGTTTCCTTCTCCCATACTTGTACCATGCGCTTTAACCTGACTTGCAAAAAGCACCGAAGAATTAAAGACCTGAAAAATACTGAAGAATATAGCCCCCTCCCATCTCCTTCTGAATAAGCAGGAGGTGAAGACGCTCGTAGAGACCCCTGAGGAAGGACGGGAGGGGCTTGACGATGAGGCGTGTCTCCACATCGAAGAGGCGGTCACATCGCGCAGGCAAGATTAATGAAACTCTGCTGCTTTTTAATTAGCATGGCCACAGTCATCAATTACACCGCAACCTTCCAATACAAATATTGTTATATTTGGGAAATTTGTGATTTATATTATTCTGCTGGCCAGCCCGATTTAGATGAATGAGTGCTCAACAGAAACGGATGGGAGCTTGGGGGGGGCAATGGAAAGGGGGTGTGGCCTATTGGGGAAACCTGCCACAAGCAGCGTTTTTTGGGACATGGCCGTGAGAGTGAGTTTGTATGCAAAGATGAGGCAGACCTTTGGTTCGACGTCGGGTCATGTCGCAGATGGGGTTGGAGTAATCAGGCCACCCTCCACCCTCCCATCATCAACACATATGCACTGGTGTGCAAATATTTCCATGTTGGCTTCAGACCACACTCTGGGACTCTAACTGACTTATTCAGTTTGAAATTTCAGCTGTTAATTTCCTTGGTTATTTTCTCTGGAGTGGTTCTGTGCGTGTGGGTCATCTGTGCGTGTTGTCCTGCATGGTGTCACGTGATCCTGTCGAATACCGTGCCTATTAGCTGAATTGCTGGAGATAACAGACCCTCAGCTGCAGTGGCATCCTGGGAGGATGGGGGGTAGAGGGGGGAATAGATGGGTCAGAGGTATGATGGGCAAGACTGAAAGCTGTTTTTGTTACGAACGAGTGAGGTTTGTATCAGAATGTGGCAGCAGAGAAATGCTGTGGTTAAAAGGGAAGGTGAGTTAGTGTCTTGGAGAGAGGGGGCACGAGGGGGCTCTGGGGGGACGAGGATGTAGCAGCGACACAGCCTGTGCCACAAGCGGTGCGTCTGGGCCATGGCGGAGGACGTGTAAACTGTACACATCTATACCGGGGTCACGTGTGCACCTTTCAGCATTCTCTGTGTGTATTTATGTAACACTCATTTGTGTGTTCTCTGAGTTAGTGCGACTGTACATGTACGCACCTTTGACCTGCCCCCTCCCCATTCCCTGTCCATTCTGTCTGCCCTACCTGTCAGTCATGCTCCCTCCTGCCCCAGCCCCACATCTGGTCCATCCTGCCTGCCTCCACCTGTCTGGTCCCATCCTTGTCCTGTCCCCTCTCTGTCCTGACCCCTGTTCACCGTTCTTGTCCTGTCCCCTCTCTGTCCTGACCTGTGTTCG
>JAACJT020000110.1:6825078-6835475 GCA_009936485.2 Gymnarchus niloticus | reverse complement strand
CCTCTGGAATAAGGATTTAGGTTAGCAGACAACGTATTTGTGGAGGGACCGGATAGCGAAACTCCTGAGTAGGTTCCTTTGCCTTCTCCTCCTCTTCCTGCTCAGTTAATGAGCACCGATAGCCTTTCTCCACCCTGACACCACCTCCTCTTGTGTTTGTTAGTGTTACTCAGCCCGCTGGGGATCTCGCTCACCCCTGCTGGTGGTTTTACCCATTCACTCATTGCCGCATTTCAAACCAGCAGTGGGCAACACAATCTAGAGCCCGTTTGCTCGGAATTCTAAGCCCCAAACTAGTTCACAAGTCCCCAGTGCAGTATGCTAGTTCCTGAAGTCACTAAACCAGTACATTAATTCCTAAACCAGTACAACAGTACCTAAAGTTCTGGCCTGGTCCTGGGCAGTTGAAGGTATGGAGTATTATGCAGCCTATTGCAAGATGGTACCGCTGTGAGCCATTCGGTATGTGAAGGTAGTGCTAACTGCCACCTTGTTTGTTTATCTGCCACCTCCAGTTGTGTTTAAATCAGAGGAAATTCTGGCAACCATAGATTCCGCTACAATCCGTCACCCAGTTGGCAGCGAATGAGTCTTGTTATTATGATTACTGCTACACCCACCTTATTATGTGAAAAGCAGATGTTTATTGTGCTTCTAGTGTTGTGTTTAACCTGCAGCCCCAGACTGTCACAGATCACTGTTCATAACCAAGCATGAAGAAATAGGGGACGACTGAGATCATTGCGGGCTAGCTTGGAGGCGGGGCTGGTGCTGGCCACGCCCCTTGGGCAGCCTGAGAGGTTTAACCTTTTGCTTGAACAGACTGTCCTCAGGCTCCCCCACATGTCCAGATAAGTGGTATGCCCTTCCCAGCCCCCCTTAGGTACACCTGGCCTGTAACAGAGCTGCTGAGCCCTTCGGGATAAACAGCAGAGGTCTGGGCTCCTGACAGAAAAATCAATGTCAGCTTTGGCAGGTGTGACGGTGCAGCCGGGCGTCCTGCCCCCAGGGGCCTTGGCCAGCTGCTGGCTCTCGCTGTACTCTTTGTTGTTAGGCCAGGAGCCCCTAAAGTGGTATTCAGGGACCCCCAGCTTTCCTCCATGGACCACCTGATCATCAAGCCCTTGCTTTGCAGTGAAGAGGTCGGGCAGAAATGATATGCGGAGATGCTGGGCCGACGGAACACACTGATGTAATGAGCTCTCACTCTTTCCCTCTCTCCCTCCTTCCATCGCTCTCTCCGTCCACAGGAAGTTCGAGTGTGACCTGTGCGACCGCTCCTTCAGCGAGCGCTGGGCCCTGAAGAATCACTGCAAGCTGCATACGGGGGAGAAGCCCTACAAGTGTGAGTGGCCGTCCTGCCACTACTCCTTCCTCACGCTATCGGCCTTGAAGGACCACGGGCGCACACACACGGGTGAGCAAACCAGCCCCTGCCATTGGCCGGTGAGAGAACGACCACTCTAGTTCACTTCCAGGTCAGAATTGAGGGCTAGTTATTTTTACAGTCATATTTCTTGAGTGGGGATATAAACTATACTAGTAGTAACTTATTCTAGTTTTACTTCATATTCCATGGGCGTTGGTTAATTATATTTGTCTGTAAACATTTAGCGAATTTTATACTCATTGGCTAGTTTATTGCATAAATCTGCTTATTAATGGAAACAGCTTCAAACAGCTTATCATGGGGTTGCAACTGAACGTGAACACGCTGCCGGGCTCAAGAGGTGCAGGTCATGTTTGACGGACTTTTAGAAACAGGCAGCGCGTGCAATCGAACCCATTTTGAGAGTGTTGGGATTGCAGTTGCCAGTATTGCTGAAACAGCCACCTTCCTGCGATTCTCACACTCTACAGCTGGAATGGCGTGATGAACGAAAAACAGCAGCCAGTGGCATTTGGGAGAGCCTGGTGGAGAATGGCCAGACTTGTTAAAGCTAACAGAAAAGCCACAGGTGCAAAAATAACAGCTCAGTACAACAGTAGTGTGTAGAATGGCTTCCCTAAACTCCTCTACCCTTGAAACAGTTATGGAGGCAAATGTCAGTCCTCCCCACATGGTGTCCATGATAAAGTGACCTCTGGCTATAGGTAATATTACATTTGCCCAGTTTCCCTTTATTTCTGCATGTCTTGCGCAAATTTCTTGAATATTTAACCGCAGCACTTAACGAGCACGTTAATTAGCCCTCTTCATTTCCGGACCTGCTCTCCCACGATATAATCACGCGGGATCCTGCCGGCGTTCCAGGGAGTGTTGCCTGTGACCCTCGATTTATGGGTCCCCCAGAATGAATAAATAAATAAATCAAAGCCAGTCTTTCACCGCGCCTCCCATCCCCCCACCCCAGCACGGAGACAGGGGCACGATTGATCTCCTAGTTGCCTTAATCCGGCTATATGGGGATAAATCTCTGCGCTTTGTCAATTAATTTGGTGATAAAATGAGCCCCAAAATGGCGAGCACGTCAATACGCCGACAGATCCAGTGACAAAAATTAAGTGATAAAATGAATTGCCCCCCCCCGTTCCGTCTCACGAAAACATAACTAATGAGGGAGACAATTATGGCAGTGTGAGGTTCCTCTGGGGTACATTATTTAAAAAAAAATGAAAGAGAGATAGAAGGAGAGAAAAGGAGGAATATTCGGGGGAAAAAAATAGATCCAAGCACGTCTGGCTTGCTTCTCGGCAGGTGATCTCACAGGTTGGGGGGGGGGGGTGTCCAGTAGGTGTAGCAGACGGTGGTGAAGCCAGTGGCACAGCAGGTGTCACTCAAATCGGACCCGGCCAATAGCTGACATCAGCCCTGCCGGTTATCCACCGATTATTTTCCCGCCTCTTTTTTTTTTCTTTTCTATAAATACGGCGCTCGGTTGACCTGCGGGTAGCCCAAACAAGCCGTTTTCCCCGACGGGGCGCTGACAGCTGCCCCAAGAGGCCGCCGCTATTGAGCGGCGGACAGAAAGCGGGCTCACGTGTAATTTATCGTCGGCGTTTCCTGGCGAGGCGTACCGGTGGGGACACGTCGCGGGTCGATGGCGATGGATTTCTGCGGCCAGTTCTCGAAGTATGTGGTATAACGAGGGACGGGGTGGGGGTGGCGACAGCTGTTTCCTGACAGGAATAAAAGAGAGCAGACACACTTTCTGAGGAGGGTTCAATGTAAGGCAACCATGCATGGGATTCATTACCCTCTTCTGTGGAATGGGGTGGCCTCTCTACTGGCAGAGGGGCATCATGGGGAGACCCCAGGAGTCATTGAAAGAGCCCACTGCAGGGGCCTTAGAAAATGTTATTTTTATATTTTATATTTTTATTGATTATCCCCCCTGCTTTGAGTAGTCTTTTTAGCACCTGTGTTTTCAAGTGGTTTTGGCCTGTCCCTCTTCTGTTACAGCATTTAGTGTTTTTATTTTTTAAATTCAATGTAGGTCATGGCTTTTTACAGTTTCTTCCCTTTGTTCCACCGTATTGCCAGTCAGCAATGTTGACCAAAGTACCCTCTGTGAACTCTGTCTTCCATTGATTGCTCGGTAACAGTGGTTCCTCTGGACATGAGTGGGACAGGAGGGTGGGGCACATCTCAGTCTTCCATATTTGCCCCAAATTTAGCTGGCTCTAGGAATATGATGACAGGGTAAACCCTGGGAAAGGGTCTGGTTCGCCTTGGGTATAGTAACCAGCCACCGATCTGTATCCTTCAGAACTGGATATAGTTTAAGCCCCTGGCTTCACAGACAACGTGCAACCTTCTGAATTTTGTTGGACTTGCCTTGTACAATGACAACATGGCATTCTTTTCTGTATTATTTTTTTATTTTTTTAACCTCAGCTGACAAGCTGAATTGTGTTTCGATTGTAGAGGAGTCTTGGATACAAAGAAACCGATGCACTGGTCAGGACAGGATGGACTGGATTGACGTAGCATGTTGTCCGACTCATTTTGGCACAATGATGGCTCTCGAGTATGAGAGGAGCTGCTTAGTTGAGGTAGTGAGGGGGACGTGGCGCCCCCATGTGGTCAGTAGGTCACTAAGCAGATGGGCCTGCTCTAAGCACTCCTCATTATTGACTTATTGCCAACAGCTGACATCTCCGTCCTGAAGGAATGTGAGCTCAGCAGGGGCTAGAAGGATCACCCCAGGAGGCGGTTAGGCATGGGGCGGCAGCTTGCCGAGGTTACAAGGTGGTGTGGCCACGTGGCTACAGTCTACGCTGCTACATGGACAGCTGTGATTGTTACCATTGTAAGTGTAAACTGTGAACAGTGGGTACAGTTGAATTCCTGAACTCTGGTCTAATTCACAATTAATTGTCCAGCTATCGTCTAACTGCCTATCCTGGTAAGGGTCATGGGCTGGGCCTTGTGCCTATCCCAAACAACACTAGGCACAAGGCTGGAGTATACCCTGAATGGAATGTCAATCCATCACAGGCTGTAGACTTTCACAATCATACTGTATGAGCAATTTAGAGAGGCTAATTAGGCCTAACCACATGTCTTTGTACTGTGGGAGAAACCCACTCAACACAGGGACAACATGCAAAATCCACACATAAAAAATGGAGGCGGGAATCGAACCCCCAACCTTGGGGATGTGAGGCAACCCACTGAGCCACCATACAGCTGGTGCATTTTATTTTCCATCTTTTTATTCATGCCAGTCATCTCTGAAAGACCAGAGGCAACTTAAAAATCAGATGGTTTCCTGCAGGGCCTCCGATCGCTAATTAACAACCCCAGAATGGGTGGCAGTTTGACTACAGAATGCTGTGAGCTTTTTTGAGAATATCGTTCTGTTATCAACGTGTGACCCCAATTACCTTGCTAATTGGATTAATTACCAAACGGCAGTATCAGGTCGTTAAACAGTAGCCCCTGTCTGCCTCATGACGGGGGCAGCCGGTGGTCTCGCTTAACGGCAACACCTGGCAAACATTAGGGCTCCCGCCTGCACTCGCAGATACACTAGTGGGCATGACGCTGATGAAAACGGGCATCGTACAGAGATGCCGACATACATCTAGCATGTGATTCGATCACTGCTGGAACCGGGCGCTGTTACCGTTAGCTTGTGCGCTGGTGGGTTTGAAGGCTGCGGGTGTCTGCTCAGGGAGAACGTTTAAAATTACCCATGGGGGATCTCGTACCCCATGGATCCGATTACAGCGGTTAGCCATGTGTCTCCGATGACGTGTTTTCTTAAATGTGAACTGTATGTTATCGACGATGTGTTTGGTACCGTGGTATTTACATTTGCGTCGCATTTGTTTATGAGTCGTGCTTTTGTTCTAAGCAGTTATGAGTCCATGATATATGGGTACGTATTGCATGGCAGTGTGCCCTGCCCTATATCCCACTGTGTCATGGTTCCCCCGCATAAACACCCCATTTCATTCCAATAGAGGGTGAGGAGAGAGAGAGAGAGAGAGAGAGAGAGAGAGAGAGAGAGAGAGAGAGAGAGAGGGGGGAGGGGGGGGGCCCCCGGGTTAGTGGGAGAGCGAGGTGCAGCAGAACACAGGACAAGCGTGAAACCGCTCAGCTGTACCGACTCATCTGGGAGACTCCAAGCCGGGATGAAGTTGTAGAAAACCGTCCTCCTGACAGTAAAGCTCATTTTTACGGCTCTGACAAGTATGTAATTATGTTCAGTGGTGCTTTTCAGATTTTATCACAGTCAATAAAACGCTGCTGTAATTCCATTCCCATCTGAGATATTTACACGGAGACGTCCGATTGGAGGAGCCCGTCCACACTGCGACGCCTCAGAGGCTGTGTTTTTACTCCCGTGTTCCTTCCTCTCCCCGCCTCCAGGAGAGAAATCCTTCCTGTGTGACCTCTGTGGGTTCGCGGGAGGGACTCGCCATGCCCTCACCAAGCATCGCCGGCAGCACACGGGTCAGTGGCCCGCCCTTTCGCGCACTCGCGCTGACACGTGTGTCTAGTGTTAAAATGGCCCGGTCGACTAGGCACGTGCACACGGACTTTTACACTACAGACACACGGCACTCAGTCTAACTGTCAGCAGTGTCACAACACGGTCCTTAAAAAAAAAAAAAAGTGAATGCACAAAAACCTTGGATCCAGAACACAGACAGGATCTGTGAGTAAGAGCATATGGATTTGCTCCACATCCTGAAAGACAAAGCAAGCAAAAAAAAAAAATATGAAGGTACTCACCGAAACTCAGGGCTTGATCATACCAAACCTCTAGGTTACCACATAGTTCTAGATCCTCTTGTAAGTATAGATCACACGATCACCCTAGATCACATTGTGGGCTCATATTTGTTCGGTTTATCCGAGATATGATCTGCTCAGTCCGTCATCTCTGCTTTTCCCTTGCTGTGTCTTTGTTTTTCAGCGTGTCAGAGACGTGTCGTATGTGCGTTTGTGGTGTGAACCGTGCTCTGCATATGCAGTAATTGTCTGGTGTGTGTGTGTGTGTGTGTGTGTGTGTGTGTGTGTGTACGTGCCTGCATTTGTTTGTTTCCCTTTACCTCTGCGACCTCTCTGACCCTCACCTCCCCCGCTCCAGGCGAAAAGCCCTTCAAATGCCAGCTGTGTAACTTCGCCTCCACCACGCAGTCCCACCTGACGCGGCACAAACGTGTTCACACCGGCGAGAAGCCCTACCACTGTCCCTGGTGTGACTACAGGTATGGCTTGCCGGTGTTACCGCCGTCGATTCCACCTTGTTGTCCGGACAGCTCTGCCCATTAAAAAGTTGTCAAAATTACCAAGGAAATCAGTACTGAAATTAAAAGACTGTTACCTTTTATCTGTATTCTTTATTTGTCCTGTTCCTTTTTTTATGTGCAATGGCAGCATGACCTAGTGGGAGGAAGGATAAAAGTTTTAAAACCTTCTTAAATCATAGCAGTTCTTTTTTTTGTCCCTTGATTCAGTTTTATTTATATAGCGCCTTTAATAAGGAGCATTGTCACACAGAGTTTTACATAGTCCTGGGCCCAGAGTCGCCAGAGAGTAAGCCAAAAGTGACAGTGGCAAGGAAAAACTCCCTCAGGAGGAAGAAACCTTGGGAGGAACCAGACAGATCGTGATGTCGCTCAGTGAACTCTTGCATCTGTTTGTTCATCCACATGAGGACAATTTCATCTCCTTGGAGAGTGTGACATACAGCCAGACTTCTGGAACTTTTTCAGTCCTCGAAGTGTTGTTAATTACTCCGTGACACAAACCAAAAGCACATTCATACCCGCTGTGCTGCCCGCCAGACGGGAGCATTGAGGGGGTGCGCAGCCAAGTTTTAGGGCGATCACAATAGCCGCACCGAGAGAATGCGTGGTGCGTTCAGACACCGGCCTCAACTCTGGATGCCTGACTGATCGACCAAGAGTTAGGAGACTCTCAAACCTACTCTTTTGATTTGCTAAGATTTAGGGACAAATTGGTGGGAGTCTGGAGAAATTCAGTGTATTTACATATAAAAAGCTGGAGGCTGGTAGCAGCTGTTAGACCTTCGTGCCTCATTTGTCCAATGTTATTCGGAATGGGGTCCCATTAGCGTTTAAGGCAGGAGAAGAAGCTTGTAATTTTACAGCATAGTTCTTTACTCAGTGCCCGATTTACTTAGAAGGTTAATTACATGAACGAAGGTATCAGGGAATTGGGAAGCTCTGGAAAATTGTCCTGCTGTGTGACACATGTCCAAAGCTCAGGATAAACTCTCCACACTTTGCCAAGGTTCCGCGTTTGCCTGTTAGAGGCGTGTGGTCGCTTGGTTATGACCCTGAGAAAATTGCAGTGTGACCGAACACACACACACACACACAGGTTTTTTTCGCAGGGGTGGTCTTTAAACCAGTTATGTCCCCCTCCCCCAGAGCTGGTTTTCTCCTAAGTAAGCACTGAAAACTGAATATTTTAACGTTTGAGGAAAAACTAAAATAGGCAGGTGGGTCAGTGCTGGATATTGGGTCCCGAAGGTTGTTGTGTATGAGACGGATGCAGTGGGTGTGGCAGAGGGGTCTAACCCCCGTGTGAGACATCTTGCCTTCTGTTTACTGCCCCCTCCCCACCCTACGTCTAGTGCTAATTTTCCCTCCCCAGAACGACCCGTCCAATGCTCTATAAACCGGTGACGGGCGCTAAAACAAACACCACCGTTTCGTTCTCTGTGCTGCATCACGTGTCCCTTTTGGCGGCGAAACGGCCAAATCCCAAAATCTGTTTGACGTCTTGCCTCTTCTGTGAGGGCTTCTGTCTCGGGACAAGCTGATTAGAACACCTGTCTTTAAAGATCTTGTTTGTAGCAGGTGATCTTATAACTGACCATGTGAAGTAGCAGTGATTATACATCTGTTAACTGATTTAACAGGACCCAACTTCAGCATTGGCATTTTCTTAATGTTCACCTCAACCCAATGCTTGGCCTACAGTCCTGGACGCAGGTCTGTCACGGAAAGCAAGTGATGTAGCGGCTCCAGAAAGCACGTTACCTCTGGACTGTTTTCATGAACATAATGCAGCCCGAGGTGGACACACACAGTTTGACACCCAGCAGGGTTCTCTTTGTGTAAGACCGCTCCAGTTGTCTCTCGCTCTGCTGTAACTCTTCCGGGGAAGAGCTGGTAATGTGGAGAACTTTTGGAAAATTGAATGCCGTAATAAAAGGCCAATTAGCATTTACATAGCCTCAGGGTGTGTGTGTGTGTGTGTGTGTGTGTGTGTGTGTGTGTGTGTGTGTGTGGCTGAGAGGACTACACCATGTCCATTGAAGCGTGTTGGAGAGGAATTTTAGGCTTCACTACCTGGTCATGTGACTGCTCCTGCAAATCGAACCTGTTTTTTAATCATTGTAGCCGGCTTCTCTCATCTGCGAAATGTACCGCCATGAATAAGGAGCGCTAACGACGCCTGCATTGTTTTATGACTGAAAACGCCCTTGTCCTTCCACGGCGGATGGTGCTAAATCCGTCAGCCTCAGAATGGAGACGGTGCGATTAATTGATGGCTAAATATCTGCTACACCATGAACAACTTTGAATAAATTAAAGCAGAGTAATAAAGGCATATTAAAGGACAGTTTTGTCCACACATCTAATGAACGACGTGATGAGATTCGCCGGTCAGGAAGCCATTATCTTTCCTTTTAAAAATGTCTACAGATGTCGTCGTAAAGAACTGAGAAGGTGGGAGAAGACAATGACATCACCTTTGCTCAGAGAGCTGGAATGCTTAAGCTCCTAAAAGCATTTAACTCCTTACACCTTCCTGTCCCAGCAGGAACATGCGGCATGCGGCTTCCTGTCGATGGTGCCTCTCAAGGTGCCGATGAGAGAGCTTCTCCTTATAGTCGGCCCTCAATGAAGTACCTGTCTTTGGACTTTTGTTTTGGAGAAAAAGCATTTTGATACTACTGAAAAATAATTAATTCTCTTGACCCTGAATTGGATGGATGGATGGATGGATGGATGGATGGATGGATGGAAAAAATTAGCTAGGTAGTGTAGTAATTTACTTTGGTTCTGTGTGATAACTCTCAATACACTGAATAAAGAAAGTAGAGAAAGTGTCTTGAAACACACTTGGTGTTTAAAGATAGGGCTCGAGTCTGCAGGTAGAATCGTAAGAAATTGGGAACAGGAATCAGAAACATGATTATCGACTAGCGGTGACCACTGTATTAAGATCTGCTAAGTGAGTATATTCGTGTGTATGTCTCATTCACAATTAAACCCTCCTTTCCTCCGCCTCTATTCGTGCTGCTTAAAGCTAAAATGTAAACACGCTAATTGGTTAGGTCATCGTGTTAAACTGGCATTTGCTGTGTTTGTCTCTTGTTGCCACTGGGCTGTTAAGCAGGGCTTTACTCTCACTGAGGGAATCGGCTGCCTTAAATTAGCTGTCCCTGGCCTATTAGGCAGTGAGGATCACTGGGAGACCGGGGGAGCGTCTGTTTATAAGGGATGGCCTCAGCGGCTCCCCCGGGAGGGGGGCTGGTCTAACAACATGGGCTTCATGCTCCCAGAAGTGGCTGGCGACTGGCATGCCGGGAGGCATGGGGAGGCGGACATACTCCTATGTGTATTCACAGGAGGAAATAAAAAACAACAGCGTCTCAATTAACGGAAACTCTACTATTACAAAACCATTCGGGGGGGGGGTGTTCTTTTTTGATGGGTTTGATACGGCTAAATCCCAGAAAACAGTGTAGATTTGGCATCTTTGTGTATCTGGGCACCATCTTGTTCACAGGCGGGTTTGATATGGCTAAATCCCAGGAAACGGTGTCGATTTGGCATCTTTGTGTATCTGGCCACCATCTTGTTCACAGGCGGGTTTGATACGGCTAAATCCCAGGAAACGGTGTCGATTTGGCATCTTTGTGTATCTGGCCACCATCTTGTTCACAGGCGGGTTTGAT
>JAACJT020000110.1:6814365-6824978 GCA_009936485.2 Gymnarchus niloticus | reverse complement strand
ACAACTCAGGCGTGGAACACAGTTTCAGTTGGCATTAAATGGCGATATCCCCAGTGGAGAGTCCCAGTTACTGGGAGGTGATCCCAGCACTTACTCAGGCATAGCATGGGAATGTTTCTGCCTCGCAGAAAATATTCATTGGCACATGGAAATTGTTTAGTTTCTCCTTAAACAGAAAAAGAGATTTTCTTCAATGTGTTTAGATTATCTCTGAAGTGATTTATCCGTATTTAATGTCGAAATATTTCATGGTTTATTTATAAATGAAATCTGCAATACTGGGTCCCATCATGACCTCCCCCGTCGTCATTTCGCCAGCGATCTTCACTTCACGGGAAAACGTGAGGGGAAAAACAGAGAAACGTGGAGTAGAACTTGGCACACCTCCGTTCACAAGGACTGCGGTGCAGGGGGTGGGGGTGTCTAGCCCGCGCTCAGTTCGGGAGGGCGATGAGGGACGGTAATCACACACGCTTCTGACAGGGAGCGTCCCTGTCACACACGCCAACTGGCAGCACTGGCCACCCGCTCGTGACGGTCTTTTTTGTTTGAGCTGCCTCTCAGCTACAGAATGAGCAGGGATAGTGGTTGGCGGACACGGTTTGATAGGGACCGGTCCTGGCCTGGGGCCGTGCTAATCAGAACCTAGCCCCTCCCACCTGGCACCTTGGCTAACATCATTATGGTCCTGCGTACCCGCTTCCCTGGGACGGTCACTGTCACTCACGATATGGAACTACAGAGCACTCAGATGGCTTAGGAGACCGGCTCATGGAGGGGTAGGAGGGAAGCGGTGCTGGGTGTCTCCTTAAAATGATACTCGCGTGCCTGTGTGTGCGTGCATGTGGCCATGCGGGCTCTGGGGGAAGCAGAGGGTGAATGGGCATCCGTGAAGGAGAAGGGCGAAGAGCTGAGGGAGGTGTGGCTCACTTGTTGCGGTGGGCGTGGCAACTTTGTTGACTGGCTCGTGCCATCACTCTTCTATGGCGATGGGCAACGAAGAATTGAAAAAGCAGCTGAAGGGAAGATGATTTGCAGGTTCACAGGTGAAGGCCATCGGGGTCTCTCTGTTCTTAATGCTTGACCGGCCTCAGGGGGCCGCGGTGGGGTCCAGCTTGTTTACACATTGAAAGTTTGGCATGGGACGGTTCGGTGAGATCACAGCTGGACCCACCAGGACATCCACAGAGCACAGGTGTAATAAGAGTGTCAGCTATCCCAACTTTGGGTTTCACACACTGGTAGGCTGGCTGATGGGACCATTAGTTATTTATTACTGTATGGACACCGGCAACACTGCACAGAACTTTCCAGAATAGATTTACTAGAAGATTAGTCTGTCCTCCTTTTGTACGTTAATCTAAAACCTTCTCTTCACCATCCCCTCCCCCCCCAACCCCCCCAGATCGAACTGTGCTGAGAACATCCGGAAGCACATCCTCCACACAGGCAAGCACGAGGGCGTGAAGATGTACAACTGCCCCAAGTGTGAGTACGGCACCAATGCTCCCATGGACTTCCGCAACCACCTGAAGGAGACACACCCGGACATCGAGAACCCGGACCTGGCCTATCTGCACGCAGGTAGGTTCCAGGCCGCCCCCTTGGGGAAGGCTGGTGAGGCCAGAGATCTGAAACGCCCCTCTGAAATACCCTCTGGAAGACCTGGAAGGTGTGAGCTGGCAGACAAATGAATTTTATAGTTCTTATCTTGTGGTACTTTGTGGTCCTCAGTCTGAAGATGAGGGTGGGTATAAAAACCAGTGTTCCTCCACGTTCTGAAACACCTGCAGATTTAGCAGCTTGGCCATGGAGAGTGTAGGGGAAGCAGTCAGGTGTCATTGAGTCATTGACATGCATTCTGGAGGTCTAGTGTTTGTTTTGGCACAATTCTAGAACCTTTTACAGGTTCCATTCCACCTCATGACACCCACCATCTTTTATGATTGTCAGTATTATTACTTTTCAAAATACTACTACTTTTAATAATACAGCAGCTTTTTTTTTAATCAGGCTTTTTGTGCACCTGACTGAGGTGGATAATTGAGCCCTTAAATTACACTGGCAGTAAGTTAAAACAGCTGTGAATGTTAGTACAGCTGTGGTTAGTAAGAGAACCCCCCCTCAATAAGCTGAGATGAGTCAGGGAGGGGCAGTATGGGACAGGGGCAACAGCCACTACAGATGCTAGGCCCAGGGGATTGACACGATGAGCCAGACGGAAACAACTCACTCGTGGTGGTGGGGGGGGGGTGCTGGAAATAGGTGGGCAAGCTATCATCTAATAACCCACTCGCAGTTACCGGTAGTCCCCCCCCCCACGCACGCACGCACACACACACACACACACACACACACACACACACACACACACCATCATAAAGTGTTGAGACGTCTAATCAAATCAGGCAGGACAAGCTCCCAAAACTGAGAGGAGCAGAGTAGACATGGAATTAGGCTGCATGTGATTACCATCTGTCAGAGTGACACCCGGGCCCCCCGGCGAGAGCCAAATCATTTCTGATGGCTACCCACTCTCCTGCACTTTGAAGGCCGCAGATCAAATGGGCGCGCTCGCGTCTGCAGGCAGGAGGGCGGGACGCCTGAGCGGTGGCACGGTGCTCGCCTTCCCTCGCTATCCTGTACGCTGGTCCGACTCCCCCGCCTCGAGTGTGAGGTGGGATGGGCCTCCATAACATCAGAGGGTTAATGAAATCGTAAAGAAACACCTGAAATTATGCCAAACACAATCTTTTGGTTATCTTATAACTATCAGATGAGGTAACCTGTTCGATCCGTGTATCCCTGCCAACAGGAATGGAAGCTGCATTATGTTCATGAAAACAGTCCAGAGGTAACGTGCTTTCTGGAGCCGCTACATCACTTGCTTTCCGTGACAGACCTGCGTCCAGGACTGTAGGCCAAGCATTGGGTTGAGGTGAACATTAAGAAAATGCCAATGCTGAAGTTGGGTCCTGTTAAATCAGTTAACAGATGTATAACCACTGTCACTTCACATGGTCAGTTATAAGATCACCTGCTACAAACAAGATCTTTAAAGACAGGTGTTCTAATTAGCTTGTCCCGAGACAGAAGCCCTCACAGAAGAGGCACGGAGTTTGGGATTCGGCCGTGACGCAGCACAGAGAACGAAACGGTGGTGTTTGTTTTAGCACCTGTCAGCGATTGATAGAGCATTGGACTGGTCGTTCTGGGGAGGGAAAAGTAGCGTTTAGTTGGAAACACCAGACGTGCATATAGCAGGAAAATATCTCGACTTGGCTGGTACTTCCAAGCTGTAGGAGACCGTTATAACAGCTGTAGAAGTTTGTGCAATGTTGTTAAACCTTTCTTCAGGCTAAGCAGCTTCAAAACCCAGAGTGTAATGTTTCTGACATTTATTAGGGATTCATTTAATGTTTTTAAAGGTTTTCACAAAACAAGGTGAACGCTCTGTGATTAGTTCTAAGTGTCATTAATTTAGTCGCTCTGCAGGAGCGGAACTGAGGGCGTAAGACAGGCTGGTGCACAAGTTAGGTATTAGGTATCTGCTACAGGTCTCTATTTCCATATAGAAGTGGGTGGAGCTGTAAGCCTTAAAGTGACAGGCCCTCATTTCTGGGGCCAGGTGGACAGCGAGTCTTCGTGCAGGAAAACTGACATGAGAGAAGGTGTGTCTATATCAGTCAGAGAGAGCTTCTCCCACATAGCAGTGGTCTCATCCCACCATATGTCTAGCGCTGTGACTGAGTTACGGCTCCTGTGACAAGAGACGGGGAAAAGAAGAGGAGGAGCTTAGTGTCTATTGGTCCAAGGTCACAGTGCAAGTGGTGAGGATGCCTGTAGGGAAAAAACGTGAGGGCCTTACCTTGTTTTCATAAATGGGTGTTCTGCCCTCTGTCCCACTAAACAGGATCCAGCACAGTGACAACATGGGGAGTAGAGGCAGTTAAGGCTGGTCTTTAGCCATTAGTTTGGGCATTTGTAACCGGTCTCAGTGTGCAATGGAAAACTGGGTTACTATGGATCTGGAACCTCACTGCTCTCAAAAGCAGCCAGTTGAAGAACAGTGGGGGCCCACGGTGTCCCAGGATGCCTCCTGTGAACATGGTCATTCGATCCAGCCTTTGCACCTCTGTGCAGAGATCTGTGATTGTCTGCTTGAGTCTGAACTGTTAGTCCATGCTGTTAAAGTGGAGTCTAATGTCTGGAAACTGGTCATATGACTGCAGAGTGAAATTGTATTGCTGACATAGAAATCGCTTTTTTATGAAAAGTAACATGTATAGTACAATCAAATGTAAATCTGGGACTGTTAGTGGATGTAAAACTCTACCTAAAATGTCATTCAGCATAGGAAATATTCGGTCAGTCCCCAAGCATACAGAGTAGAGCATTAAATCGTATTCATGTAATATTATCCAGTTAAAAGTCCAGCCCAAAGGTGGCATCTCACTCTTTCGACAGGTTCTGCTGCACGCACATTCCACAAGTGAGGAAAAAAAGTGTATCTTTGTTCTCTGTTACCTACGTGTGGGTTCTAGTAGCAGATTGCGAGGTAACAGTACAGAGCGCTGTAGAAATCAACAGCTGTTCCTAATAAAAGGGTGTTAGAGGTGACAGTTGTATATGTGACAATGTCGTTACAAAAAAAGGCGTTGTTGTAAGTGACAGCAAAAACGGGGAACATCTGGCAAAGACTGCCACGTCCCAGCCGAGGTGTGTCTGGAGTCGAGATGATCTTCTCCTGTTAGGTCCGCATGGAATATCGCGAGCGGAAGAAAGCGACGCCTCTTTGAACACGCTTCCCGAGATTAACATCTGGCGCGGCAAGCAGCAGTGGGGGTGCGATCGACACCGCTCGTCAGTCGCTGAGAGACAGATGTTTTCATGGGACCGCTTTAGCACGGCGATGTATCGATTTCCAAACAGCCGTCCTCTTCCGTTGCCCGGAACATGTGCAAGCTGACAGGTGTTACTACTTCCCCTGCTGGCTGAACTGCCGTGGACCGACTTGCTCAGATGGGGGTCTGGATGGGGTGGGGCTCAGTGCAAGGCATGCCCCAAATCCAATCCCAAAAGTGACCCGTTCTCCCCCGGCTGATCATGTGAGAGGGCGAGGTAGAACATCCCAAGAACAGCAACTGAGCTCTCTGTTCATAACACAGTCCTCAATGTGCTCTGGATTTGTCCACTTTTTTTTTTTAAAACCATTTTCACAGCTGAATGTTACACCGGTTCAAGTTAAGAGAATATATAAGGGCTGTTGCTGGCCCCTTCAACCAGAGCAGTCCATAACTTTAAGTACTGCCTTACTCAATGTAAGTGTCCGTGAGTTCAGGCCAGCCAGCTCCCCACAGCTCGAGCACCTCCTGAAGGCTTTCTCAGGTGCTGCTTGTCCCTCTGGAGCTGGCCCTCATGCATGACATCTCCTCATGCCCATCGTGGGCTCCTGAGCCTTTCTAGCCCTGCCTTTCGAGGCCACCAGCTTTATCCATCTGTCCTCTTTTGATGACCTTTTGTCTAGATGATGATCCAGAAAGAGAATGAGATGATCCTGAACTGGATGGCTGTCCGCTCCGGGGCGTGGTGGTTTTTCAGGGTGTCAGTCCTACTTGGGATTCTGAGTGTGAATCTGCACTATAACCCTCTGTAGGTCAGGCACTCGCTTCACCTCCGCGTCTACAGTGAAGCCAGAGCTTCCCGCAAAGCAATGTCAGTCTTTACTTTTTGGTTTTTACTGGTTTTTCCTTCCAGGGAGCTGGGGGGGTGTTTTTATGTGCCTTCCACATTGCTGTCTTGGCTCCCTTTCACAGAAATGGAATTGCTTTAGGTATTCGGTATTATGTTTAAGAATCGGGGGGTGAACGGAGCCCCCCCCACTTAGTGGACATAGGCTGGACCCCTAGGATCGCTGCATTCTGCTTTTTTCTGTGTCCACAAATCATATTTTCAGATTTTTTTTTTGGCATATCCTCTCTCCTGTCTTTCTGCTCTGACGCGTCTGCGTCGGCTGAAGGCCCCCCCCCATCCACGGGTACGAGGGAACATGCTGATGTCTGCCGCTTCTCCGAGAGATGGGCGGCACATCCGCGGCAATGGGCGCATGGACGTGGTGATGAGAAAGCGAGGGCCGTCTTCACCGAGACAGCCGTCACCGCTGGGCCCATCCTGGTCATCGTCTTGAACCCACCTCCCCAGCGTTGTTACCACATACCAGAGACTCCATGCATTATTCATCACTGTCCTCAACACGACACCTCTCCCGCACTTGCGAACGAAGACTTGCCGCAACCAGAGTCGGCGGCCGTGTCTGTGAGCGTATCTTGAGGGGTGTAACCCGCTGTGTGTTGTATAACGTGTTGGATTCCGACGGATTGCATCCCGTCTGACTGGACACTTTACACCTACATGCCACATTGAGTTCTAGTCGACTTTTACGCTGGCTAACTGGCCGAACTGGAATCTGTTCCACTTTGACGTGACAACTGGACAGGACACAGCATTAGGAGGAGGTCCTTCCTGCTGATCCAGACATGGTCCAGGTGACTATTAGGGTGTTGTTCTTTCTGATCAGTCAGATCTTCGGTCCTGATTTCTGTACATTCTCGGCTCTTCTTTTTTCTGTACATATCCCCCCCACCATTTTTGGAGCTTCTGTGTCCCCCGCCTAGGGGCCGCAGGATCCCAGTCACCCCCCTGCCAGGTCACTGGGTCCCCAAATGAGAAGACGTGCCAAGTGCCCTGGTGTTTCTCAACCTTGGGGTCACCTGTACCTTGGGCCCACCCACCCAGGCTGAATCGGTGACATGACATCCTGTTGGTAAACGTATCCAGTGGGTGACTCATCAGTGCATGTCCTGATGTAAGATCGCATCTCTCCCTGCCTTAATCGAGCACCTTAATCTGTCATCATAACCTGAATAGGTACGGACAGCAAGATATGGGCAGCTCTCCTATTAGATGTTAGATTGAAGGAGTGTAGCATCATTAGGTTTTGGGTACAGCCTTGCAGGATATCGAAGTATGGCCATTCACAATGTGGAGGTATGGCCTTTCAGGACATCAAGGTATGACCTTTCAGGATATCGAGGTACAGCCGTTCGGGATATCGAGGTGCAGCCTTTCGGGATATGGAGGTATGGCCTTTCAGGATATCAATTTATTGCCTTTCAGGATTTTGAGGTACAGCTTTCAGGATATCAAGGTACTGCTTTTCAGGATTTCGAGGTACTGCCGTTCAGGACATCAAGGTATCACCTTTCAGGATTTCGAGGTACTGCCTTTTAGGATATCGGGTACGGCCTTTCCGGGTTTGAAAAGATATGTAGACATGAAGGAGTTAAAGCAGGAAAGAACTTTCAGGCTGCGAATTTGGATATCGACTGATGGGGACACTTTCCACAGGGGCAGGGTCCAGCCGGGCGAAAGAGAGTATACTGGGTCGGGCCCTTGGGGTACTGCTTGCTGCTAGTGACTCACACTCCTCTGGAATCAGTGACAGAAGTGGCATTAGTTAAAGGGAGGAGTGGGAGCAGGCAGGAGGAACCCCATTGAGGTGGGGGGGCTTGGGTGGGAGAGAGTGTCATGGAGAGAATGTCTATGCCGACTCCCTGTAGCCTAATTAAACGGTGAAGAAAGCCACCGTAAAAGAGATTAAACCTAAAAGGGCAAATTAGCACTAAAAAGGGCGTGGTGGATTCACAGACACGCATGGCGCGTGAAATCCCTTCTGGCACCTGTGAAAAAAGTGGGGAAAAAGGAGAGAGAGAGCCCAGGGAGGAGGGGAGAGAGAGAGGGAGAGGGAAAGTTGTGTGTGATGCCTTCCCGGACACAGGCCGCCTCATTAGATGGACCGAAACACCATTGGAGGGTCAGTTTGCCGGTGGGCTGCTTGGCCTGAGGGTTAATTGGGAGCCGATGCGGACGTAGACACCGATGCGGCTCACCTTGGCGACAGAAACGCCTGGAAATAATTGTCGGTCAAAACGTTTACCTACACGAGGGTGCTGTCACAGATCTCCCTTTCTTCTAACAGTCCCCCCCCCATCTTAATCTCACAGACCCTGCTTTATTTATTTATTTATTTATTTATTTATTTTTCTTGCCGCTGGTCCCCTGCTCTCTGCAGCAGAGCGGCTGCTGGCTCCTCGCAGCTCTGCATGGTGTCAGGAGAGGACGCTGGTGCCCCTGCCGGGGTATGCGAGGGTTATGTGGGGGGGCTGTAGAATCAGCGTGCGATGGCACCTGGTCTCTCTCTCTTTCTCTTTGTCTCCTAAACACTCTGGGTTTCTCGAGTGCTGCCTTTTCTCACAGAAGTTCAACTGCTGTTTCTTTTAATTTGAATAGAATGGGATTTAGATTACCCGCTTTAACAGTAATGCCCCCCCCAGAAGCTAGATCTTTCCCATCTTGTATTCACGTAGATTTCTGTCTGACATTCCCCGACTTTCCAGAGACAGAAGATGCCTCGTTTGTGTGATGTTTTCTGTTTATTGTTCTTCGATGTCCGGTGGAGGCTGACTGTTATGTCTTTATGATGATAAAACATAAATCTGAAATATGGTGGACTTGGCTTTTTTTGTGCGTGTGTGCGTGTCCCGGTGGGTCACACAGACGTGACTTTCCTCCTGCTGGTGGTCTTGCTGTGTTTGGAGAGAGTGGCGTCTGGCCCAACTGACATGATGATGATCTCCTATGGCATTGTGGCGCTGAGCCTCATGGGAATCAAGCCTTCGAGCTGTTATGTGACATGTGTCTTTGCCAGGTGGGCCTTGTAGAGCGGTTCTTCAAATATGCATCTGATAAGAGGGGCAGGTGGGCTACTCCCAGGGATTTGTGTTAATGGTTGTTCTTTCATATGGGAAACTGATCTTAGATTTCCTTTTTAAGGCTGTCTTGGAGTAGCCAGGATAATGTGTCCATGTGTGCAATCGCATGTATGATAGCATACTAAATCCCTAAAACCTCATTCTCTTGATGTACTTCTGCTGGTCCGGCCTAGACATCATTCCTTTCTCTCTTTCCCTGAAATTTCTGGTGTTGGTCGAGCTGGTTGACAGCATTCAGGCCTTGGAAGCCGAAATACTCTCTGATATCCCGTCCATCCCAGGTCCGGGTCCTCATAGCCCCGCTGCAGCAATGTTAAGACTCAGAACGTCACTGAACATCTAGCCTGCAGTCAGCCTGTTGAGGTGTGCGACCTGATTGAACCCCCACCTTCTACTGTCCATCCTGGCGTTGGTGGGCGTGGCCCGGCTGACCTCTGACCTCCAGGTCTGATGTGACAGGTGTTATTACTGCCCGCCTGTGTTGCCCTACTCTCGACCACCCGTCCTCCTTGAGCAGGCCCGTGGGGCTCCTCGCACACTCGATGGGTTGATCGACGTCTTGGAATCCCAGGCCCGGCGTTACTGCTGGCGCTGCGCCGAGGATGGAGATCAGCGGCTTAATGTGACATATCGTGTGTCTCAACTAGGCCCATAAATTACACTGACGTCGTCTTTTGTCTGCGGCCCTCGATGCAGCCTTACATGGAAATAAAGACCCATTATGGGATGGTTCCTCTGGTGGTCGTCGAGTGACGAAGCTGACGGATGGAGTGGCGTTTACGTCCTGACACCCACGCGGGGCCAGAGGCTTACCCTGCAATACATAAATCCACAAGGAGGTTCTGTACCCGATCAGGCAGGACCAACTCCCCCGTGCTCAAAGACAAATCGCTGCATTTCAAGGTCCTCTGTCTTAGTGCAAAAACATAAAAGTATGCAGATGTTGGAATGTCAGACATCCAGGGAAGAGTGCTTACCTGTCAGGTCCTGGTTCTGTTGGCTCGGGGTTCTGCATCTTCAGTCATTTGAGACAGCCTTGCTTATTTTGGCTAACATCCTCGTTTAGCCATCACTATTATTAAAAATATGAACTAGAATTACTCTTTATATACAGCTGGCTTTTTTACTGGAGTGACATCAGTCAGAGGTACAAAGAACTCCACCCAGAACGAGAACCAGACATTATCTCATTAAAAGTCTGTTCTCTCAACCAGCCTTAGCCATTTGCCACCCTAAAGTAAGAGATGTTAAATTTTAAGCAACAAATTTGCAGGTCAAAGGAAAAAAAAAAATGCAAGAGTGTAATATGTACACAAGTATTAGTGGTCCATTTTTTCCCACAAAACAAAAGTTGCTCCCCGAATTTGCCGCTCTTAGGCCTGTTTTGTCAGGCCAGACCACGTCTCCTGTGGCGTATTTAAATATGCACAGCTCTCAATTTGTAAGACCTGAGTCGTGCAGTGCGATGTCTCCCGTGAGCCATTCACATGTGTGCAGCTCTCAGGCTAATTAGCTCGACTCTGAAAAGCTTAATCCCCACTTACTCTTGCTGGTGTGGCGAGTCAGGGTGAGCAGTATTATTTGGTCAATAGGCTTATAATGGCATCAGGGACTATTGATTTGCCTGGCCAGACTGAGAGCGAAGCTAATTGTTTATTTTACCTGCCTGTTGCAGAGAAAAACATTTCCTTTGTGTTTCTCATGTGTTTTGTCTCTGTTATCTTTCCCACAGAACCCTGGTGTGTGTGTGTGTGTGTGTGTGTGTGTGTGTGTGTGTGTGTG
>JAACJT020000110.1:6780884-6813567 GCA_009936485.2 Gymnarchus niloticus | reverse complement strand
TGTGTGTGTGTGTGTGTGGGTGTGTGTGTGGGTGGGTGGGTGGGTGGTCACAGAGGCAGTAAAAGCATGTGACTTAATGGAAACAGCTGGACTTGATACAAGCATGTTTATTTCTAGCACTTAGCAAGCGGATCTATCTGATGTGACCTGCAAAGTCTGTGGTTATACATCGGGGTGATGTTATATACTAGAATGCGGTTTCTCATTAGCGTGTGTTTACGCCCTACATCCGTCAGGAGGACGTCAAATCACACGCTCCGCCCTGTCACAGGCTCACAGGGGCCTCACTGGAAGGGACACCCTCTCAGATGGCTCGAACCTGCAGCGTGCCGGACATGCTGAAATGGCAACACGGCCCTCCCGCAGCCTCTTATGAAGCGAAATGATTCGGCGTTGCCGTGGCGAGCCAGACCCAGAGCTCCTGTGCCTCTTAATTGGCTGTCTGGGTAAATAATTGATCGGAACAAACGTGAAATGGATGAGAAGGTACAAGCGCCTTTCATCACTTGTGCTTGGTCTGTCAGATTAGCGGAGTCGCTGCTCTCCTTAATTAAAACTGCTTCTCGCTCCTCTGCGGCAGATCGAGGGAGAGCCGTGCATGCTGGTGAGTGTATCTGAGTGCGAGATCCCTCAGCATACAGGACAGGGGACAGGGAAGTTGGTCCCCTACTTTTGCACTCCTTTAAAATGGGGGCAGGGATTCACTATGTCCTGAAAGATGCTGTTGAATATACACATCAGCAAACGCTGCGATGAACCAAAACGTTTCCCTGTGCCGAGCCCACAGCTGTCACCTGACTGAACATGGGAAGATTATCGCTCATATCTCAAGAATTTCAGGAGACATTTGTTTTTATTTGATATTTTTGGATCAGGAGGGGGTTATAAAGATGAATTTGGTCCCGGTTAATGAGCAGGATTGGTGGGTGGGGCTACTCTTCTCCTGGACCGCCCATCCCCAGCTCTGTTTGGCTGTGTCCCCGCCATACAGACATGATGAAGGGCTCTTCCTCCCACCCATCTAATTCTCCTTCACGCCGATCAATTATTTAACCGGACAGCCAATTAAACATTCGGAGCCCCCCTCCACAGGTCCACATCAGACAACTCTCTCAGAGAATAATTGGTGCAATTAATTTGCCGTTGGGCACAAGATGACTGTATTCTTCCGCTACTTGGCCGCTTTACACAACCCGTCGGCACACGCAGGGGCAATCTAACGTTAGCCTTTTTCTTTAAACGTGCAGTGCAGCATGAACTTAAATTACCACCACATGAATAAATTACTGCTTGGTATAGGGCTCGGCAAGAGGATATTTTCTTATAATTGTATCCCCCCCCGTCTGCAATTATGTTTCGTTTGTGACCCCCCCGCCTCTGCCAGCCAGACTCGAGCCAGTCGCATTAATAAAAGACGGAGGACGCTATAATGATGGCAGCGTTCTTTTGCATCTTGATTTATTCAGGCCCTCACAGCCTGGTCTTGCGGAGGTAATGCCCCCCTTGTCTTGATCTGATTCGATGCGGCGATTGACAGGCAAGCGATTCAGTGACTGACGCTTGTAATGGAAGGACACTTCCTTGTGGCTTTGGCACAAAGATTCATTTCCAATTTAGCAGTCATTAAAAGTACTCCCACAAGACGCACATTTTTGTAATGTGACAAGTTTTGTTGGGCATCAAACCTTTTCAGACCTCTTCAGACCCCCCCCCCCTTTAAAAAAATGCCTTCAGATAAGCAATTGCAGTATCCTCCAGAAGTTTTTTATATGGCTGATGTCCACTGGAGATTGTGATGCAGGCAGAATACAGAATCTAGCCTGGGTGGTGATGGGGGCGCTTGCTCACCACGGCCTCCACACATCCGGTTTGAAACCCATCAGGCCTCCGTGGAGAAGGTATCTGCCTCTGTACCGAAACGCAGGGAGCCTCGAGAATTTGTCCTGTAGTGAAGGTGTTGAGATCAGCACTGAGGACGTCACGTGACATGTTATTGTCATTTCTATATATGTGCGGATGTGCAATGAAACGAAATCGCTTTTAATAATAAATAATTAATAAATGTGTTCTGTACATAGTGCAGTGGGATTGCTGACAAGGTAAACAGTGTGGGGGGGGGGAGGGGGGCCTGAAAGCTATCTTAGGAAGCATAGGGCACCGGGATGGGGTACACCCTGGATGGGGTGGGAAGGTGTCAGTGTTAGTTTTAGTCCTGGAGTCTCAGAAGATAGCCCACCTACCCTCTCAGGTTAGTTCAGCTTGTATTAGCTCCTGTGACAGGATGTCTACGTTCACAGCATGATATTAGGTCCCGCCTCATGTCTTGCTTGCTCACGTGCCCCCACCACACACACACACACACACACAGAGCCAGCGATGCACAGGGAAAATGTAGCAGGTGAGTGGAGCACATTGCCATCTGCCAGCTGACACCCAGAACTGGCCAGTATTTCAAAGTTGTTACAGGCTCTGGCGAGCTTTGCCACGCTGGGGTTGGGTCTGCTTGGCTGGGTCAGGGAAGCCCATCATCTCCAGCAAGGTGTCGTCCACGGGTGAAACGTCCCAGGAAGATGGGGGTGTAGAGGCGGGGGTGCTGGGCTTCTGCTTGTGCTTTTTATGTTGTTTACTGGTTGAGAATCATGTCCTGGGAGGCCTGCTTTTCCTTCTGAACCTACTGATGAATTAGTCATAGTCTGGATAGGCCTGCTTTTGCAGGTGTGGGCGGTTAACTTACTGGAACACGTTTCTGTCAGTAGCTGGGAGAATAAGGAGATTTACCCGCACTCCCGCCTAAGAAACCAGTGGCAATGCCCATCTTTTAGTCTATTTCCATAGTCCACATCCGAACATCTCTGGCCTTTTCCCAAATCCTTGTTTTACAGCATTTTGATCAGATTGTCATCTCTGCATGCATTTATTTTTTAGAAAAAAAAAAAAACATGGCTTTAAATAAATCTTTTGCTCATTTCCCCCTTTATAAAAATAACCGAATGAGACGCCTTGCGCCGTTCAGATCTGTTCCTCGCACCCCTGAGGCGACATGAGCCCCGGCGTTGTTGTGGGAGGGCTCGCTCGTCGTCACAGACATTTCACCACACTGGGACCCGTCCTCAGTCCCGACCATGCGGCAGGACTCGCCGTCTCGTTTTAGGCCTTGGCCAGAGGGTGTGAGTATATGACGGGCCTCGCGTTAACACCTCTTAGGAGGCTTGCCAGATTTTTAAGGACGTTTAGGAGAGACGAGGAAGATTGGAGGCTACGTCGGCTCTAGCTGGCTTGTTAGTTTGTTATTTGCACCTGATTTAATGTTTCAGTAAACTAAAATAATTTTCCCTTCCAGTCCTCGATATATAAAAATCAGTTTTCTCTTTTTTGTTTTTTTTCACTAGTTTTTTAATTCCTGGCTGGGGTGGGGATTAAGAAGGAAAAAACCCCCGGGGGGAAATCCCCCCCCCCCCCCCCCCCGTACAGGCAGTGCAGGTGACTGGTGGGGGGGTGGCGGTGACCTCGTTAAAGATGTGCAGGAGAGTAGGATGGTGTTCCTGAGGGGGCGGGACTTGCTCTGGGGAGACTCTGACTTAATAATGACAATATAATTAAGGTGGAGTCTTCTCCAGGGGGGATGGGGGCACCCAAAGGAAAATGGGGGGGAAAAAAACAAGTTTGGAAAAAGAAACCACTTATTTTTGCTGTGTGATGTTGCATGCTGTCCCTGTTTTGTGAAGGTTTTCTCCAAGTACTCGGGTTTCCTCTCGCAGTCAAGGAAAAATATTATGAGTCCAGGCTAATCAGTGTTCCTGAATTGCCTGTAGTGTGTGACAGTGTGCCCTGTAATGGACTGGCATCCCATCCAAGTGGTTCTCCTGCCCAGTGCATTATGGGATGAGCTGCAGACTCACCATGACCTGTACTGGATACCTGGCTATGGAAGATGGGTGGGTTTTTTAAAATGAGAGCGTTTTTTATGAACATAAAACCAGGGAAGAGATTAAGTGGAGACCGAGAAAGGTTAGAGGTCAGAGAAAAAACTGGGGCAGCTTATGCATTGGTCTACATTTTGGAAACACACAGCGGCAGTGTGGGAATCGAACCCTTGTGCAAAATGCTTAGTGATGTGTGACGTTGGGATAAAAGTGTTTCACTCAGTAAGGGTGTGTTTAGCTCTTCACTTTTCTGCTGGGAAACTTGACTTCATCAGTAAATGACCCCACAGAAGGAGATAAATCCCCGAGAGAGCCTGTGTGTTCCAGTCCTGTAAAACTCATTTAATTCCAAAATTTAATCCATGCTAATCACTTTCTTTTGGGGAGGGGTTCTGTACTCATGTTTATTCATGAGTTGCAACCCGAGTCCAAGTGAGGAAATTGATGCTGTCATTTTACATCATTATGCATTTTACCTGCAAAGCACGTGGTTTTACATACCCACACTTTCCTACTGCAGGACTGTTGCAAAAGTATGATAGCGGCCCGTAGATTCGAACCTGCAGCCATGATTTATGGTCCGAAGAACCATGTGCATCAGTGCCTTACCTGCACACATAACGTTACTCTGCACTCACAGAAACCCACATAGCGAGAGCTGTGTGCGTGTGTGTGCGTGTGTGTGTGACCGAGTGTTCTGGCAAGTTCTTCCTTTCCGCTTCATTCATGTCATGAGAATGAACCGAATATTCCCTCTCTAGTGAAAAGTAAAAATGTCCTGAGTGGTGACCCATCAAGGGACGGCCCTCTACTTTTGGAACCGGACCTGGACCTATTACTGGCTCGCCCGGGGCTTCATAGCGCCAAGGGAACCGAGGTGCAGACGAAATGGGGTTAATAAAAACACTGTGGCCTTGGGTGACGCGCCGGACATCTGAGCTTGTGTCCCCGTATCTACGGTGATCCGCCGCTCCAAAAAATCGCACTCTGAGGGCTACTATCCTGTAGCTGAAACAATACAGGAAATCAAATCATGATCGTTCTCAGCTGCCTGTGAAAATCCCTGCTGTGTGTCCACAGATCAGCCCCTGTTTCTGTTTCTGCTACTTCTGTTTGATGATGATATGACCTGTGATCCTGTGAGGCGTCAGGATTGTTCCATGTACCACGTCGAGCGTTGTCTGTTGTGCCTATCTGGTGTCAACCCTCCTCTCGTGGCTGGCGCGATTCCGGCAGGGAATTTCCTAGAAAAGCTTGCCGTGTTTTCTTTCCTTTCAGAAATGAAATGAAGTGATGGATGTTTGGAAGCCCCCATCGCCTCCCACCTAAGTAAATATACTCTCGGGGGGGCAGCTGAAAACCTGTATCAAGACTGTATCAAGAACTGTGGGTCATAAGATCTGTGTGTTGACAGGCTGCCCCAAACAGGCCAACGGACAAATGGGGAACGTGTAAGACATCCCTTTCTCTCTCTCTCAGGGGAGCTAGAAAAAGGTTTCATTTGTAAATTAGCTTTGAGGGTGTTGGTACCATGTTCCTAACTTCTACCTGTGCAACAGAACGTGTTTGTTAGCTTTTTACGTGCAGCATCGATCTTATTGGTCCTCACCGTGATTGGGAATGACAAGAACTCTAACATGAGGGGCCCCAGATGACACAGGAAAGTCTGCTCAAGTCCAACGCAGACAAGAAAGCTGGTGCTTTTCAGGAGTGCCTCAGACCTCTGGGATGAAAATGTTATGGCCTCCTAGGGAAGCTGCGAGAGGTCAGAGGGACTCCTACCATCCCGGCTGGTACACTTTTAGTGACATTAACATCGGGTGACCTTTCTGGTCAACTACAGGAGCACTCTAGTCCTCATGATGCACGTCGTCCATGACTTTTGTCCTTGGAGCAAATTTAGTCCTAACCTGTCTGTGTAAAAGGTGAGTTTTCCTGTCGTGCTGTCAGCACTGCTGTTGACAGTTAGAAGTATGAAAAGTCAAAGGTTGTCTTCCTTCGCTGGATCCTTGCTTCTCAGTCCTGTGTGAAGGTTCAAGAGCTTTGCCAACACTTCTCCAACTTTCTCAAGAGCTCTGCTTCTATTTGTTTGTTTTTTTTTTTTTTTTTCTTGGCTGGAGTTATATTTTTTCCAAGTTCCTAACGATCTTTCTGTGTGCACGTGATTTATCTGACATTTAACAACCTTTTGGAGACACTGAAACAGAGTCTGTGTCACACTTTCTAGAAAGTCGTTTTAACTCAGTTCAGTTTAGCACGATGATTCCTGAGAAAATGGCGAGTTTTCCCCAAACCACGGCGAGTTGCCGTTAAGCAGCGGGCCGACCTCCATCAAGCTGTGGTCAATTCTTCACCCGCTTCCCCAGTGCTGCTCACCTACAGCTGGGGAGTGGACATCGCTAAGAGTCCTGGGGGTTTCTGAAGACTCTGGAGCCTCAGAGAACATCTTGGCGGTTAAGGAGCTCTCGCTCACAAAGAGGAAGTTGCTGTTTTCATGCTGGGAGGCCACCCTGCTGTGTTACCTTATACTCGCACTTACTTGCTAAAACTTTGGGGTTAAAAAAAAAAACACAGCTGTGTAAATAAATTAAACGACAGCAGAAGAAACCCTCTGTGACAACTGCTAGGGAAACAAGCCGAGTTTGGCCAGAGGCTAAAGTGACTGCAAGAAAGTGCCTGGTGGGACTACTAGGGAGACGCTGATCCCAAAACCTTACAGGCGTTTATCAGCCCCTTAGTGCAGAAAGTCCCTTTCCCTGTTCCCCAGAGTTTGGTTCTGGAGGCAATGGGCATTCATGGCCCCATCCTGTAGGAGCAGGAGTGCTGAAGCGGAGGTGAGAATGGAGGGAGGGAGAATTCATAGGTGGGGCAAATGGCAGCTTGAAGAAGTAGATTACTGTCTGTCACAGACGACAACACGCGGTCTAAGCCAGGAGTCCATTTTTTACGCATGGAAGGTTGTTTCACATCACCCATCACTGCCACTTTGTTTCTCCTTTTATGGTTTTCCAAATTCATCAGTTTAAACATTGCTTTTACCACCATTTTACAAAAAAAGTGCACAGGTTAAGTGAGGCTGCAGTGAATCATGCTTGAATCTGTAAGGGATGGGGAGGCGGGAGAGGGACTCTAGGGCTGCTCGGGCTGTCAAGGTGTCCTACGCTATACAGGCTGTAAGGTCAACGACCTCTTTTCGTCTTTTTCTTTTGACGTTCATCAGGCTGCCTCAACCTCCAACGCACTGTCAGGCGTGAGAGGTCGAGATGGCCCTTGGGGGGGAGGGACAAGCAACAGCTGATTGATGTGTTTGTCTGTGATCAGATTGGATTCATTTGTGTTGGTGATGGAGTCATGCTCAGAGGAGCTTCCATTTAGGAGTCCACGACGGCCCCTTGAAGAGCACCAGAGAATTGACAACCCCAAAAAACAGCATTGCCTTAAACAATGAAATGTCTTTGGCATGGGTGGCTTTAATAAGCCTTGTAGTTTTTTTTGTATGTAATTTACTCATACGAATATATATGCAGTAGTACCTTTGAAACTCCCACTCACTTTACAGCTAATTCAGTAATAGAGTGTGCGCTGACTAGCCACTGGTATTACCATGAGAATGTTATTTAGATACATTATACATCCTGGAGCTAAAATACAATTAGACGGAAAAAGTTGATGCCCCTCTGCACTAAATGAAAATAAAAGGCCTCATTGTGCTGGATCCATGTTTCAGGTGGGACATGTTTCCCTGTTACATCCTAATCATACTATTCTTTAGGGTGAAGCGCTCCTCTTTTTTTTTTTTGTGTCGTGCAGCGGCCATTTAATCATCCATCCATATTTAGCTAAAATAAATTTATTTTGCTAATGCTTAAGCATTCAGAGCTGTTCCAGATATAGCTTGCCAGGAAACTGGCACCCAGGTTGTAGTACTGCTGAGTAGCAAACTGCATTTTTGGAAATGTATCTCCAATAGTCCCTCCCAGTATCTCCTGTCGCCACTCCTCTCTCTGTAATAGCCCCTCCCAGTATCTCCTATAGCCACGCCTCTCTGTAATAGCCCCTCCCAGTATCTCCTATAGCCACTCCTCTCTCTGTAACAGCCCCTCCTGATATCTCCCCCTCTCTGTATCTATTTTGGCCACTCCTATTGTCACCGCTAGCCATTCTCAGTACTAGTTCTGATGCCTAGATCTCCACCTTACCTTGAAGCAGAAGGCGTAACTTGCCTTGGACTGAACTCTGCTTAATTGAAGCCTGCAATCTGGACATAGAGGGGGACGGAATAGCTAATTAGATTTTCGCTGGTGTGGGCGTAGAGAAGCACCAATAGGTGCAGGAAAAACATGACGTTTGGTTTTGTGCTTTCTGTCATCTTTATCAGAATTGTTTGCCATCAATTATATTGAAATAATATCAATAATCCAAGGCTCAAGTGATGTCTTTCTTCATTTTCCAGGTCCACCTTGGCTCCTTCTATATCCAATGTTGTTGTGTTGAGGAATGAGCAGTTAAACATGTTTAAATGCATGAATGAGAGATAGGCTCACCCTCCCAGGCTCATATGACCGTCACTCTATCTTTGGCGTCTTCTCAGAAGGTGGTCCTCACTGTTCTGGGGTTTTCCCACTGAATCCGGAGTCAGGTGGAGCTTGGCAGGCATATTGGCAAGGCTGTGGGCCTGTGCTTAGGGCAGCTTACTAGTACAAGCACTGAGGCAGCCTGGTGACATTTTGTGAGTTTTTCAGGCTAGATACATGACTTCACACTTGGAACCATTTCTGTTACTGATAAGACATCATTCCAGATGTTTGATCTGGTGTGATTGATAATTCAGGACATCACTGCATTCACCGCTGCCTCTGATTGGACAAGACTGAGGTTTGAGAGCTCTACTGAAGGTGATGGTGTACCTGAGGTTTGAGAGCTCTGTTCATGGTGATTGTATACTCAAGATTCAAGAGTTTTTTCCAGGGACTTACCCCCCCCCCCCCCCCAAGCAGATACCATGGCGGGAAGCGGAGGAGTGGCTTATGCAACTCCTTGAAGCCTTCTTGGCAGCATCAAGGCCGAGGCATCAATCAGTCCATCTGGGCAAGATCACAAGGCGAGTCCAATACCGTTAAATATTTACACTGTCAGATGCACACAGACGCAGAGATGAAACAAGGCACTGGTCAGGAATTCTCCTGCCTGACAGCTCGGAGACGGATATTACGGGCCAAACCTCCCACCGCGGCGGTATGAAAGACTATATTTAGCCATACACGGGTGATAAATGTGCTCATATTGCCTCGACTTGGTAAATAGAGAGTAAATATTACGGGGATGATCTGGGGGTAATATAAACAGATCGCCTTCAGAGCGTGTATTAGCAAGGTGAATCTGAGGACATCTGATGACCCATTATTCCTTTAAGCTTTTGATTTATCCACCCCACATCCAGCATAGCTGGATTGGTCAGCTGTTTGTTAACAGCAGAGTGTTTTATTTGCATCTCACTGGGAGTGCAGCACGTTGTTGGAGGTTCGGCGAAGTTTGGGCCAGACAGCATTTACGGTGCCTTTTATGATTTTTATTGATTTATTTATTTGACTTTTTTGCAATCTCCACCTTTCTGAAGGCTGGATTGAAGTTGGGCTGTGGGTGAAGAGAGCTGCGGGGGAGGGCAGTCAAACATGTTTACCTGCGCATTCAGGGCTAATGCGTGCAGTAAATACTGCGGCCGTGTTTTGGCAGGAGGGGCCCACACATGTAGCTGAACATTGTTCACCAAACATCAGCCACCACCAGCAGGTCCTTCTCCAGCTACCTTGTCCCATATGACTGAGGTAACTGTGTGGCTGAACCCTACTGCGGTGACAGATCCACAACAAGTCTGACGTCACCATGAATATTTTGGCAAAAACACATCACAACTGGAACAACAATAGAAAACTTTTTTGGCTAATTACACCAGATAATTAGTTTTTCCAGTAATAATTAGCAATTGCTTTTCCTACCTAAATTTTCATAATTAATCAACAAATCAGGAGAGAGAGCACAGGAGAGTGAGGAAGGAAGAGTTTTTAATTAAGCTCAAAACTAAACCTGACCAGTTAATTCGACATGGCTAATTTGCTGAAGTAATCAAAGCAGAGGCTCGGGGGATTTGATTGACGGGTTTATGAACAAGTCGGAGAAGTCCTGCCACCACCGTCCCACCCCCCTCCTCAGCCGGCAGTGAAACAGCAAGGCAGATAAATGAATGCGTCATGTGACTTCAGGGCCATCACCCCTGTCATCTGCTCGAGACTTAATCCTACAAAATGATGCCATTTTCCAGAAGGGGGGGTGGTCCTCGGTCCACGGCCCGATTGGGTCTTCAATTCTCGATAATGGGCTCCCTCCAGCCGATGCACATGTGTCTGAGGCTGAAACTATACTGTCTCCGAGCAGGCCCATGACGGAGATGTCCCACCTTAGGTCACTCAACGTCAAGCAGGACAAATATTTCTGAGAGAATGGGCTCTTTTCCTTCTCACACTCAAATCCCCGTCCCAGAGAGGCAGGAGCAAAACCACATCAAGCACATCGAGCACGATCTATTTACGTTACGCTGATCTTTCGCAAAAATAATCGGCGATTTTCCCAGAAACAGTCCCAGTTATTTATGGAGCGTGCCCTGAGCTGTAAACACCGCCCGGCCCGACCCGTTATTGATGGGCCCGCTTTTGCTGCGACACTCATCCCCATTGATGGAGACCGACGGTGAGAAAACAGCAAGAAGATCCTGGGCTTTCCAGGACGGTTGTGTCCCTGCAAGCCGATCCTGGCTGCAGGGCAGTCTGCACTGCGGTCTGTGCTTTATTTACCATTCAAGGCACCCGTGTATTTGTGGAACCTAGCTGTTCTTCTCCTTTCCTACACATTCCGTCCTGCTCCTTCTCTATCGCAGGACGAGTCCTTCCAACACACTCCGTCCTGCCTAGAGCCACTGACCCATTGGATGGACCCCTTCTCTCATGGTGCTCAGTGTGGGGGAAGCTTGCATGGCACCATTACGCATGACACATTTGCATGTTTTACCATCCTGGCTGTTGAACTGTTTTTCATTATTGCTGATTCCTTTGTATGCTTGTGGCTGCCCACCACCGATGAGTTTGCCCTTGATTTGAGATCTATAGCAATCAGGCGAGACCAGTTGCTAAGGCTTTTCAAAGATGTGTCAATGGGATTTGTTAGCGACTGCCGCTTTGTAACGAGGTAATGGACAGTGTTTGTAGCAATTCTTTTACGTTCCCTTAGTAAATGTTAGTATCGTATCCCGTGAGGCACATTCCGGCTTAAACAGGTATCAGCTATAGTCATGGAATTGGTCTGTTTCTCACACAGATTCCCACAATGACAAAAAATAATGTTGTCATTATGCAGGCGTGGATACACTAGTACGGCGAAACTGGAGAGCAAGAGACCAGTCCATGTTTACTACCCTTCTATAGGTCGTTCTGGTCCAGTCAGAAACCCTCGAGATTCATTGGGTTTAACTTAACGTCTCTGCTTCTGCCCACGTTAGCTCTCATTAAAAGTTAATATGAAGCAGGCTGTGAGAAACGTGGGGAATTGGCTATCAACAGACCCGCTTCCTCTGGCTTTCATCACTCATTAAAAGTGCCATCCGTGTTCCTTCCGTCTGGCCTGTTTTGTGGTACGAAAGCCACCGATCAGCTTAAGTGTGACAGTTGAAACAACAGGGTAGTACGTTTTCCCATCGCTCCTGTTTTCTTTTTTAACCCAAAAAAAAGGTCTTTCGAATTTGCATCCAAATGAGTCTGAAGCAACAGTGTATGTATTAATTTAGTGGGTCAGGTGCCACTAACAAAAAAATAAAGCATTTGAGCTAAAATGTCATTTTCCCATGACTTCCAGAAGAGTCTAGAATTATCAGTGGGCAGGTCAGGTGTTTGGTGAAGGACTTGTTGGCAGTGGTGGGAACTGGATTAACTCTTTGCGAGGTGGGTTTCTTAATAAAAGTCAGGTGTAGAGAAGTGTTGTAACTTTAGAAGGAGATGTTCATATTCCAGAAGATCACAGGCTTCTCCGTAATGGCACTGAAGAAGGAGAAGACGTAGGCAGGCCTTTTGAAGCTGGAGGACCATTCATTTGGTGTCTAGTTTTGCTGTTGAGCTCTGCCTGTCAATTGCAAGGTATCTCCGTTCCTTGGTGGAACTGCTTCTGATCGACACTTAAGACTAGAATCCAGTGAGGTCATGAGCTGGGACGAAACTCCACTGAAGCCACGATGGTTTGAACATCCTCTGGGTACGACACGTGGGCTGTTAATTCAAGTTCTCTGAGTCTTCAAGCAGTGCTGAGGAATGATCGACAGATGTCAATCCCAGCCACTGCGGGATCGGAAGCCTGGTTCGTCTCATCACTGACACCTGGTCAGTTAAGCCTAAAGTAGAAGAATAAGAAAACTGGGTATGTCTTGGCATGGAGCTGCTCAACAGAGACGAATGAAATGCTCTTTGTGTGGTGTGCTCTCTTCATACCACTGAGATATTTGAGCTGCTCGTAGCGAATGCGCCATTAGCGCGACACGCCTTGTCTCCTCTTTCCTGCCGATCTGTCATGTCATCAGAGGGAAAGCAAAGCGATGTTTCCCCACGACGGTGAATCGCCAGGAGCTGAAAATCTGAGAAGCGGTGAGGTTCCATCAGACTTTCCAGCTCTTTGTGAATGACTAATCTCATTAAGCTTGTTTAATGCTCAGAGAATCCAAAACGAAGCCGAACAAAGAGAACAAACAAACAAACTAAAACCTCCCTGACATTCAAGTCTACAATCCCCTTCGTGGGAGTGTTTAGGGTTTGGTCATCAGGACAGTGGGCTCACATCTCTTGGTACTCAGTCGTTACAGGTGATCACACACACACCCACCCACTTGCACCGGTTCAGGGAAATTATATCGCCAACCCCACTCTTCTCCGAAACCTTTATCTACCATAGGAAATACGAAAATCTGATTTTCCTTCTGACCCCTGACTGCTCAGATTTAACGTGACTTTGTGACCTTTCTTTTCCTGAGCAGATTCCGTAAAAAAAATATATATATTATAATTTTTTTTAATTTTTTTTTTGGCTGGGGAGGGTGGGGGGGCATACTGTAGGTGCTGTCTCAGATTTTTTAGCTTGAGCTTTAAAAAATATGTTGACAGTCATAATAAAGACCTATTGAAGTTTTTTCCCCACCTGTCATCTTCAAAGAAGACTAAGCAGCCTGGCAGTATAACCCCCCGAAAGCCCCCCACGCTACCTCACACATATCCATGATCCGGAGTCTGTGGGTAGATTTGCTGTCTCCCGGTACATTAAACGAATGCTAAACCGTTGGCCTGTGTATACGTGCGTGTCATGCCGGGGTGAAGTTACTCTAGGAGTGTTGTGAAGATACTCTGGAGGAGGCGACAGAGCAGTGTGTATGTGATCTGTACGGGGCCCATGTGTGGTCCACATCTTGGGGGTGTGCTGTGATGTAAATATCGTGCAGTGTAGAGGGTGACTATTTAGCAGGAGGAAGGTTTATTCTGCTTTTAGGTCCATTTGTGTTCATTAATGTTACATTCAAACACAGTTTGGGTAAAAAATTAAACAAATGTTATGCATGGATGTCATTTGTCAAGGGTTGTTATGAAGAAAAACACCTTAAGGTTTTTAATTTTGTTTTTTCTCATTTCTGGACTGCAGCCTGCTTGGTGTGTAGTGGCGAATGGAACAGTGAACTGTGTTATAGCCGCTGTACCTTTGATAGGTGTTAATACAGAAACGGTACCCTATTTATTTGTTTATGACTCCTCACATTTGTCGACTGGACTCTGAGATGTAATTTATATTGATGGTAAATTTATCTTAAATTGGCATAGTCACTTGATCTCATTTGTTGAAAGTATGACTCGTTTTACGGAATTGCTGTTATTGTGTTTGGTAATGTTGCCATTGTGAGAAGACCTTGAGTGTCTTGAAAGGAGCCTTTTAAATAAAATGTATTAGAAGCCCAACCTGTTCAGCCAGTCTCCATGCCCTGCCCATTCCTCAGGGCCAGTTGGTCTCTGTGCTCCTCCCATTCCTCAGGGCCAGCCGTTCTCTGTGCTCCTCCCATTCCTCAGGGCCAGCCGTTCTCTGTGCTCCTCCCATTCCTCAGGGCCAGCCGGTCTCTGTGCTACACTCTGCCAGTCTGCTGTATGTACTACTGACATGACTTGCATGGCTGTAATCAGTCTGATGGGAAACAATGAAGGCATATTTCAGCGCCATCAGATGCTTGGTAACTCTTTCAGACCGCCTGTCCCAATTGGAAACATTGTAATGAGAAGTAATGACTCGTACGCAGAGGAATGTGTGTTCATGTCCCATTTCCATGCATACCGCTATTACATCAGTCGTTAACAGGTTCATGTGTATCCGGTGTGTTCTCCTAGCTTTCCTCTCCTTCCTGAAGGTTCTTTAGCTACATATGACACACTTGTCTTTCGCAAATTTGTGTGCGCGCAATCCCCTGCGTCCTGAGAAACGTTGACATTTAAAATGAAAATTTCCCTCGGCCTTCAGTCGAAATCCCGGCCTTGTAACCGTCCCGGCCTTTCGCCTTGCAGTCGGGGCCTCCGCAATTGCTCGTCCACCGATGACATCACCCGAGGCCGCGAGGACTTCATCAGGAGGGAAGACTCGCATGTCCTGCATTTCCCATGACCCACAGTTTTTACGGATGAAGTGTGCGAACTGGACAGAGGCTACGTGGGAGGACAGCAGCGTCCGGGAAAGCAGCAGAATCCAGTCCTTAAAATATATCGTAGGGGCTTCGCCATCTCATGTGCACTGCTGCACACGCTCACGTAATAAGCAGAGACTAACATCTCGAAAATTTGACAGCAGCCCAAATCAAGATGCTCCTTGGATCTGCGGAGCGGAGAAGTAGGACACGTTTTACATATCGTTACTAGCTAAGTGACACGAGGACCAGGCTACCATCCAAGGTTTCAGAATAAGCGGAATAATTTCATCCTTCGCAGCACAACACCTGGCGACCGCACCTTCCACATCACCTCATTTTTGCGCACATTTTCAATCCATACAATATTTTTCTTTTTTTTTTTTTTTGCTCGTTCGCTGTTTATTTTCGAAACGTCGAGAGTTGGTATTAAATAGGGCGTGAGTATGAGGGGAACAGGAGAGAGGATTAGGATCTAGGGAACGAGCTGAGTTACAGAGCCCGTAAATCTGAGCGCTTCCCCACACAATAAAACCTAAATGGCATTTAAATCTTGCAGGATTTACTAGCGCCGTGTGTGCGGTCGCGTCGGACCCGCCTCGTCCCGTCAGCTAATAGGCTTCGAATGTTTTAATGTGGCAGGCGGGCCCTGCCCATCTCGCTCGTCCCTGCTTCCTCCTCCGATAGCCGTCCCGGACGGCGCGTTTTTCTCTGTGATATTCATTAAGGTGCGGACGGCGTCGTGAATCTTTACGGTTCGATTGGAGCCGTTACCTTTTATTGGCACCGTATTTCAACATCATCCGGGACAGCACTCGAAGTTATTAAGTTTCTGAATAAAATAAAAATGGGGGGGAGGGGATATAAAGTCAAAGTGAGTGAGTCTGAAAGAGAGAAGAAAAATGATTACAGTGATAAGGTCTTACTCGCTGTGTTTGTGCTGTGAGAACACTGGTGTGGGTCTGAACCCTGGGTGGGAGTGGTCTCTGGATTTGTGACAGACCTTAGGGCATCGACAAGGGGTGGGTTTATCTGTAGGGAGTTAGAAGAGCATGTGAGTCTGTATCAGAGTGTGGGTGCAGGGAGTTTTTCTGATCAACAATGGGAGGTCCTCTACCACAGAAGCTCTGACATTTGAGACTTGCTTTAAAAATCCGTCTTCTGATTATGTGTGATGCATACCTGGGTGGTGGCTCGTGGTTCATAGTCCCAGTTCTGAACTTATGACTCCCCACTAGCTATGCCAAAAGCTGACCCCTACGTGCACCGGTGCCCCTGGTGGTGAATTTTGGTATACTGTATGTGGTTTAGCCGGCATGTGCTCTATTGCCATCGTGTTTAGCAGCGCGAGTCGGATGTTTGGTCAAGCTGATTGTTGAATCCAATTCACCGCCGTTCTGGCTTTATCTTACAAAAGGCTTCAGCAATAGGGGACAGGGGGAGCATGGTTGTGTATCTGGGCAATTTATGGGCACCTGCTGTTGTACCTTTTAAGCTGGGTTGAAATGGTAACACGGTGAGACCCTGGGGGTGACGTGTGTTTGTCTCATTGCCTCTTCCAGGAATCGTGTCCAAGTCGTTTGAGTGCCGTCTAAAGGGTCAGGGTGCCACCTTCGTGGAGACAGAGTCGGCTTTTGCAGCGGAAGAGACCTCTCCGGGTACACGCGGAGTCACCAGGGGGTCCGAAGAGGCGGGTGCTGAGGCTGTGCAGCAGGTCATCATCATCCAGGGTTATGGGGGTGAGCTGGCGGTGGACAGTGCCCTAGAGGAGTCAGCAGCTGCGGCACTGCAGACACTGGCTGAGGTGCTGCACATAACCGAAGACGGCCAGGTCATCACCGGAGGCACTGCCAGTGCGGCCGGGCACCACCGTGCCACCACCAGCACCCAGTATGTCCTGGTGGAGTCTGGTGAAGCAGGGCTAGGGGAGGGGGTGGAGGCCTCTACCTCGCCCAGCGCCCTGGACGCACTGCTCTGTGCTGTTACTGAGCTGGGCGGGGCTGAGCAGGAAGGAGGTGGGGTCCAGCGGGAGGTGGTGCCAGAAGAAAGTGAGGTGCGAGGGCCGGCAGATGACGGAGATAAGCATGGGGAGGGGGTGGAGCAGCAGGGAGTGGTGGAGGTTTACAGCGACGTGCTGGATGAGCAGGCCGGGGTGCCGGTGGAGGTGATGACACAGGTGGTGGGGTCAACCGTAGGGGTCCAGGGCACCCAGGGCGTCATGCAGGAAGTACTGCAGTTCGCCGCCAGCCAGCTGATGATGAAGGAGGGGCTGACGCAGGTCATTGTGAACGACGAGGGCACCCACTTCATTGTCACCGAGCTGGACGACGCCGCCCTGCAGGTGGATGGCACCGTCTACAGCCCCGGCGAGGAGCAGGCCCCTGTCGAGAGCGTAGTGGTGTATTCTGACTCCACGTCACAGGACACCATCCTGGAGGAGTGAAGGGCAGCGAGTGGAATTCACCCCGGTTTTCGCTGTGCTGTGTGGCTTGTTTTTTTTTTTTCTTTCTTTCTTTCTTACAAAGGCTTCTATGATTAATAACTCAGGATAACTTTAATTTTTGTGGTACTGCAGACTACAGTTGCAACAATTAAGCAAGGAAATGAGTATAATTAGCTAGCGAGCGTTCAGGAACTGGAAGAGGAAACGTGATCGTTTAGGTTACAGATACAGCATCATATCTCAGTGTTTGAGATAATCTGCACATAGTGTTATACAACTGTTTTTGTTTTGTTATTGTTGCTGGCTAAACACACATATGTAATTTTTGATTCATGATTTTCCACAATGTGCTGTTAAGGAAGTAACACTTGCCTTCTTTTCAGGATGACTTTGTATGTTTGCCTGTTTTTGTTTGTTTGTTTGTTTGTTTGTTGCTTGTTTGGTCTTGGCTTTTTGCCCTCCCATGGATTTCAGCAAAGAAGCCTGATAATGGTTCGCTTTACCCACAATGCACTTCTGTACCATGCCAGACGTAAGGAGACAGCGTGTTTTTGAGATCTGTAGTTAATGTAACAAGGTGCCCTTGGGAAGAGGTGTGAGGCAGTACTTTTTAAAACAAGTTTGATTGTTTGATAAGAAGTGAGACCAGTGTGGTGTGTGGCATTGAAGGAGTTAAACCACTGGGCCCACCCATCATTACCAAGGAAATGATTGGGGATGGATGTGGAGCGAGGCTCCTCCCCACCAGGCAGGAATAAAGAGTTCACATTCGTTGGCATTGTCCTTTATTTATTTTACTTTGATGTCCATGTTTTCAATGCATTCTCTGGTGTCCAAATGTTGTGGTATCAGATATTTCAGAAGCAACAGCTACAGCAAGATGGGTCCATTTGCCAGTTGGTTAATTTTGTTCAGCTCCTTTTGAGTACTGTGGTACTGTGTGGGTCATATTTAGGACTTAATACTACTGATGGGACAAATGAGACTTTGAACCCTGTGGTGTGTTAGGGTTTCCTGAACTAATCAATCAATTCTGGAGCTAAATGAGGTTTCAAAACCTGTGGTGGGTGGGAGTATCCTGAACTACCCATTAATGCTAGTGCTAAATGAGACTTTGAAACCTTTGGTGGGTGGGGGTAACCTGAACTGCCAATCAATCCTGGCACTACATGAGGCTTCAAAAATCATACCCAAACCCATAGAGTTAGCATTGATTGGTTTGTTCAGGATACTCCCACCCACCACAGGTTTTGAAACCTCAGTTGTCCCGTCACAACTTGATACAGATTTGACTTGGGCTTTTCACATTGTTGCTGGGGGTGATGAAGTGTCTGGAGCTCAATAAGCTGGAATTAAGGTACCGATCTAATATACACATGGGGGGTTTTGTTGTAGCATTAAAACAAGCTGGGGGGGTCATCAGGTCAGGATCAAACCTAGCCTGTCAACAGGAAATCATTTTTTAACCCACAATCCATAGCTGCATTTTGCCAGTATTATATGGAAGATATTGAGGCAGAGGTGAAAGGAGGACTAATAAAACTAATAAAAATATTCCAGGGTTACATAATTCATGTTCAGAGGTTTTTTTGCACGAATCTTGCAGTTAATCAACAGTTGGTGCACTGATGAGGCAATTCAATTTTTTCATTTGTTAAATATTAGATTAGTATTTAATCACGTTTGAAAAATACAGTTCAGATTTGTAGGTAAAAATAATGCATTGCTACGTTGACCGTACAGCATGTTGAGGACACATCTTGCTTACCATGCATCCGGTCAGAATGGCTATTTGTGGGACTGAGTCAGGAAGTGACCATCTGTCACCAAAAGCGCACCTTGAGTTTCGACCCAAAACTGCATTCCTGCAAAAAAAAAAAATAAATGCACCAGGAGCCTCGGTCTTCTTCCGAGAGCAATGAAGGCCCTGCGGTGTGTGTAGTCACACAGAGCCGAGGACGCCAGGATGGGGGCTTCGGGTTGAACAAAGAGCACCAGCAGCACAAAGGGCATCACATGATCCGTCCCTGTGGCGGGGCCTGCGGCAGAAGGCAGCGACGGCGTGCTGGCACTGAGTGCCGGACTGGAGGCCTTCAGATGAATGGAGGCCGGAGGAGGGAGAAGCGCTCCAGTGAAATCCCTCTTTTTCACGGTGGACTGGTAGCCTGTGATTTATGACGCCAGATCCCTTTTGGTTCCTGACAGCCAATCTGTTTCATCTGGCCATGGAATGTTACCTCTCCCCTGCGTCACCCCCGCAGACCCCCTCATCTCCCACCCACTGCACTCCCAACCACACACACACACACGCTATCACACCCTCTGAAACCATGGTTTACATTGATGAGAATAACAACTGGGGGTGTACCCCAGCCTTGTGCCAGGGGCCCTCTGCTGCCTGTGCCCCTGACTGGTATAAGCAGTTAGAGGGAGGATGGATGGATGGATGGATGGATGGAAAATAACCCATGGTGCACTAGAACAAAGTGTGTATGTAAGTGTGTTTATGTGTAGCTGTTTGTGGGTGTTTGTTTGTGTCTATGGGTGTCTGTGCAGGTCTAGATATGTGCATATTTGTATCTAGGTGTTAATGTGTTTGGGTGTGAGTGTGTCCGAGTTTTAGCTTTGATGTGTGAGCTCATATGTCTCTGTGATCTGCCCAGGTGTGTGTATATGCGTGTGTCTGTGTGTGTGTGCGATTGGGTGCTTGTCTGTTTGCCTTTGCTGTCTATGTAGGGTTGTTGTCTGCCTGCGTTTCTGTGTAGGTGTGTGTGTGTGCGTGCCTGCGCGGTTGTGTGTCCGCATGTGTTGTTTCTGAATCACTTCCTAATCAGAGATCGGGGGCCGCGTTATTAGCCGCAGCAGGCAACCCGTTTGACATGTGAGGGGAAAAAATTAGCAGCTGCCGCCGCATGATGAGTTAATTTCCTGACAGGCCTGGCATCGGCGAGAGTCTCAGGGCCGAGACACCACTGATGGAAACCTGGAACGGCTCAGCACCCAGGGAGCAGGGGAAGGAGGTGTGGAGTCAGAATGTAGCATGGGGGAAGGCAGGGACCCCCTCCCCCGGTTACCCTGTGGGTGGGTGTTATTACCCCTCCCACTACTGTTTGCTACGCTCTAATGCGCAGCCTTTCCTGTGCTCCTGGGATTTCTCACAGCTGGGCCAGCAGGTGGCAAACTACTTAAGGAATCAGGCTTGTGACCGACAGTGTACATGGTTCAGGTGTCCATGAGGGCTTGCTCTAGCGCCCTTAAAAATGAGTAATACCGAGAGATAAAAGCAGCCATGGAATGAAAAACTGCATGTGTGTCTTCACACGTCTGTCTCTGTGAGACGACTGATACATTTCTGCAGTCCTGGATGGCCAAAGTCCAAAAGGCTTAACTCTAGTGGGGCACAGAAGTACCTGATCCAACCTATCACCCATACCAAACCTGTTTCTCTGCCTCCATGTGGGTTTCTCAGCTCTTCATAGTGTAATGAGAGCTGGAAAATCTGTCTGGTATTCTAGGCTAATTTTAAGCGGCTTGGCTTCCAGTCCCTACAGTGATTCCAGCATGTGGTGGATGTTGGTGACCCAGCCAGTCCAAGCTAAGGGATGCATCATGGCTCAATCCTGGGACCCAGACTAGTCATCAGATATGAAGGCAGTTTCTGGGTTTAAATGTCATATACCTGTGACACTTTCATGCCATGCAGGGTACAGCAGTTTACATTCCAGCCAATGAGGTTAATAATTCACGTGGCTTCAGATAATAGGGCGAATTATCAGATTGAAGCAACTTCCTCCCCCCTTTGCCTGGCTGCAGGTACCTGACTAACCAGCACATTTCTTCCGCAGTGATTCGAGATGCCACAGCCAATTAAACCCCCACCCCCAATTCCTTCTTGCACACGTTTCCCCCTGTTTGTGATCTACCCACTTCCACCCTTTTCTGATTCTTCAGTAAGGAAAACCTACGCCTGGTAAGTCACATGAGAAGAGCAGTAGGCATAGGGTGACGATCCTCCAGAGTAAGTGGAATTGGACAAAGATGCAAGACAGACGGCAACAGCTGTAATTAATGTGCACGGACAGCCCAATGCTGGCGGAGTGCCAAAGTACCGTTAACCGGTCCGTTTCCACGCCTGCTGTGCAGCGCTCTAGTTGCTTGGGCTGGCCTACTGCTGCATTTAGCCCATAATGCCTTCCCAAGCCCCCCCCCATTCTCCCACCCTTGTGTTACCCCTTCCTCAGCAGGTTTGCTGCTACCTGATCATAACAACCACCTCACGAGCAGCTTTTCACGTCCTGCAGCTCCAATTAGAAAGTTGTTATGGAAAACGGAGCATTTAGTCCCGCTGTGTGAAGGTCAAAGTAGTCACCGAGACCCTCGCCTTGATGGGGGAAACAAACGTCAATGTGACATATTCAGCAAATATCCACAGAGAGGGAGAGCGAGAGGGACAAATAGGACACACAGCCTCGCTTTCAACGTCCCAGAAGAAACATTCCAGTAGATATTTTAGAGCACTTAATTCAAGAAGTTCTTTGTTTTTCTGATGTTTATTTAAAACAGTTTATGATACCTCTGGGAATAGCCATTTCTTTTGCAACTTAATATTTTTGGCATATTTTGGAAATTCTAGCATTGAGCTGTGAGGTTGAGAGCTTTTCCGTCCTTATGCATTGTTCAATTACTGCACACCATTTTCTGATTTTTGTTGTGGTACATCCCGTACGTTGCCATCTTATCTGCAGCATTACGGCACTGACCATCTCTATTTGAGCATGGTGAGACTTGGCACTGGACAGCCTTTGTCTTTCTGATGGATTGCAATGTCATCACATCTTCCTATACCTGGTAAGTAGAAGTTAGACACAGTCTAAAGTGGCATGGTGTGCTTTCCTACTCGAGAGTCATCATTCATAGACTGGGCATTTCCTGTCCCACTTTTAACACCAGAAACGTTAGGACAGTGCTCAGTGTAAGACCAGGAGATATGATACAGGATGAACTGGGACATTATGGGCATACATGTGACCTTAGTAGAAGCAATATCTCCATATGTTTTTTTCTCCAGTTCCTTACATGTGAAATGAACAATTGTTACAACGACTTAAATTACTATAAAGAGTTTTTCGAAAGCGGTTTTATTACCGTCATTTAAATATTTTACAGTTTTATTAATTTTTGATGCACATAAAGGTTTCTCGTACTCAAGGCATACGTTTCTACAGGCATAAAATGAGACCCCAATGAAAATCTGCATCGTTATTCACTTCAAGAGGTTTGGTAAGTGGGGTGGAGTGTGGATGAGGGGGGGCAGTTACCTCCTCCCCAGATCCTTCACGTCGGCCACTGCACAGCTGTCCCTCCCACCGTAGGGTGAAACAAGAGCGTCTTGGATGATGGCCAAGACGTTCAGAATGAGAAGTCAATAACGACTCGCGCAAACTTCCCATCCTCAGCATGTCTGGGTGAGCACAAGTCAATGGCATGCAATTACGTGCGAGGGCCCCAGCACACAGCTGTGTTCTCTGTTGATCTGCTCGCCTGTCCTGTATTTTCAGGAGCTTCGGGCCCATTTTTGTCAAGGAGCTGTCAGTCACAGGGACTCTTGGCCTCTCTTCAAGCAGCCTGGAGATACGTACTGACCCCCGTGTACTGGTGAGGGTCTGCCCTTCTTGACAGTTTCTTGGGGATCTTGTTCCATTAATTAGCTTAGCAGATACTCTGATATACTTAAGCAGCACAGGTTAAGCAGCTTGCTGAAAGGGCAGCGCCAAGTCGCCGCCTCTCATTTGCCAAGGCGGTTCTTTGACCACACCCCTCGCTGCATAGTGGCCAGTCAAAATGCCTGGGTGATTAATTACGCTTTGTGTTTGCTCAGCAGGCACATTCATCCATAGTAAGATGCACAGCCTTGCATTTTATGTACCTTCTACCTTATGGAATGACATATTTACAATGGTAATAACGGTCAAATTTTGTCAAGGGCACAACTGCATTTCCATTTACAAGAGCCAAATCTGCTTTTGATCACAAATGGCTGAAAATCACCAGTGCCTGGTAATTCTTCCCTTTACAGATTTTTAAAGCTACACCGTATGGACAAAAGTTGGAACACCTGCCTGTGCGATATCACATTCCACAACCAAGGATATAAAAACTTGATCCTCCTTTGTCTCCACTCTTCAGGAACGGCTTTACGCTAGATATTTGAATATCGTTGGTGGGATTTGCTGCCACTCAGCCATAAAAGCATCGGTGAGGTTGGGTATTGATGTTTGGTCATCGGGTCCCTTTCTGTTTGTGTGGCCTATGACATCACAACTAAACTCTTGTTGTTTATAGAAGTTTCCACATCACAGTCACTTCACTTTCAATTAACCAAGGCAGAAATTTGTTGCTGACTTATTGGGAAGGTGGCATCTCATGTTGGTGTCATGCTGAAATTCACTAATCGCTTCAGTATGACCCATTTTGCCACCAGTGTTTGTTGCTGGAGATTGCATGGCTGTGTGTTTAATTATACACCTGTCTCAGCCATGAGTATGGCTTAATTACCCAAGTCCAAAAGTATGTGAAGCCCCCCTTAACTGGTGTCCCAGTACTTTTGTCCATATATACCCCTTTTCCACCAACAGGGAATGGGTTCCGTTCTGGTTTGCGCACCAAATTTAGAACCGTTCCTAGCATTTTGACCAAAAATAAATTGGTTCAGAACCTGAAAAGTTGGTTCCCAACCGGAACCAAAAGAAAACTGGTTTTTCCAGTGCGAACCTTGATGACATCAGTGGGCATGTCATTAGCTTGGAGAGGAAGCCGAGCACAGCAATGGCGAATGCAACGGAAAAGGATAAATCTTTAGAAAAAAAGAACGTCCAGTAGCCTGTCAAGGAAACAAAGTATTTGGTGGGGATTTGGTCATCTCCTGAGTTTCAGGAAAAGCTGGAGAGCAGCACAAGAAAAGCAAGCTGTATGTCGAACTAGTTGAGGAATTAGCTAAAGCCGGGTTCACCTGTAATCAGGAACAAGTAATAAACAGACTTAAAAAGCTTAAAAAGGATTACCAGGCTCTCGCATGTAAAGTTTATTTTGGGATATAAATTTTGTAAATCATGTAATTGCTACTACTGTTTACTTCCATTGTGCATTCTGCAATGCCTTCTGTTGATGATGCATACTTAATTACTATGGTTCTGCTCAAAACTGGTGGAAATGTGGGCTGGTTCGTTAGCTGGCGCCAAGGTTCAAAGAATCCTAAACGGAACTGGTTTAAGAACCCATTCCCTGTTGGTGGAAAAGGGGTAATCTTGTATATTTGTACGAATGATTCCTCCTTGTGCTGAATGAGCCAGGATAACTGTTGCTAATGGGTTTTGTCTCGAGTGGACGTTTAAGTAGTCCAGTGTAGTGACCTTAAAATCATGAGGAAATTAGTTTTTTTTTTTTTTTAGTGTATTCAAAAAGCAGCATGATTTTTCATTTATATATTTAAATTATATGTGGCATTAATTCCAAGTAGCATTTCAATTATTTCATGCTATTTACCATATCCGTTAAAATAAGTTGTTTTAAAAGTAGGCAGAGAAACAAATGTCCCATCAAAAATGAGTCTTGTCGTCAAGTGGAACAACTGAAGAATTCAAGTAGATCCATCCAGGGGAAGTCTAAGCCTAAGTTTAAAAGGACCCCACCATCCATCTATGAAAGCAGTGTCACGTTCACCGTCTGCGGCATGTGTCAATTCCATATGTGCCATTTGGCCTTACCAATGCAGCCACATGTTTCGATAACCAGATTAAGAGTCCTCCAATAAATAGGAATGACCTGGGGGCATGGTTCATTTTAGGCTGGGTGATCATCTGTTGCTGCTCTTACACATTGCTTCCACTATAGTAACAACAAAATCTATCCAAAGGTTTGTCTGACACAGTTAGCCGGTACAGTCGGCTGAGTGTGCTCGTTAAGGCCCAGCAGCCTGTATGATGCATCAAGGCGGCAGCCGGCCCTGGGAGGCGATTGAGGTGCTTCTTCTGGCCACCGACCCCCCCACCTTCTCCTGCTTGCCTGGCTTGGTAAGAAAGGGGGGGGGGGGTCCATGCAAGTGATAAGAGCGAATGAAGCGAGTGAGCTGTCAGAGGCATATTTGTTGGACCTTATTGTTCATATTTATATGGGGAAACAATACGGAGGTGTCAGGCCCACATAGTTGGTAACCTGCTGATGCTGACCAATTGTGAGTTTGATCCATGAGCAGGAGGCAGAATCGGCTCCGAAATCCTTAAGCAATCCCTGCAGGAATGTCACAGAGGGAAATACAAATGGGACAGCATCTGCCAGACTATAGATGGATACATTTATAAAAGGAGAGGGAGAAAGAGGGGGAGGAGCAGAAGAGAGCTAGTCAGACAAATAAAGGAGGGAAAAAGGGAATGATAAAATATGGATGGAGAGAGGGTGGGGAAAGATCAGGATAAAGGTACATTAAAACATGTAAATTGATAGTAGAACACTGGATTGTGGGTCCCAGAGACCCAGGTCTCAGTGTGCTGGGCAAAGAGAGTCAGAGAGCGTGTGTTTATGAGATGAAGTGGCGGAGGAGGGAAAAGGACAGGCAGAAGACGCGACAGCTGTGTGGGACAGAATGGGCCACAGATTGGAGCGGGGGTGGAGGAAGGCCCTGCACGCTAATCCGCCTCAATAGGCCTTGATTCAAGAGATCGGGGTGGGGGGGAGGCCCAGAAAATGGGACGGCACAGATATGGGGGAGCTGACAGGCTTCCAGACTAGAAGTACGAACACGATAAACTCCGTGTTTTAATCTGAAGGCCTTAAACATGCTAAAAAGGTCGTTTGGGTGTTTCAAATACATCATGCAAGAACCAGTCCCATGAATTCACACATAAGCTAAGACGAAAACATGCAGGGAATAAAATGATCCCTCTAAGTAACGAATCGTGCAGATGAAGCATACTAAGCTACAATAACGAATGTGAATGGATGAAGCCGCTTCCTTAACTACTTACGTGGGTTTTGAGCCGCCTACCATCCTCCCCCATTCGGGCCATACCATTAGCGCTTACTGATGGGGCTGGGTACCACTGGGATACAGGTAACCCCTATGCCTCCTCCTCCTTCAGAAGACCACAACACTCACTATTTCTGTCGCCTGCATGCCTCTATTCTTGTTCTGGCTGCATCTGAAGTCTGTGATGAAAACCACTGTTGCAGGGAATGGAACATGTGCCAGAGTGTTGAATCGTGATCCAGGAGACTGGTGTTGGTTCTCAAGCATAAATGGAGTTTGACTGGGCTTGACTCTCTGAACCACGGTATTAGACTTTAATTTTGTGTTGAATTTCAAACAACTTAATTGTTCCCATCATGTGTCGCCTCTAATATAGCACCACAGCACAGTTCCGTTCCTGAAGTTTTATCCCGAATGATTTCTTGTTATTTATCCTCAAAAGTCTTGACTCTCGCCACATTCTGAAACTCCAGCTTCCAGTTCTGTCCTGCAAATGCAATTTGAACTTTGTCTCTACTCTGGGAACCCGGGTTTCAAACCAGCACCGGTACATCAGTGAATGATGTCACGGGAAGTCACCACCGAAAGGGGCAGCACAGCAAACAGTAAGCCCCACCCTTCTTGGATATAGTGGGTCAAGTAATGGACACTGACTCCACGCCATGCAACTTTTGCATCAGATCGGAGTCCCCAGGTTCCCCATTAGGACGCTGGCTGGCTCTGTCTTCTGTGGTTGGTGTGGGGTTCGAGAGTGATTATAGCAGGGGCTGTGAGGCCTCCCCGAAGCCTGATTCGCTGATGCACAAGGGGATTCATCCACATCCAACATTCACAGCAAAGACATGGAGCAGGTAATGAAGTCGCCACCAGCTGTAATGGAAAAGGTCACAGAGGATCACTCACAGAAACCGTACTGCTCTCACCGTCTGACATCACCCGTTTTTCTCATCCCTAATGTGTTTAGTTCAACCTGAAGGCCTTGGAAAAACCGTGGAGCAATACTGTCTTTTTAAGACTGAGATGAAGCTTTGATAACCTTTTGATTTTTCTCTAGTGATGACCCAGCAGAAAAGAATAAATAGAAGTTAACATTTCACAAGATATAGAATGAAATTTTGGAAGCTGTTTTACAGTTTTGCTTCTTGCTTTCGACTGCTGCTTGGCAGTCACTGATGCGTCTGTTTTTAATGACAGTGATGATTTAATGTAGAATGGCCCAGCGCTTGTATGAGAGTGAAGAAATGTCGCTGCTGGTGTGAGATGGCACTCGTGTGGACGTGGAGGCCACTTAACAGGTCTCAGACCCTGAATCCATGCTCCAAATCACAACCACCGCATGCGGTCTGGTGAGTTTCAGGTCCAGGACAAGAGGGCTCTTCAGTTACCGGTGTTCACTCCAGGAGGCTCGAATGTTTACAAGGTGCAAACTTGCTGTCAATTAGCCAGAAAGGGGAGCTGGACGTGTAAACCAAAGCCAGAGGTCACATGACCCACATCAGTACTGCGAGCTGGAAATGCCGTAGGCCCCGGCGTAGACCCACAGGTAGCTGAGCGTCTGCCAAAAATACCGCCGTTCCGTTGACTCCCATGTGATCCGCGCGTTCCACCAAGGTTGAATGAGAGAGAAAGGTTCCTGAAAAATGTAAGAGATCTGATTAATCACCTCCACGGCCGCCAGCATGGATCCGCGCAAATGAAAATGGGGATGCTGCAACAGCGGGAACAAATCCGCAACAGTTTCACGGTGGTACTGGCATGGCAGACCAGAAGACAGCAGTGCAGAAAAAAATGTTAAAAATAAACCAATAAATGTATCACTGATGAGAGCTTGGACTTGAGAGGCCCTCTGTGGCTCTGCACTCTCACCAGGCTGTTGACTTTTTACTAATTATTTCAGATTCTAAGCAACCTGATTTCAAAGGTGTTTATCAGGTAATGATGGAGGAGAATCTCTGTCCGCCTCTCTCCGTCCGTGAGTCTGTCCTCCTGCTCCTGTTTCCCGCTTATCTGCGGCAGGTGAGCGAGAAAAGGCGGGTAAAGGCGTCTCTCATCGCAGGAGCACCTTTGGGAACTAAGTGGGGCTTAAGTTGGATAATAAGCGTGGAGAGAAAAGAAAGAGAGCACCGTCCTGTCGCATTAGACGCAACCCAGTTTGAGTGGCGAAAAAAAAAAAAAAAATCCAGCGAGAGAACAGCGCTCAGCCAGTAATGAGACAGCATCGCTTTCGTGCACCGGCCTAATTAATCCCGTATTTTCCCGGCGTGTAATTACCGAGCCGGCCACGCTTCTCTCTGTGTTTGGGAGGTGTGGCTGCATGGACGACTCCTCTCCCTCTGTCTTTCCACACAATTTATTACGCTGGCAGAGCAGACAAGATGGAAACCTCCCAGCACATGCCTATCTGTCATCTCTGTGTTATCACTGTAACACACTGCCTACTGTATTGTGCTACGAGGGTTTTGGCAAATTGCTATTTTTATGGGACGCGATAAAGAAAATGCAACCTTACGTTCAAATATTTTACTGTCTGGGCGTCAGGAGGGAGGGGAGAGGCACAGGGCCTTGACTGGGTATCTCGGATTTGTGTGTGTCCCTGTGTGTGCGTGTTCCTGTACATACATATGTATGTTCCTGTTACTGCGAACTTATTTTTTATCTTTTAATATTCTCTTTTTTTTTTTTTTGCCTCCGAGCCATAAAATAAGGAGAAAAATGTTTTTGCAGGTTTTGGGAATGAATATATTTGGTGATAAATGAAGGCATGAATTGATAAGCCTGCTTGTGTAGGAGGTGTGGGGAGCTTTGTAGGATTTGAGAAGCAGTTACAATGCACTCTAAGCTGTGTGAAAATGTTTACTGCACAGACTTTCACTGTGTCCACTGAGTCCTCTTTTATTCCGGTCTGTTCTGTGGCTCGGAGGTAACAAAGGGCATTAAACAAGGAAGGATTGAATGAGGAAAAGGTAAAGGAAACGAAAGGGATGTCAGAGAAGATAAATAAGCCAGGGAGGTGTCATTCCTGCCTCCCTGGATGGGAGGTGTCATTCTAGTACTCTCTGGATGGGAGGTGTCAGTACTGTCCTCTCTGGATGGGTCCGGATATGTTCCTGTCTCCTGTCCTCAGTTCCACGTGTCTGACGGATGCCACAGTCCCAAACTGACAGCCCCCCCCCCCCAAATTCCAGTGAGGAAACCCAGCATTAATTAAGTCATTGTTGGACTGTAATTTCCTTGAGAAGTTAAAAAAAAATCTCACACAAGAAAAGGTTACTGAGACCTTTTCTGTGTCAAAATTACCATGTGTCATGAATATTAATGTTCTTAATGAAGACAACCTTTGCTTCATGTGGAACGTTCTGGAGCAGGTGCCAAGCTGATAGACTCACTCAGTTTTTTTTTTTTGAGATGAAATGGGCACATGGAGATTTACTGCCCTTGGCCTGTAATCTGCTTCTTCCTTCTTAATCCTTTTTTTCAGAATTTTCCTTTGTTTTACGGCCACCTGAAACACAGAAGGAATGCGTCTACCCTTCCGTGTTGAAAAAAGAGACCTCGGTTTGTGGTACCTCTGTGTGTGCAAATGTTCGACCTTCACCCTAGGCAAAGACTCCCACCAGAGACTCAAAGGACCCAGACATGGAAGGCCATTTCTGACATTTCTACAGCAGAACACAAATATTCCATTTCCTGAGTCGTACAAAGCTACCTGCGAGGTCTGCATGTTTGGCTGGTGTTATTTCATAAAGAGAACCTTGTTGTGTGTTTTGGTCTCATCATGCTGCCATGGAAACAGGACAGCTGGCAGGATGGGTGTCAGTCAGCCAGTCGGATGTCACAGATGGGTCGTGTCACTGGCTCTGGAGGGCAGAGGGAAACTGTCAGATCGCTGCTGTCGCCAGGGGAGATGAAGTGCTTCGCAGCTCTCTATGCTGTTTTCACATGCCGCTAATTGCGTCTTGTTGACCTGGTGAGTTGGTTTAAGGAGGTGGTGGCGATGGGGGGGGGGTAGGATCACACTGGGGTTCAGCTGGGAGAGGATTTTGGGGGCCATGTTGTACAGTGACCGGATGTACATCGTGAACCCCATGGAGAAACGGTGAACTCCTGAAGTGAGTTGTGGACTTTCTGGCTCTCCTCAACACAGGCGGATTTAATCACCTACTTATGGTTTTCACCAACCCCATCTCCCCGTTTCACCATGGCCTGACAACAGGTAAATGGTCCCCTCTCCAGGGGGGAAGGTGCAACCGGACCCTGCATAACTACGTGTCCTGTAGGCCACGCCTGAATGGAGGTGTGGACTGGCGCTAGTGAGCTTTGAGATGTTCCAAGAGCTTTGCAGCTTATTATTTACTGGCTAAAAAATCATGTAAAGCCAGCATCTGCTGAAAGTCACAGGGGTCCTCAAACCTAGAAACATACCCTTGACCCCATCTCTGCTCCTTGCCCCCTGGGGGATGTAAGGTTTTCCTCAACCCCCCCCCCCGCTGACATGCCCTTTTTTCCCGCCAGCCCTCTGTGCCTGTTATACACTCTTCTCATTAATTCCAGCCTGCTACCTGGTCTCTCACAGCACCAATGACTGACAAAGCGCCTCCTTCAGGTGACACGTCTGCTCATGGCGTGACTTTTGTAAAGAGTCTCTCAGGTGTCACATTCACGCCATCGGATAGGCTCGCCCGCTCTTTATGGTAAACACCTGCAGGGAGCCAGATCTGTTTTTGTTTCAGTAGAACTCCATTATTCTCTGGGTAGAACTGATTTTGGGTGGTGTTGATTTCAGTGTGATTTAGGGCAAAGCTGCTGGACCGTGAGTCAGGGAATACTGATTGCGCTCACCCCCTTAGTCTGCCTTTGGGCCTTCGGTGTTTATGGCTCTCGTGTAAATCCATTGGCTGTGTGTGAAGTCACACCTTCTACTCTTGGCCCATCCTGGGTTTCTGGAGCTTGTGTGGAGACCCTGGCCTTCCCAACCTGCAGCTTTCAAGGAGTGCGTGGCCGCCTGCTGTAGTCATAGCAACCGGTCCCATTACTCACTTCCGTGGAACAGTTGTTGAGTCCCTGACAGGTCCTTTCCTCTCTTCCTTGGATAACCGTAGCTTTAATTTACTGTAAATTAAATGAGGGGTGATTCAGCCTGTAGCGCTGTGGGGTTGTGGGTTTGATTCCCACCCCTGGCTACGTGCACATGGAGTTTGCATGCTCTTCCAATATTTCTGCAAGCTTTCTCTGGGTGCTCTGGTTTCCTCCCACAGTTTCTAAATATCCCATAGTGCGTGACTGCATGTGTGTGAGTGCATGTCCTACGATGGGCTGACATCCCATCCAGGGTGTCCCCTGCATCGCGCCTGTACTGGAAAAATGGAAGACTGCTCTTTAATGTATAACGTGCTGAGACTATTTCAGAAAAAACCTACTGATATTAAACTTAGCATTTTTGTGCTTTGTTGTGTTCACTCAAGCTCTTAATGAGAAAGGTGGACTTCGAAGACCACATTTTACAGCCGGCCATCACGATAGAGATCTTTCTGTTCCCCTCATTCTCCATGACTTTTCCTTGAGCACAACCTGAGCCAACCCATTTGTAAACGTCTTGCTAATTATCCTGTGTCAGGCACTGAGAGCCACATGAAAGCCGTGACAGGGATGCTGTGTTAAAACAAGGAACAAAGACCCCCTACACCACCCCCCACAGTGACTCCATTTCTATTGCGCTGCTTCAATATTTTACCCAAACCGGTCTTCTGTCTGTTTGTAAATTGCTGGAATTTATTCAGGGATGTACTCTCCGCATTGATGCCCGTGTTTATCAAGGGATCGCAGTGCTGCAGGGTTTTACTGCAAATAATGATGAAAAAAATGATTAGTCCGATAGTGAATCGATCCACCCATCCATCACTACACTGTCTTGGGGAGCTGCCACACAGGGTGTGAGACAGGAATGCCCTGGACGTACCTGGAGAACATGAATACTCCATGAATAAATAATTACCTGAAGAAATCCTACTAACAAATACTTCAGCTGTCTTTTCTGTATTTTATGAATTTTATAACCCCCCCACCCACAAGGACTACGTTGTGGTTCTTACGGTTGTGCAGAGCTTTGCATGTTTTAATGATGTGATCTTTAGCTTTAAGCTCCTAGTAAGGCCATTCTTGGTCTGGAGGATAGACCAGTCAAATTCTCCTACTAATTCCCCAATTTAAGCTAATAAGAGAGTAAGTGTTACCTGCTCGGAGTAGGGTTAGTGGTACCCAGCCCTGGAGCCTGGCCATGGGTGATGCTCACTGGCGAGTGTCAGGTAATTGGGTCATTCATGTAACCCGTCTGAGCTCAGCCAGAAATGGCTACATGGAGCAATTTTAGGGGCTCACCACCCACAAGATGACAGGTGGGGGTCAGGTGCAGTGGCATTTGGGTGGCAGGTGGGAATGGGAAGGACTCAAGTGGATTAGACCTTGGCAATGGACACTGGCTTTGGGAATGTTACAACTCTCTTGGAAAAGGAGCCTGAGATAGACAGATTTGGTCTCTTATGGTGAATGACCTC
>JAACJT020000110.1:6770675-6780784 GCA_009936485.2 Gymnarchus niloticus | reverse complement strand
GGGCTGCACTGTGGAGTTTGTTCCAGTGGACAAGAAGGTTGCTTCTGTATGACGGTGAGTTATGCAGGGGAATACTGGCTGAAGCTCCCTCATGAGATGAATTCCACTGACTCCTCTGGGACAATTTTTTCTTGCTTGTCAAGTGAGGACAGAATTTCTTGAGTTTGAATGGATTGCATTCAAGGCCTCGATCATTGCAGTGGGTGCAAACAGCCTTAGCCAGGTGGAATCTGTGCCTGTTATGGGGTTACCCTACAATCTGCTGGTGGACATCTGTGGTGAGGGAAGATGTTATGGTTAAAGAGAGAGATCTTCAGGGTGATATTTGCACATGGGTCTCCTGAGATTGCTCAAAGGTACCGACAGGCTAAGAAGGTTCAATTGCAGGCTTTTGTGGATGGGAAGAGTCTGGAGAGACCACGGAGAGACTATTGAATGGCCTCAGAAATGTTCTGGCAAACCATTCAACAACTCAGAAGGGAACCTCGCCCACACTGAGTTTAACTGGCGTGGGGAAGTTCTGACCAACACTGGGAATATTGTGGACTAAACTGCCCTCTAGCTATATCACTAGAGCTAAAATCGCTACATTGGTCAGCAGCCTCCAAGGTGTAAAGACTGCAGGGGTAGATGAAATCCACAGGATGCTGTTGGGGTGATATGGTTGACCATACCTATTCAATGTTGCATGCAAGGTAAGTAAAGTACATCTGGACTGGCAAATAGGGGTGTTGGTACCTATTTTTAAAAGGCAGTTCTATGTTCTAGCTATAGGGGAATTATGGTTCTCAGTCTCCCTAGGAAAGTCTTTCCCAGGGTATTGGAGAAATACTCAACCAGTGGTCAACACTAGGATTCAGGAGGCACAATTCAGAATGCAGCCTGGATGTGGAAGAGTGAACCAATTGTTCTCAGCTATGTGAGGGTTTGTGGAAATATGCTAACTCAGTTTGTGTATACTTTGTCGGCATATGACCTCATGCCCAGCACATACCATGGGAAGTACTACAGGAATATGGCATACCATCATCTATTGCATGAGTTGTGCCTTCATGGTCTGCATAAAATAGAAGCCATTTACACTGGGTGCTGCAAGGGCGTGATATCAAAATGCAGCCAAATCTGGATAGACGTCTGGTATTGGAGTCTAGAGGTGTCATCCCTGCCATTTGCAGGTAATGTTGTGCTTTTGGTTTCATCCAACCAGAACCTGCAGCACAATATTGAATGATCTGGAGCTGATTGTGAAGTAACAGAGATGAGAATCCGCACCTCTGAATCTGAGGCCGTGGTGCCCTCTTAAAAATGAGTGGATCGCTCCTTTCAGGTAAGAAGGGAGAGTCGGCCTTTCGTGAAGGAGTCTTAAGTACCTTCAGATCTTGTGCACAAGTGATGACAAGATGGAACATGAGCTTGACAGACAGTATAGCCCCTCCTGGATTTAATAAATATTACTTAATCACATGTTTAGAACGTTAGACTGAAACGCAGATAGCTTGCATGTGTATGTCACTCTAACTTGCTACCTTCATAGGACTCTGATTGTATGTTTTATTAGCCAATACACTTGTCTTATCCATTTTGTTTTAGAAAGGGGCAGGTCTTAAGGACAAGTCTAGGCAAAACACTATTAGATGTACCTGTGAAAAGTGAGGTGCTTTGTAACCAGATGTTGAAAAGCTTGTCTGTGGATGTAGTTAATGGCAAATTTGACCACTGTTAGAACCCGTGAAGTTCACACAAGCAAAGAACATGGACAGGAGATTTTGAGGTGGTTGGGAAAACCCCCTGCTTATGGGATGAGTGAGCGTTGCGTGGAATGTTCTGAATGTTAGATGCAAGTTTTCAGCGACCTGCTGTTCTGCAGAATGGGCCGGCAGATTTCAGATTCATTTAGGACACTTTCCCAAGAACAATGTGAGAACTTTGCCTGTGATTGCAATTACATTTTTTCAATTTCGTGTTTGCTTTTCTTTGTATTAGGCCAGTGAAGCAACTGCTTTAAATTTTATGTGTGTGGGTCCATCACACTGGTGTTGGAGTTCATTGATTCTGGTAGACTGATGTGTGTACAACTAAAATTGTCTTGCATATTTTTGTTTGAGATTATTGCAGAATGCCGAGCGCTTCAAAGTTTAGCACTTGTTCTGCTCATTATAAAGTTCTTTTTCTGAATATCTGAAATTTCTATAGCAAACATTTCTAAGCTGTTGAAGTTCAATATTTTCTTCGATATTGATAATTAATACAATACTGAAAATTGACATTAAGTAATGTTTCTAAAATCCTTGACAGAGGAACCCTGTATGAATGGTGCATATTTCAGTTAGGCCATCAATTTTGATATTCTGTTTCACAAACCCGCCGACCCGACTGATTTCCTGCCGAAAAATAAATAAAACGGCGTTGAGCGTTTTTATTTTTATTTTCCCCAACGACTTCACATTTTTGGCGCAAAGAGACTTTGCCAGCGTATTCTGTAACGTACGGTACTCTGAGCGCGTCTCTGATTGGCTAATAATAACTCTCTCCGGATTTTGCGGTCCCGTCCTCTAGTACACTTTCAAACATGGCTACTGAGATTTAGACTTTTGTTACTACTATTTCTCTATCCACATTCTGCATATTCACGGAATATCTACTTCAAGTATTCGAAAGGTCCTGAAAACAGAAACCGATGATAATAAGACCGTTAATAAACTGAAAATAAACAGAACTTGCACCTGTAAAACGGACAGAACTCCTGCCTATTTTATGTATACGTTACAAACACATAATTTTTTTTTATTTGTGCCGACCGACCGATACTTTTTTTTTTCTTGGAATTTTCCGTGAAACAAAAAATTAAAAAAACAATGGCCTTAAGGGGAGGTGGCACTGATTATTGGTATAACTGTTTATAGCTGTTTAGTCTGGAAATTAAGTTTGAAACACCAAATAAATACCTTTCCTACACAGGGCTGTGCCAATCTAGTTAGTGACCCTGATGTAATCGTATGCCATATGTGGGTGTTATAGAATGATCAGTCGGGTTGCTAGAGTTCCGGGCACTGTGGAACTCCACAGTGGTGAAGCAGGGGTTAAGTTGTAAGATGAGACACACGGTTTACCAGTCAATCTATGTCCTCCCCTGCAGTCACGATCTGTGGGTAATGACTGATAGATCAAAGCCACAAGTGGCCAGAATAAGGTTTCTCTGCAAGGTTACTGGACTCTCCATGATAGGGTTAGGAGTTTGAATCTGGAGGGACCTTGAAATAGAGCTGGTGCTCCTTTCGACTGAGAGGAGTCACTGAAGTAATGATCTGGTCGGAGAATCCCCTCACCCACTGTTTACTGTCAGTCAGGTGCCAGTCAGGGTGTGTTCTCATAAACCTGCCAGAGCTCACTCTTTGAGGAGCTGAGGTAGGGAAGGATGAAAGTTTGTTGCATTCATTATCTGTGATGTGCTGATCCCGTTATCGGTGAGAAATCACTGCTTTCTTCTGTGATCTTGGCTTGTAGTGTTGCAGTCCGCATTGGAAGGGAGAATAAATGCAGAACGGAAAAGTAAAGCCGTGTTCAGTTCTAACATGCTTCAGTCTGGTCCTTCTGTTCCTGAGCAGCAGCAGAAATGCTGAGGATGAGAATCACCCTACTGCTCGCCGTCTTAAACTGTGAGGATCAATATTTTCCAAAAGCTGGAGGATGGGGTTTGTGCTGTGGTGATGGTGCTCTGGATATGTTGGTTAGGGCAGTCCATCAGAAGAAAGTGCAAAGAAATAGTGGCTTGTGATATTCTCCCTTCAGTTAGACATTCAAAAGCTGGGTGAGAGAGATAAAGATTAGACATAGGCAGACACACAAAATGATAGATGGACAAACGGAAAAACAGTGACACAGAGAGACAGACAAAAGGACGGACAGACAGAGACACCGTGAGAAGCAGAAAGAGAGTCACTCATGGGGGTTTATACGGACCTCCTTTTTTGCCATTGGTTCAGATCAGATTTCCTCTGCAGGAAATGTAAGTAATGAAAAAATAATCACTTCTAAAGACAATATTATATTGCCATTGGCCTCAGCATTATTATGGTCTAATATGTTCTTAATTGCAACTTCCTAGGGTACAAACCAGCATACATAGGGAGGTGGGACCCTCCATCGCACTACTGACCACTTTGTTCCAAAGCTACCCCCAAAAACAATCAGCAAATTACAGACAGGGCTAAGAAGGACAGATCTGGGCCAGAACAAATGGGGTGGTGCACCTGGAAGGTTCATCATTCGAGGAAAAAAAAAATGTGCATGCTTTTCCTCATTTAAGTGGATCGTAAAGAATTATACTGTTGTACTTTAGTTTCTTAATAAAGTGACAGAGAGCATTTATTAATACTGGCATACGTTATTGGTATTGTTAGAAGGCACGATGTCCGAAAATTCGAGGTAGGGCTGATTCTTCATCCATGATTCCACCTGCTAAAGGTCAAAGATATTTTTACAATGTCTCTCTAAAGGACCTTTGACCACTTGAGGAGAATGTTTAAACTGAACTGGGGGGAGGACACCCTCAATATAGAGAAGAAGAAATGACAGAGGAAAATGACAGATGCTGCTGAAAAGGAGTTAGAGAGAACCTGACGGGAAGGAGGAGTCATAAAGAGACATGAGGATGTTGATGGTGGTGAATAATGCGAAGGGTTAACCATCTGATCCATGGACTTTTAGTGCAAATGTTTTATTTCCTTTTTTGGTACATTGATTTGTTTTGCTGGGCCCCAAAGTGACGGAGTGAGTCTAATTTGGTGATTCGGCTCATTTCGCTGCAGTAAAAGTGGCTGTTAACTGATGCCTTTATACTGAATCCCCTGTGCTAGTCCCCGCACTGCCATTTAGGGGTTACTCAGAAGCAGATGTGTGTCACACTCGCGGCTTCTGTGTAGCTGCCTTGCACTACAGCCTGCTTTGCATTTTGTGCCGTGTTTTTAAAACAAATGTCGGATTTTCTCCCTCACGTTGGGATCTGTGTATTTCCTGGTGAAGGAGATGTTTGCCAGACCTGTGGCTTTGTTGTGGGGGTGTAGGGCAACTTCCTGGCAGAACACAAGACTTACCCCCCCTCCCCAACCCCCCACGTCTGGCCAGACTTATGAGACTTATGTGGTTATGATACATACACACATTACTAAGGCCTGGGCCACGTCAACATACATTACTAAGTCGTAGTCTTTAGGAGAACTGCCATTCCATTATTTGAGATGCAATAATTCTTATCCAAACTGATTTAATCTCCTCAAAAGTAACAATTACTCGTTACTCGTTTGGATGTTCTAAGTGGCATTTTTAGGGGAGGAACTCCATCACGATTAATTGATTAATTGTAACACTTTACTTACTGCCTATATAGAGATGAGTTGTCAACATGATGTGGACATGACCAATGGCTGTCCACACTCACGCCTCACAACTGCAATTGTGTCCTGCCGTTGAAATCTTGGCTGGCTTGGACGCTGGCCTATCTGTGAAATGATAATCTTTAATGTCCATTTTTTACAAGCTTAGCCACATCATTAAAATATGAATTCTAATTTAAATGTTGGCTATTCTTGAAACTGAAAGGCCTGTAGATGGTGTAGTGGTTAAGGATTCAGAACTCCAGAAAGGGGTAGGAGCTGGGGAGAGTGGATTAACAGGAAGTGTGCTTCTGCCTGTCACAGAGGAGGCCTGGGAATAATGTGGCTGCTTGGGTACGAGGTCAGCCAACTGAGGCCAAGCGAACACCTGCTGTGAACTTCCATTGGGTCAGCCCGTTAAGCCATTAACCCGGACACAGTCATTAACCTAACACCTGAATACGGACCCCCGGTGACTCCCAGCGCATTGTGGTGGTGGTACTCTCGGCATCTCGGCACAGAGCCATGTGTATGTGTCCTGTCAACGACTATGCTCGAGACGGCAGTCCTCTCATCTGTGCCGGCCACCGGGCCTCAAGACTTCCTGAGGATCCCTCTTCTGTGCCCCCTTCCCCACTCCAGGAGGTGTTTCCATCTTTACCCCCTGATGAGGCTCCATATCCCTGGAGAAAAGGCCATTGTATCTGGGCTGTCGCACACTCCTGCTTTCCTTCATCAGAAATCTCCACTCAGAACCCTGACAACATCCTCATCTTGTTAAGGTCAAGTTCCGGTTAAACACAATGTTATTTTTTTAGTCCATCAAATTTCCCCTCTTTTTTAATCTCACCTCATCTCCTGTCCCCTTCATCGTGTCACGTTTGGTTCTGGCTCGGTGGCGGTGGGGCTGTAGGATTATAGCAGCTAATAAGGGCCGGGCACAGATCACACGTTGTCAAGCGTGAATGATGTGGAGAGGAAGTATTTGAGGCTGGGTCAGTCCCTGGGGATTTTGTGCCCCTCAGTGCCTGTGGAATGAACCTCCTGTTTAGTTCTCTTCATTCAGATTAGCACGCGCCTCTTGGTCCATGTCTCCACGACAGTCTACGCTGTTGCAGTGTCCATCTACTCCAAAATGATTCATTTCTGCACTTCTGCTGTGCATCTACTCCTGCAAGTTGAGGTCAAGTCCCCATCCTAATGCAGAATGAATTAATAATGGATCACTTAATTATTTTTTTTCTTCTTCTGAGTCTCTGGATAGCCAAATTCCAAATATGAGAAAGCTTACCCTCAACACCAACATGTAGTACATGGTCACTAGCACATACATCAAATGTAGAAAATGCTTTTTTCCTGCCATAAATCATCCATCCATTTTCTAATCACGTGTCATGATGGGGATATGGACACAGGCAGCAGTGGGACAACACTGGGGTACACATTGGACTGGATATCAGATGATTACAGGGCTCAGACACTGTAGGCAATTCAACATTGGCAATTCACTTATGAGTGTCGACTGGAGGATCCTGGAGTACCTGGAGGAAATCCATGCCTCATGCAAACATGCTAACTCCTCAAGACAGTACAGGGGTAGGTTATTATTCAAAACCCCAACGCTGGGGGTGTGAGGCCACTGTACCACTTTAACATACGGGTCATCAACAGTCCTTTAAATCAACTGTGAGGTGCAGGGTTATTCTCTATCCCACAGATTAAGTGATTAAAGTCTTTAACTTGTTTTAATTACAGAGGCCAGATGATGAAGCTTCCTGTCCAAGTGAGGACACAATGGTCAGTCTTGCACCCGGAAGGCTGCCACATCCATCACCTGCCACCCTCCAATCAGAGTCCCCGCTATCTCGTCTCTCTGATGGGAGGGCGTACGTCACAGCAGGAAGTGGCAAAGCCAGGCCAAAGGTAGGAAACTCCATAAGTTCTGTTGACATGATTTATATCTTCTATATACTAAGTACATTCCTTTTGGATTTTCCTAACAAGATGGCTCCTCTGACATCTGATGGAAAAGAACCCTCAGAGTACCTTGTGTTCTACTCAGGGATGCCTTATAATACCATTATTTTTATTTTAAGTTGGACTTCCGAAGCCCCATCTGGTTAAATTGGCTTTGTCAGTTCTCTAGTCCTTGGAGGAGTTCTAGTTTGGCGTGTGTTTAATGGCAGAGCAAGTAAACATTAGGTAAGCAAGCCGGGTTTGATGGTAACACGTTTGGATCAGCGCCCGAGGGCTGCACGTGTTGCTGTGATTCTCGAGTGGTGCCCCAAGCTAGAAGCCTGCTGGGGGGGGCTATTTTCCACCCAGACGAGTCAACTTTTCTTAGAAGTGTGCCCTCCCATTGAATAAAAAAAAGACTTTGTGATGCCACAACTCAAAAAAAAGCTGAAAATCGAGAAGACATTGGGTATGACTGAAAAAGACGGAGTGTTTTTGCAAGATCCCACCACTTCGTGACATGGAGAACACAGCTGATGCACACAGCATTGTTTCCCAGCATGCATTGTTTTCACCTACCAGTGATGCACATCTGCAGTCCTGATGGGGTGGGGGGGGACCTCATCGGCAGAACGGGGGGTTGAGTGATGCCCCAGGACTTTTTAAACGTTAATAACACTTTGCTTAATAAATTCTTCTGGCTCAGATCCGACGACACGGCTGACGAGGAGTAAGCGTTGAGATATTCCGAAGACGAAATCATTAGCATTTCATCAGCTGCATTATCTGCATTTCTGTCAGAGAAGAACCACAGGTTAGACAGGCGCATAACTTACTGCAAGAATAAAAAAAAAAAAATGACTTTAAATAAAGGCCCTGCTCCATAAAGGCAGAGAAGGGCAAAGCATGTGAGAAGGTTACGTAACAGACCAAAGATTTCACATTTTGCTACTACATTTTGTTTTTTTAGTTTGTTTCTTTTCCTTTGACAGCACTCTCGTGCTTGACCCTGCCAAGTCACCTGACCTTTCTGACGCAAAAATGACCCCCCCCCCCAACTTCCCCCGCCAATGATGTCTCCCTTAAGGTAGACAGCCTCATCATAAGGCAAACAGGTAGGGGGTGATGGGCGTGTATACATTCTATATGCAAAAACCTGTGTGTTTGGCCACCGTTGCCAAAGAAGTGTCATGATGTCACCGTGGTTTTAGCCACCGCCACCCTGAGAGGTGACCCCCAGGCAGACAGTGGGCTGGACCTTGCTGGCCACTTCTGACAGATGTCGTACACCTCGCTCTGTAAAGCGTCCTGTAAATCGCATCCATATGCTTTGGTGTACCCTTTCTTCATCTCATGCTGTGAGGAATCCTGTCAGGGGGCCAGGGAAAAAAATTTAAGCATACTAAATACCAAATTTTATATGTACACAAATATATGCACTGTACAAATTCTACAGTGTATCTCTGTTTGTGACACAGCTCTGTATAAACATGGCACTGTGTCTGTTATGCAGCTCTGTGCAAACAATAAACTCTGCCTGTAATACAACTGAGTAAACTTTACTTTGTTACACAGCTCTGTGTAAACCATACACTGTCAGTTACTCAGCTCTGTGTAAACCCTGCACTGACCAGTCACACAGCTCTGTGTAAATCTTACACTGACCAGTTACACAACTCTGTGTAAACCCTACACTGACCAGTTACACAACTCTGTGCAAACCCTACACTGACCAGTTACACAGCTCTGTGTAAACCCTACACTGTCAGTTACTCAGCTCTGTATACCCTGCACTGACCAGTCACACAGCTCTGTGTAAATCTTACACTGACCAGTTACACAACTCTGTGTAAACCCTACACTGACCAGTTACACAGCTCTGTGTAAACGCTACACTATGTCAGTTACTCAGCTCTGTGTAAATCCTACACTGACCAGTTACACTGCTGTGTAAACCCTACACTGTGTCAGTTATACAGTTGTCTAAACCCTACACTGACCAGTGTACAAAGAAGGGGAGGGAGAGAATGAGTGATAGAGTGGGAGAATGAGAGAGAGAGAGAGAGAACAAGGAAAGAGAGATGTGAGAGAGAATGACAAAGGGAGAGAGGGAACAACAAAGAGAATGAGAAAGAGAGAGGAAGCGAGAACAGCAAAGAGAGTGAGAGAGAGAGAGAATGAGAGAGAGATATTGATGTGGCAAAGGCCTCAGAAACGTCACTGTGCCAGAAAGACATAAAAGCTCATGTGAACGGCCAGCACCTCAGGCTAACTGGATATTAATTGAAAGCAAAACACATGTACCCAAGTCTCTGAGGTGTATCCCATTTACAGAAAACAGCAGGCCACAGCATTAAGACCCTGTAATCCATAAAATAACACAGCAGACATGGACCGCCTCAGGAAGCTGGCCTGCAGACAGTTGAGTGAAAAATGCATCTGCTGATTTAAGTTTTTTCTGTTTGTTTCTATGGCTGACACCATAAAACACAGATGGGCTTATTGACCATGATTGTGGTGTCATTTAAAGCCTTACATATGAGAATATGAAATAATATCAAAATATTGATGGACACGGTAAATATGAGAAAGCATCAGCGGACTTGCTTAGTATGGGGAAGAATCGATAGACTGTAAGATGCATCTGTGGATACAGTCAGTATGAAAATACATCTATGAATAGTATAGTATAAAGTCAGTATGAAGATGAATCTATGGACACAGTCAGTATGAAGATGCATCTGTGGATACAGTCAGTATGAAAATACATCTATGAATAGT
>JAACJT020000110.1:6758023-6769170 GCA_009936485.2 Gymnarchus niloticus | reverse complement strand
TATGAAAATACATCTATGAATAGTATAGTATAAAGTCAGGATGAAGATGCATCACTGGACACAGTACGAAAATAAATCTATAGATACAGTCAATATGAAAATACATCTATGAATAGTATAGTATAAAGTCAGGATGAAGATGCATCACTGGACACAGTACGAAAATAAATCTATAGATACAGTCAGTATGAAAATACATCTATGAATAGTATAGTATAAAGTCAGGATGAAGATGCATCACTGGACACAGTACGAAAATAAATCTATGGACACAGTCGGTATGAAGAGGCATCTATAGATACAGTCAGTATGAAGAGGCATCATCAGACATAGTAAGGATGAGGAAGTATAGATGGACACAGTAAGGGTGTGGAAGCATTACTTGGGATGGAGTAGGCATGGCTTGGGCTGGACCTTGTGATGGGGGGCCAAGCCATCGCTCAGCATCCCTCCAGACATACACTCTCCAGAAGGCAGTACATAAATCACAACATCTGCAACATGACGAGACTCTCAAACCCATTTCATTACGACGGTGGTGCAGAGGACACTGGGTAATGGGGGGTAATCGGTGTGAAATTTCTCCAAAATATAAGAAATCCTTCTCCACACATAGGTGGGGTAGCGGTTAAGACACCCACCACTGTTACTTAGAATATTGTTGTTATTAACAAGTACGGTTCAGTCATCCCAGGCACCACTTGTTTTTAAACAACACGCCGGCTCTTAAATTGGGGTGTTTGACCCTCGTTCTTGAGGGCTACTGGACCCGCCACCCTCTGCTCAGACTCTGCTCCTAATTGCTTCATTGAAGTAATTATCTGACTAGTGACACGCTTCGCCCACCGTTTTTGCTGTCGGTCAAATGCTAATTAAAATGTATTCTGCAAGACCTGCAGGAGAGTCACCTTTCAGGAGGCGACACCACGTTTCCCAGCAGCCCTAAGCAGCCCTTAGAAACCCTATATTTCACATTGGCAATGCCTGTCTGACCTCTAAAAATGTTACAATGTGACCCTATCCCAGCTAAACCCATGTCCCCCCCTCCCCATTTACTTAGAGGTCCCATTTCAGGTGCCTTAAACAGTGCTTTGCCGTTTCAGCAACACTGCTGTACCGTTCCACCTCCTTGTGATTTTTGCCCCTGGTAAACGACCCGCCATGCTCGGTACATGGTGAACGACAGAGGTTAAACCATTTCCCTGCCTCTAATTGGCCAACGTCAACCACGACATGAAGGTAAACATGCTATGTGTGGGAAAGGCTGGGACGAGCGTGTGCTAATTACAGTGACGTCCTGCTTTAAGCGTTCATCTCTTCCAATTACGTTTAATTTGTCGCACGGTGAGAAATGGGGGGTGGGGCACGTCTGCATTTCTGCATCTTAGAAGGCGTTGGACAATAAAACAAAATGGCATCGAAGTGAGAATCTGGCATAAAGAGGACAGACATGATTTGAGAAGTGTGAAATGCATTATTTCCTGCAATGAATGAACAATATGTATGCACCCTGATAACATCAGATATTATTTTTTTGTACTTTGCTGCCCCCTGAATTGGCAGACCTACAGGGTCATGCACCTGTCAGTCTCATGGAGTGTGGGTAATGGACACCCTCCCCCAACTGTGGTAAAACGAACTTTTTACCCACCTCCCACCCACAAGCGATCAGTTGTACTAACGCACATTATCTTGCCACTGCACTGTCGTCGATCCCAATCAGACTGATCCCAGATCAGCTTGGTCATTTAGGTCAAGATGAGTGAGCCTAGGCCTGGGGGAAAACACACTGATCCTAAGTCAATATCATGTGCAAAAAACAACAACCTTAGACTTGGTGTTCCTTCCTTAACATGGCATCCTTCGTAAAGTGTATCTAATCTGGTGTTCACCAGCTCTGTTTCCTCAATACCATTGTGTTGGCAGTGCTGAGGCTCCTGTCCCTTACTCCGCAAGGGGTGAGCCTTCACTTGTTAGCAGAAACTTGGAGAAATTCTTCTGGAAAGTTCCATGTCTTCGGAGAGCATCGACTGAAACGATGGCGCTGTAACCAGGAGAACTTCATACTTTGATGGATGAGTCATTCGGTAGCCTGAAAATAGCGATACAAAATGGCAGGGGGAAAAAAAAAAAACACAAGTGTAACTTAAACCACTGCATTGATTGATTACCTTTTTTTGGTCCATGAAATACCCACAAGCCATTGTACTGGATTCCAGTCAACAGCCTCATGAGGTAGAGCTGACCGGCATAGCTAATGGAAACAGACTGGAGACGACTTGAAGCTGACCAGAGCTTTGAGAAGGAAATGAATGAAGGAACGACTGGATTTAATTAGTGAGCATTTAAGAATTCTGCCTGCAAAATGTATATGAGGAGCCCTCGGGTACAGCTGCATTAAATTTCTCAGCTTCACACTGAGGATATTCTCAGCTCCATGGTGGTGCGGATGTTCAAACACTGAAGCCTTTGACTTTTCTTTCCACCTGCATCTCCTGAGAATAAACAGAAGTTATTGCTTCATTTTATTGCCTCATCATTGCATGAAAAGTATCCCGTAAAAGGCATTACATTTTAGTCTTCCAAAAACTTTAGAATAATACAGACTAATCACTTTGCTCTAGCTGTAACAGTACGAGAGAGTGGGCTGTCCCTTCGCCTGAAGTGGTCAGGGACACTTTGGATTACATCAACATCCACAGAAGGCATCCTGTGAGTAATCCTGGGTGATGAAGTCATTTCGTATGTGTTACCTGTGTCACCTAAGCACTCTGATAAAGTTGTCCATGTCGTCATGCTTCTGATGACCCTTCTACACACACACGTCAGTCTCTCAGAAGAAAACCTTCCTCACACTGCAAATTTACACGTAAACCACCTTCATCTGCCTCACCCACGACTGTATCTCTAAAACTTGTAAGACACATCCTGGCCTTGGAAATGGGGGGCATTGAGGGTCTTTTTGCTGAGAATCATTTTGGCCTCAGTAGCAGACATCCAGAGAACTTAATTCTGGTGATTGGGGAAAAAATAAATAAATAACACATAAGAGATTTTTTAAGGAAAGTCACCTTCTCAGCCTTGTCATTGTGATTGGGGCAGCGGTGATTAATTAGTTATGTAGGATGCTGTAATTAGGCCTTAAGTGTGGAGTGGGACAAGGCAGTGGGTGGGTATTGAGAGAAGGTCCCTGAGGGAAGGTGCTTGAGCTGAGGCAGCAGTAATCTGGTCTGGGTGAGGTCACATGGAGGCTTTTCCCATGCAGGTGGAGGTGCTGCTGCATAGGACTACGCCAGAGCTTTTTACTGTTGCAACCTGAGGCAGTTACTGGTCTTCATGGCATGGTTGAGTGAGCTGATAGCCTTCGGCTGGGAGATTAATAATTAAGACAACCGTGTTGGAGCGTGGAGTGCTTAGAATTTACAGTGAGGAAAGGAGAGTGATGTGGTGCAAAAACCGAGCGTGTGACATCTCTTTTGATAGCGAGGATGATGACTGAAAACCGTTGTCTGGAGCACAGCAAGCATACCCCTGTGCTGGGGACAAAGTGGTGAATCCCATGGTACAGATAGAAAGGAGAACAAATGGAGGGCTAAAACTTATGGAACAGTCCAACTTGTTCACAGAGGGTGGGCTAAGATGGACTAGCCCAATCCTGTGACTTGAGGGGATAAAACTTATTGACCAACTTAGTAGCTGAAGGTAAAAGAAACATATGGCATAGTCCAACTTAAGGAGGGTGGGACCAAACATGGAATAGTCCAGCTCTGTGACTAGTGGGGGGAGGGGTATAAAATACCTTTAACACTGAGTTTGACTGCTCAAGAGCAACAAAGACTCTTTGAGGGTCACATGTGACAAATCAGCCTCTGTGGTGTTTTTTTTGGAAACCCTGGAGCAAAAATGAAACCTTCAACTCTGTGGTGTTTTTGGTTGCTTACCCAGAACACAGTGCAGTAGCTTGTCGGTGTTTTTTAACTTAATGGGAGAACATTCCAGAACCACCACCTCGCAGCTGGAAGTCGTGCAAGGCCTGGATGTTTCTGCCAGGTCCTGGCTGCCACCACTCATCATCTCCCGGCATGAGCTGTGTAGGGGGCCCTGGCCACCCCAAGCAGATTTTGGGCAGAAGACCCTGTTCTGTGACTCCCTACCTACTTCACAGGTGATGTATTCCTATGGACACTATGATGATTACTATCTGGCCACATCTTCCAGTAAAACCAAGGGGACTTGCCAGTCAGGAGCAAGTGTCACTGTTGTCATGAAACAGAACTTCAGGTTGAAAATTTGCTTATTTAACAGCCAGACAATCTCTAGTGTCCCCTCAAGCAAAAACTTTTAGGTGAGTTTCTCAGACAAATGCACTGCTGTTTTTAAGGACAAACTTTAAAAAAAAAAAAACAAACGTTAAAATCTCCAAATAACAGGCAACTTCATAAACCGTCAGCTAAGCAAACAGAGAATGCAATAAAATCTTCCCGCAGTTAAATGGTTTCTCAGAATAATTACCCACAGTACAGGACTGAGCACAATGAAGAGTTTTATTTATATCAAAACAAAAATGGTGCATTAGCCAAAAAAAAGCACCAACAATAAACTGACGAAATGCAGCAGTGTTTTAATAAACATAAAATCATTTTAGTTGAACATAACAAATGGAAGTGAAGTAATAAGGGATTTAATGCTCTTTCCTTGAGTTGAACTATATTTTTTTTACTAGTTGTTTAGATTTATCACTGTAAAGGCTGTGAATAAAGGTTGTTAAAATCTTTGGTCTTGTCTACTACATCTTTCTACGCCTATCATCTTGACCATGTGAGGACTCAACATGTCACCCACAAATGTTCACCAACAAGTTTCAGGCATGCTCCACCGACCTGTTAACTGTGCATTTAACAGAGGACAAATCTTTCTATCTAATCTTTCGCTTAGTGTTCTGGGCCCCTGGTGGCAATGGCGTCCCCGTTTTGACGGCCTGTTTGTCTCGCTGCCCCGGGAACTCTCAATCGGCTCTACTTCCACATCCCAGCTGTTGCGCCCCAAGCTTCCGGCCTCCATTTGAGAGTCTGCAACTCACTCCACCACCTGACAATTCGCAGCTCCAAGAATGGCCAATTGCCATATACTGAAGAGGTACTGGAAGGATTCAAGGCCTCTCAGCAGCAAGTCAGCGACTAGCTCACAACCGAAAAAGGAGATGGAGGAAAAAAAACACATTTTTACCAGAGACTAAAACGCCAAGCTAGACAATTTAATAGACTCATCAAGTTGATAAAATATTTATCATAGGTAAAGTGGTAAATTATCTACATCAGAAGTCCAAATTAACAGGCCTACTTTGACCTTACAGAAATAACAGAAACTTTAATTTTACCAAAGCTGAGGGTTTCTTCACACAAGTACCCATGAGCACCTTGGTTTCCCGCTCATAGTTTGCTATTGGCTGCCGACCCGAGGGTCACTACTACCTTGCCAAGGTTCCTCCCGCTGTACATGTGATCGACGGCACGAAACACGGATTCCAGGCCCACAAACCTGCCCCCAAGGGCTGTGTCCCCATGGTCTATCTCACACACCAACTCACCACGGGCCTGCATGCTCAAAATGCTTGCCAGCACCGCCCTGTAGTCGGACAAGAAATGCGGCAGGAAAAACCCACGTATGCTGGCTGATTTCTTCAGCAGCTTGGCTGGGAGCGTGGCGGCCTTCACCGGGGCAAGCCCGAGGTCTGATTGGTAACCTGACATGAAGCCTATGATGATCAACCGCCCCTTGACTGCTAAGTTATTGACGGCAAGGTCGAAGACATCTCCACCCACGGACTCGCAGATGACATCCACCCCATCAGGGTACTCCTGGCGCAGCACCACCAACAGGTCCTCCTTCTTGTAGTTGATGGCTCTGTCACAGCCGATGGTCTTGAGGAAGCCAGCCTTTGTGTCCGAGGAGCACGTGCCTACCACGTGGCACTTGGCCGCCTTGGCGAACTGCACGGCGAACTGGCCAGTCCCCCCAGCGGCAGCAGTCACCAGCACGGTCTGGCCCTCCTCCAGGTCGCCCAGCCTCTTCAGTGCGACGTAGGCGGTGGCCCCGCTCAGCAGCAGGGCCAGGAATTCTGGTTGTGTGCTGGGCACATGCATGCTGTTTTTGGGGGAGACTATGGTGTACTCCGCGAATGCGCCCTCGCTGAAATAGGCCACGGCGTCACCCATGGTGAAGTGCGCGCTGGCGCTCAAGCCCAATCCCACCACCTCGCCGACACCCTCGAACCCCACGTCGAATGGCGGCTTGACCGAAGGATCGTAGCGCCCCGCCGAGTGATCGATGTCAGATGCGTTGATGCCGATGAATCTACGTGTTGCGGGAGGGAAAGTGGAGATATGAGATGCATACCAGCACAAGTGAGAGAGAGACGAAGCGACGTACGTCTTGAAAATAAACAGATTACATGGATGAAAATATAGGAAACACAAGCTGAGGGGTGTCATTATATACGGTATAAACGTCAATACATATGTACAGTATATATATCCGAACCCAGGTCTGTTCCCTTCTGGAAAACTGCGGATGAAATTCCGACAAAACGGGAATACGTCAAAACCTGCCGGTTGCCGCAAAGGCTCGGTGTCTGTTGAGCTGCTTATGGGAAAAACGCGCATACGATTTTGAATCTTCTGCATTTCTTTCCCCAGATGACTTCTCAAAAGAAGTTTAATCTGTTATCATCTTTAGAAAAAAAAAAAAAAACACAGAAAAACATTGAAGCCAGCAGGTAAAAATTCTTCTTTATGTTGTACTGATGCGTATATGAACAGACTCACAGGGAACACAGGAAGGATCTATAAGTAGATCTCGAAAGGTTAAAATGGTAAGGAACCCTACAAGAGATTGAATCAGTCAAGCTGCATTTGTGGTGTAGATTTTGAAATGAAAGTAGCATGATTTTGGCTGTAACTAATCAACGCTCAGTTATTTCACCCCATGGAAAAGGAACTGGGCATATGACAACATATCTCTGAATTAAATTCCCTGGATGGGACTGGCTATTGAACCTTTGAGTCAACTGCATGACATTAAGTGTTTCATTCAAGATCAGGCCACGTAGGTGGATGAAACTAAAATGATAAATTATGTAGATGCTTTAGGTAATTAAATGCAAATAATGTAAGTAATATGTCCAATACTGTAGTGTGAAGCTTCCTTTAACATGTTACGTGAATACATTCGTGTTCTATACTAAATGTGTAAATCTCACTGACATGCCAAGTGCACATGGAGTCTCTCGTGGTTCCAGAAAAAATATACGGTACTAATTAAGCAGAGTTTCAGACCGTCCCTGACTGCTGTGTATCCAAGTCCCCAATTCCTGCAAGTAAAAAAAAAGAAAAAAAAACCTCCCAAATGTCAAGTTATCATCCCGACATTCTGAGTGTTTTTGCTCAAAGCATGACTAAACATTAAGGCCTGTTTACTGTTTATTTTAAATAATTTCCATTATAAATCCTGTGCTTTTAGAGACTGTCCGTACTCCTGTAGACAATATACCCATGCATAACACAAACATTCTTTCAGTCATGCAGTGGTCTAAATCTTCAAAATCTGAAACTAATACTCATGATAAAAATATCAGTAATTTAAAATCTAATACAATAATGATGGCAGTGATACTAAGGAGTTACTGGAAGAGAGTTCTGCAAAGTGGTGAATCTTGGAATTCAAATACGACGTGAAAATCCCTTAAATGAAAATCTGTTCCACCTTTCATCTGAGTCTCAATCCCCCAGACGGAAGTATCTCCTGAAAGTCGCAGACCGGCTCTGCCGAGGCTGTACAGAAGGGGTCCTATAGTAAGGCTACTGCTGTGTTTGCTCCCCCGGCCCCCGCACCTGGCAGGCCAACAACATGTTTCAGCGTTGTGCAACGTGGCTGACAACCCATGTGACCCAATCCTTTATCCCTGGATCCAGTAACAGCATGGTTATACACCTCCTAAAAGCTACCAGATCAGTCTTATAGGGTACTGCTCTTGTACTCTAGGATGATTTAGCTAACAGTAGTTCTGATTGTGATGATAGTAATAATTTTGATAATAGAATAACCACATGCAAGGCCTTGAACATAGTTATGCATAGTTGGGCTATTTTAAATTATTAAGACTTTCTATATTGTGAGATAAGGAGCTATGCAACTACTTCACAGTGGTATATTGAAATAAAAATGCTTATCCTTTTTCACCCTGAAAGAGAACTCAGTTTACATAAACATAATATACACGGTACTTACATTTACTTAAACAAAACAGAATAACTTTAAACACACGTTGATGATAAATGTCGTGATGTAATATTCTTATGAGTTAAAAAATAAACGAGGACGCCGAGCGGCCGACGTTAGCACCAAATTAGTTTCCACACCATAGCATGTCTGCTAACTCCTTTAGTTTTAATCTTTTACGGATGATCACTGCGGCTCAAGCACAGTATACTATAAAAGTACTCGGGCCATTTTAGCAGAGAATTGCCTTAGTTTTAAAGCCAGAGCCCTTTGCCGTGTAGCGTCTCTGGCTTATTTGGGGCTGAATGTTGAATATCCGATAGCGGCCTCATTCTTGCAGATGGGTAACATTATACAGTAATCCTTAAACTCTCCATGCCACCCCCTTTCTGTGGGGACGCCGAGCTTTAGCAGTAAACTGATATTTCGTCTATTCACGGTTTGCCAGCGAGGTGTATGATCTTAAAGGCTCTGGGCAGCGCTTTGACCGGGTTCTCACGACCACCTGCCGAACGGTACCGGTACCCCAAAGGAAAGTCCTGTCGCCTGTAGTGAAAGAAACCCTCAGATTAAAGGCCAGAAAGCAAACAGGAACATGATTTCTCCATTTAAATTTCTTTTTTTTTTTTAATCAGTATTTGTATTTTATACCGTACAATTCACACAGCTATATGCTGTAAGACACCATGCCCGGACTGGGGAACTGGGGCAGGCAAATCCTAAAAAAAGTAACTCCATAGTCATGAAATGTATAACATCTCATTGAATCGGTGAACACTTCTCGTCACATTTTATAATTAAAGTGTTACATTTCTGCTCTGTTTTATTTAGCAATTTTAATACATACAAGTGTAAACTAGCTCGAATTTTATATTTTATAAAGTAGCCTATATTTCTACTCCTGAGATAAAATCTTATCGATGGTGTCTTGGTTTGTGGAATTTGTACGGGCCATGAAGTAGATTAAACCAAAGATTAAATAAGACATTAACTGAAACAACGTGGCGAAGGACCACATCTAACAGCTTTAGAGATAAATCAGGTATCGGATAAATAAAACGCAATAAATATTTTCAGTGATTGGATATCATGATTAAAATTACAAAAACAACAAACACGAAAAGATTTGGTATAACACTGCATCAAGCTGCCTATTTTACAAGACCAAGATGCCCGTATAGCAAACGGCACAAAATGGATTTATACATACAGATCCGTGTTGTCTGACTGCTCAGATTGTATTTGAATATCAGATTTTACAGACTGTGCGTCTTATGGGAGATTAAATCCGCTACAGTATTATAGATTTTAAACTATAACTGAATACACACATTTTGAAAAGTTCCGTGGTTTTACATGGATAATAAAGAGTCCACATAAACCGCAGCCGATTTAAAATGATAAGAAAATTGTAATAATGATACATTTTTAAAAGCTAACATTTTATTCCATCATTTTGAGTCCTGCGCATTGAGAAAATTAAATTCTCACTTCTTCATATCTGTTGATGACTACTGCAAAGTTGACACCGTTAAGTTTATTTTTAATTTAAATCCTAGTTTCAATATACCGCCACGACTCTAGCCACCTAATTAATACTTAGCTCTTATATGATATGGAGCCTGCAGTGCAATATTAATAAGAGAAATAATTTAAATTTTAAACAATGACTAAGTTCAATCATCGAGAACGGTGGATGTTAGTTATTGTCCGAAGTTATTATTTAAAAAGGGGAAAGAGCACAGCTGAGAACAATGCAGCGCTTTGATGAAATATGGTTAATGAACTTGGTCTGTTAAAGGCTGTGGCGCGGCGCGGCGCTCCCCGTCCCGCACGTCCCGCATCCCAGCGGCTTTCTCCATGCAGCTTCGTGACGTAGCCAGCACAGATAGATCAAGATGCACAGATGGATTGATAGACAGATGTTGGGGCGGAACTACGACACATCTCCACATTTTTACGCCGTGCAGGATACATTCTGCATAAATGATCGCCTTGAAAGCAGATGGTACTCTCCCAGGAGCGCTGCTTCGCTGCAAGAGGTAAGGACCTTTTCGGGATATTAAAGAACAGATGTCTGTCCGTAATCTAATACTCCGTTTGCCTCCAACTTTAAGCTTTAAACTCTCGGCATTTTATAATCCACGATCACACACCGTGCAGAGAACTATATCAAAACTCACCGATTTCTTATCAGTAAGTCTCCATCAGCAGGTGTCGGCACCGGAACGGTTTGCAAGGATACGGCGTCCCTGAATTTGTGGCTCAGCTTTGTGACGACCAGCTTTCTCATAGCGCTCGGTACCGAGGAACCTCTGAGATCCATGAAGTGATCTGAATACGACATATCTATTATGGAACGGCGTGACGGTGCCGAGAGCGGCCGCCACCGCAGAATGGCATGTGTGGCCACGCGCCCCCAGCCCCCCGCTAAAGACCCCCGTCTCGTGCTGCTAAATAACAGTGAAGTGGACATTGCCCTACAGCGGGGAGGGGGGGCAAGCACGACAAAGTTCACGGGCACCCTACGTGCGTTGATCCCATTCAGCCTACGGTGGACTTAAAAACGGCTCGGTGGTCGCCGTCCAGCACGACGGATCGCTTTAACGCGTTAATATCTACGATTGATAAGAATGAGGCAGGGAAGCGTAGAGCTCTGCGGTGGTGGAGCTGGGCTCCCAGTCCCTCCTCTTCCCGTGCAAAGCGTTCACTTCCTAGTGAGGTGAAGCGAGTCAATCTGCAGTTTCCAAACATCCTTCAAAGGGGGTGGGGTGTGTGTGTGTGTGTGTGTGTGTGTGTGTGTGTGTGTGGGGGGGGGGGGGGGGTTTTGTGAGAGTTGGGGTGGGGGAGAATTGGTAGGTGTAAGAAGA
>JAACJT020000110.1:6704264-6745020 GCA_009936485.2 Gymnarchus niloticus | reverse complement strand
CGGAATCTAGGTGGTGTGTTCGGTTTGCCGCTGAGGGGGGGGGTGGGGGGGGGGGTCGGGTGGGGGGGGGGGGGGGGGGGGGGGGGGGGGGGGGGGGGGGGGTTGAGGCAAACCTTGGAGGGCCGGGGCCCGCTGGCACAAACGCTCTCGCACAGAGCAGACACGGCCCACACTACCCCCAGCATGGCTGTCTCGGAGGGGTGGGCGCTCTGCAGAGCGTGTAGGGCGGAGACAGGGGGGCTCAGGGGAATCCTGGGAAACAAATGGGCTATCCTCGCCACCTGAGTGACAAACACATAGACGAGGGAGGTGTATGGGGGGGGCAAATCTAACTTCCTTCCAGCTTTATTTGCTGTGTAAATGGACCAGTTCAGGTCTAGCACTTCTACAGCAGCGAGTCCTCGGATTCAAACCAACAACCCTTTAGATTACAGATCTGAGCATTCGGTCCCGTTCCTTGGGGCAAGCAGACAGCCTCCCCCAGTCATTCTATTAGCCCTGTGGTTATTCCACCACTAGAGGGCTTGTCAGCAGAAAAACAAACGCTGTTGGTCTCAGGGAACCTTCGACTAGATTGGGGGAGTAATGGGGGTGCTAAAGGGTCATCCACAGGGAGGACAAGTTGTTATTTCGGTCAGGTTATTATGTAAAAAGCAAAACAGTTTAACACCCCCCCCCCCCCAAGGCAGCACAGCAGGGGGCCAATATTGCATAAGGCGGGCTTTTTACATTCTGACAGAATATTAAAACATTCTGTTGTATTACAAGCCCCCCACCCACTCCCTTAAACTGCATTCTGGGTCACTCCCCTTTCCAAAAGCTCATACCCGAACGTCCCATGGCCCCACCTGCAGTTAAACCTTCACGACTCCCAAGCGATTTATAGAACAGACGGGAACATTACCCACTTCGGCACGAGGAAGGCCTCAGTGGCTGGTGGGATCTGGCCAAGGCTTGGGGGGGACGGGGGTACTCCACGGGGTACCTACTCACCAGAGATTTGGAGCTCTGCCGTGTCGGGGGCATGAACTGCCGCACGCTTGTGGGGGTCTCCTTCTCGATGGAGTGCCTCCTTTGGGGTGCCTTACGTCTCTCCGGTTGGGGTGTGGAGGAGATGGGCAAGAACATGGGTGGAGCTAAGGTGGGACAGGGGAGGAACATAGAGTGAGTCCTGTGAGTGAAGGAGAGGGCTTACCGTATCACACACAAGGACGCGGGCCTTACTCTTCTTGCCCAGGACAGACTCTGGGGAAGTTTCGTCCACCACTGACGTGGAAATGCTGGAGCTGCTGACCGACCGCCGCGTGGTATCCTCCTGCAATGACCGTAAAAGAGGACCTAACCATCAATGAGGAACTGACCATTAACAAAAACACCATAGAGGACCCAGCGGTCAACAAAAATGTCAAAGACGACCTGACCAACAGCAAAATCATCAATGGGGATCCGGCTGTAACCAAAAACATCAAAAAGGACCCAACCAATAACAAAAACACCAAAGCAGACCCAAAAGTTAGAAAGAATGTCAAAAAGAACCTGACCAACAATAAAAACATCAATGAGGAAGTGCAGCACATGATATCATGGACTTATGACCAATATTTACTCAAGGGGGAAATGCTGTTGGACCCTTGAACCCTTGCTCATTAACTGACTAATAGAGAGTAAAAAGCAAATGAACCATGAGAACAATTCTTCTCTCAACTATAATTAAGTTGATAAATAATAAAACCAGTTTGAACATCCTTGTACATTCCCCACTCCCTACCCCTCCCCACAAGGACAAAAATCCCATGAGTCCACATACATCAGAGTCGGAGCTGTCCAGTTCCGCCAGCGCTGGTGCCTTCAGAAGCCTTTTCCGCTGAGATAGCGGCTGCACCTCATCCGTTTTGTCCTGCTGACTCTGAACTAGCGCCGTCCCATTGGCCATGCCTAGAGGACTAAGTATCTTCTTCTTGGAGGCCCCAGGGCTCGCCATGTCTGTGTGCAAAGCATAATGGAGGAAAATAAGCTACACATACCAATGGAGGGGGGTGTCACAGCTTCATGTATTGAGTCCAGTCGGTATTTAAGAGAGTCATCGCATGTAGAATGACTTTATGTACAAAGCACAGGTCCTATAATCTACACACAGTTAATTGTTGCCGGTTCTAACGTGACAACTCGCCTGCGAGTTTGGTTTTTCTGGCGGTCTGGACACTCCGCGTCCACCTTTAAAGGTGGCCTACAGTACATGACTGTCTCAGGGGAAGTTGTGTACAGGGACATTGAGGACTGCGACTTCACACCCAGATGGTGGCATCCATATTTATTGATTCTGTTGAATTACCAGGTAATGCAGTCACATTCTCATATCTACACTGTATGTGTTTTTCCTTCACTTGACCCTGTGTTGCTTGTTTCTCATCCCATAATTGCTCATTTGGACGTTTGATGTTTCCAGCCTTTGCACCTGAATTTCCCCTCAGTGAGTGAGGAGAGCAAATAAGTTTATCAGTCTACAGAAATGCTATCGACGTAGCAGGACCAGTGAATTAAAGGGATAGATGAAGTTTAAATGTTAAATTTTAATGTTAAAGTGTGGCACTGGGACTATCCGGAAAAAAATTTAAGAAAACTTTCCACTGGGGTTCGTCTGCTGACCAGGACTGACTCAGACAAGGCAGGGGCCTGTTTATAGTGCCGCACTGCATTTTCTGAAGGCAGAAACTGCCAGACTGCCTCATTTAGAGAGAAGGAACAGAGGGGTGGGAGGTAATAAAGGGGCAGAGTAAATCGGGGGGGGGGGGGGGGGGGGGGAGGGGCCTCCCCTGACTCCTGCAGTGACCCTTGAAAAGGAGATCAGACTGCAGCTGTTTTTTGGCCCAAAGCAGAGGAGGTTGTAAACCCGACCAGGGACATTAGAATGTCGACTGCCTCACCTGTAATAGGAGGGCAGTGTTACTGCTAAAGTAGAGCTGGGTGCTGACCTCCGGCAGTAAGACCTGTGTCTCCACCAGTTCCTGAGGTTCGAGGCTCGCGGGATGAACAGGTCCAGCAAAGTCACAGGGTGTCAGTAGTGGTATTGGTTCTGCTGTTGTACCTTTGAGTAAAGTAGTTGAGCACTTTCCGTGTGTCGTCTTGGGTGAGTTACGGGTCAGGAGCCCACACATCTTTGTTCTCCTGTTGATTTTGTTTTCTACTCTCCTCTCCTCCCACTTGTTGACTGCTGACGTGTCACAGTGCAGTTGGGGGTTCGTGTTGGGCTGTGTGGCGAGGTTGTGCTCGGTCATGGGACGGTCATGCATTTCAGCTTCTGTTTTTTGTTCCTATGTGTGTGTCATCTTTTGGGGGGGGGGGATTCATGGTGCATGACGTGCACAGCTGGATTTCACAGGCGAGCTTGTCGTCATCTCCAGTGCGTACTCCTTCGCCTCTCCGATCTCTGAAGCTGATATGTGACATTTTGTTTTTGTGCTATCTCTCTCCCCCTGTCCTTCCCAGCTGTTGAAAAGTGAATTGAGTAGTCAAGAAATGATGTAGTGTGTTAAGTATGTGTTTGGCACAGGGCAGTTAAAGGTCAACGCCGAATGCTCTCTCTCCCTCATTACCGCACCTCTTCCTGTGTTTTCTTACCCTCCGCCGTCTTTCCTCTCGTCCTGCTCTTCATTTCAAAATAAAGCCAAGGTGGACTTTCCATCTCCTTTCCACCCCTGTACTTCTCCTTCACTCTTTATTTTTCCTCCCGACTCTTCAAAACGTTTTTCTCTCTTTCTGTGAGTGCCTGCATTCAGCTGCTCTCCTCGTTAATTAAATTAACGACGCTTCACTGTCGGTTCCTAACGCAACGCCTCACCGTTGGCACCAGACCTCCTCTTATTTGCGAAGTGACGTTCTTTCTCTGTGGTTTGCGGATCTTGCAAAGCCCAGGAGATCACCACAAAAGCTAGGGTGGCACAAAAGGCCAAAGTCGCGTCGACGACGTAAATCAATTCACAGATATAAGCGGATGAATAATTGGGGGGCGAAAAGTCTGGCTCGTTTTTGAAGCTCCTCACCGACTTCGGGAGGAAGGAGGAGGCCTATTTGAACGCAGAAGCTGGCGACGATTGACTTTTTTAGGTTGTTAAATGGCCAGTGACACTCTCCTTAGGGACGGTGCTTCCAAGTGCGAAGCTAGCGTTTATATCCGGAAACATCTCTGAAAGCCGACTTGTTTGGGCACAGTGCTTAAAGTAGAAAGCAAAGGCCGCGTCTGTGTAAATCGGTTGCTCCAAAGGACGAGCGTTTTCAAGTTGGGTCGAGAATCGGGACGTCGGGTCCTGTCGTAGCGATCAGAGGTGCTCCGCTCCCGCTTGTGAGAGACTGACAGCTTTCGCTGAAGCTCAACACCTGCTCCCCCTCCTGAACAGGCAAACCTACCAGTCACTGTCCTTGTTACCTGTCAGTCTATCACCGGTAACCAAATGGCTGCTGTCAAAATGGAGCCGGTGGGGGTTGAAAGGCAAAGATGGATGGAGAACAGGAGTGTGGAATATAAAGGCGTGGATATCAGACACATTCCACCTGAGACTGGAGTAGGAGCAGCCCTGTGCTGAGTGTACCTGCCCTGTGTTTTGAGTGGTACTCTCTTAACAGACTGTTGTTGCCTCTCCCCCACCCCATCCATAGCCAGCCACAATCTGTCTTGGGGTGGGCGGGCAGACCCTGTGGATGGGGGGAAGCAGACCCGAGGAGTTAAATTGTCAGTCAGTGAGGCGTGTGGGTGCTGGCTGAGCCCCCCCCCCCCAATCCATCTCTCCATACTTTTGTAGGATTTCTTAGGTTGCAGAATTGGGGATGTGAGAGAATGGATGAAAGAGCAGAATGTGTCCATAAAAAAATAAAAACAGCAACTCCATTAGTGTTAGTCATCCTGTATTTACTTTAACCACGATTTCTCTCTGTCAGCCAATCAAAGGTCAGCTCTGCCTTTGCGTCGGATTACAAGTGCCTCTCACTAAATACTCACCTGCGTACTGTAGCAGTTCCACAGGAACGGTGCTTCTGCAGTTGTTCATTCCCTGTGAATTAGACTCCAAAGCTTTCACATTGTAAGCCCTGCTTTCTAACCACTAGACCAGTTGCCTTTTGCAGTGTAAGTGTATGGGATGTCAGTGCGGGGGTAATGGATTTGTGAGCAGATGCTCTCTGCCTGCCATCTTTGCTTATTAAATCCATATTGGATTTATTTTCCTTCAGCGTTTTGCCTGATGATACATGGCTTCTTACGCAGGTGCTTTTGGCCAATGGTACGCTGTCTATCTCACACCCAATCAGGGATGCTTTCGCTAGTATCACTCCTAGAGATTGGTCACACAAGTACAAGTGCCTCCTGGGAGTTATTAGCATCTGTCTGCTGGTTTTTGTGCTAAGGCCTAGAGTCAGTTCCCAGATGTTGCTTCAAGGGAGGAACAAGGAGAGGAGCCAATAGACGGAGTGCTCCAGAGCAGTTGCTAGGTAACGGAGGCGGGCCTTCTGGCTTTGTGGTCCCAGCTGTGGAGATGGAGGCCACGGCAGGTTCTTGGACAAGTCTGTGTGTGTTTGGGTGTGTCTGTATCATTAGGGCAGTTGTGAACTGGGAGCTGGGAAGGCACCAATAGCGTTTATGTGTGTGTGTGTGTGTGTGTGTGTGTGTGTGCGTGTGAGGAGATGTAGAGGGCCAAGTATTGGAGTTAAGTGTTTGTTTTTTTATCTACAAAACTTTGTGTCTATCTTGTGTATTGACTATCCCAGTGAAACGGGACTGTGTGAGAGACATTTAACTGAGGTCACACTCCTGCAAATGACTGTGACCACATAGAAAGTGTTTAAAGAATCCAGGCATAGAAAGTGAAAGATTATGTCATTACACAGAAGTGGTTTTGTGTTTACCCCCACCCTCCTGGTCCACAAATAGCCTCCATTGTGCGCCCTGTCAAAGAGGTGTGAATTGAATCTGTTTCTGGCACTGTCATACAGCCTGAGCGGTCTCCCATAATTAATTTTCGGTCACCAATTTTAACCTAGCAATTGTTTTAATCGGAGTTATTTTTGCCTCTACGTTGGTATCGTTCTGTTTAATGGTTCCCTGTTCCATCTCATCCTTCTAGAGAAACCCGATTTCGAGTGGATTCATTGACAGGTTAGCCCTAAATAAGACACCACTTCAAACCATTAATCTGTGTGTGATTTATTTTACTGTTTTATAAAATCATATTTTGGTTCAATTATAACAGGACCATAATTAGGTCGACTTCCCGATTTATGGTATTCGAAAAGATGAGGTTTGTTAACACGGGCCTGACACGAGTGTTTGTATACTCACACCCATGTTTGTTCATTATAATTAAAAGAGACAGTGAGATTTATGGCTTTAATTACTCCAGGCTTGTTGAGCAGGCTGCTGCGCTCCCTGAACACCCGCCGACAATGGCGTTTCATGAGGAGGCCGTTCTCTGCGAGGCATCCCTGCACGCGCACCCTCCTGTCCTGCATTAAGAAATCCACTTTGGCTCTGTATCTGTGGTTCCCATTTTCCCTTTGAGCGTCGGAAGGAGAGGGGGAACAAAACGAGCAGATGCTTACTTGGGATCTTGGGTCCTCGGCTGTAGGGTGCAGATTAAAGCGTGACATTAGTGGTCTCTGAAAGACAGACCATTGAGCGCTGGAGGATGGTAGGGCAAATTCTAGGAGGGTTCTCCTCTAGTACCTTTGAGCACTAAGCCTAGACTGATCCAATCCAATAGTAGAACAAAAGCGAATGGCAAAAATATTCTATGCTAAATGCTTAGTGGCAACACATTATAGTAAATGGAGGAGAGGTACCCTGCTCTGTGGCGGTCTGTCTCTGATGGGGGTCACTGGCATGCCACATTGCAGACATGTGCTTCCTGTGTCATGTCACCCTGTGGTTCTGTGGCTGTGACTCATTTGGCAGGGGAGCCAAATATGCAAAGCTTTTGGGTTTGTGGAAGGAATGCAGGGTGTCACTGATGGGTCTGTTTTGTCCACAGGAGCTGGGGTTGGGTTGATGGGTGGGTTGATGGGTGCAGGGGTGTATGTGTGTTTGTGTGTGCCTGCGGAGTCTGCCGATCCATGGGACCACTGCCACGTGGCTGCGGCTTGACACATAAGCCCCCTCCTCTCACCCATGCACCAGATAAAAATAACCCCGCCCTGTAAATAAGATTGTACCACCGTTGCTTTGGTGAACTCTTCCTGCTCTTCTCTCATGTATTACCTGTAGTCTGATATCATTCGTAACAGTACTCTTATCTCATCTAAGGGTATAACAGATTTCCCTTCTTTAGATTTAAACTAGCATTCTTGAGATGTAATCAGTTCTGATTGAGGACAGAACAGATCACGTCAATCTAATGGCGGAAACATCAAGTAATAAAAATATTACAGATTCTGTCAGGGTTGTCTGACTCCAAGGATCTGCTGTGGAGAGAGTTGTAGTTGTCTAGTATTATTTTAGTATTACCCTACTTTGTCAATATATCCATCCGTCCTTTTATTACTGGGTCTGGTAATATGTGACACAGATCATTCCATGTGACTTGTCTTGTAGTTTCGCGCTTGGTGTGTTGGACCCACAGTTTTGCGATGTCCTAGAACTCTGTGTTTTTTTGTTTTGAAGATGTTGTCTTTTCTTCTTCGATGGGACTATTTTGAAGAAAACTTTAGAATTTGCAAAGCTCAAATCTTAAAAAATGAAATGTGTTGAAAAACAGGAGCCTGGAATCGAAAATATCGAGTTAGTTAATAAACATTTTGCTGAGGGAATTAAAATATTTCATTGGACTTAATTTACTCATACCTAAGACCACCCTGTGCAGAAAGCTACCTGCTGAACCAGATCCTCTCTCTGTAGCTTGGAGACTGGAGGAGACTCGTTTACTTACATACAGTATAGTTTGCGGAAGCAATGCCAAGCGCTTTGATCTTCAGTGTGTTGTCACAAGCATTGTTGTTGTATTTATCCAAGGGGTGATTTTTTTGATGGGGGGTGTTGTGCTTCTGTGAGAATCTGATTTCCAGCCACCTTCCTACTCTGAGGAGGTAACAGTAAGTGAATAGAACAGTGAACCCTGTGGGGAGATTTGTTAGTTTTGGAGGGTGGTTGCTCTGTGTCACCCGGGCCCCTGACTGATACGGATTCCCTTCCTGCTTGGCTGCCTCGAGTCACCCAGGTACAAGCCTTGTTAAAGCGCCAAATTCTGGTACTGTGCCAGTCCCTTCATTCCAACCCTAAGGGGGTGCACAGTAGACCACTCTGAAGATCCCATATATTGAGCCGTGAATTCTTAAATCTAAAGATAATAATGATGTATTTCAGAGAGGCTATAACTGGATGGTGCGTGAGAAATGACTTCTCGTTTGTCATCCCAACCTTCCCAAAGCCCCGATCCATTTATGTTTGAATTACAGCTAAGAAGACAGCTGATGATTTGGGGCAAGTGTTCTTGGGCTGCGCCGTGGTGCCAAATCGGTGTGAACCAGCAGGTGGCATGGTGGTCAACGAGCTAGCATTGTACTAAAAGTCTGTGGGGTCCATATTGTTGTGTTGCAGATGGATGCATTAGGCAGTTATTTGTAGAACTGTTAGCAGGATCTGTAAGTCAGGAGAGATGAGCCTGGTTCCTGAATGTGAACAGCACGAGAAGCATAAAGCAAAATGTGAAATGATCGCTGGATTGGCTCTCCCTCAGACATGACCAGAAAGCATACTGCCATTCGTTCATCCATTTATAACAAGGATAAAGCCCCCCTCTTGATAGATTATTCTCTGGGGTGGATTTTTGTTCTATGCACCTAGGAGCTTCATGGCTGAAGACGTTTATTTATGTGAGGCAGTCTCTCGGTCATGGCAAAAATACACCTCACGCTGAAGGTGAACAGGCAGGCTGGTGGTCTGGGCTTTGTCCCACTGCGGTGATTACATGAGGCGTAAAAATTGTGTGTGTGTTTTCTGTGTGTACCAATGCAAGAATGCCTTTCGTTCGATAAAGCATGGCCGAGAGGTGTCTCTTAAATTCACGGTCACTGTTAATGTTAACCTAGTTACTTAAACCAGCATGTCGTCTAGGAAGCCTCCTTGGAAGCTGAAGTAAAACCCTTAGTGTGTGGAAGACGCAACTAGCCTGGGGTGTTTTTGTTAGTGTGTAAAATTCACATCTCACTTTCGGAATGTCTGAAAAATGTAACGATACTACACACTGTATATGAAAGCATGACCGTTTTTCTGTATCAACCACTGACAGTGGCTGTGATTTTTCCTGTTAACCATTTTCTTCTGGCCCAGTTCTGTTAGGATGTCGTGAATAACTGTAGTATACCGTACTAAAAAGTGCTTTTTAGAGGATATGTTTGTTCTCTGTGCTGCCTTGAAGGTAACATTCTATTTATGTTATTTTTGAAGGCCCTGTAGTTCCAGAAAGACTGAGCTGGACAGAGAAGGTTCACAGTTTGACCGTGGCCCTGGGTCAGACTTTAGGGGTCTTTGTTTCCTGAGCTGGCTCAGTTAGTTCTCCATGTTGGCTGAGCACGGCTTCCTGTCCCAGGCTGTCCCTGGCACGGCTCGGCATGCTTGATGGGCTGATGGGCCGTGCCGGTCTCATGGAGGTGGCGGAGTGCCGGTCATTTTTGGCCTGGAGGCCCACTGCCATATGGGTGGGGGGCGGTGGGTGCAGCAGGGGACAGTGGGGGCGGATATTAATTTAGGGAAGACCTGAATCCCCACATATGCTGTTCTACTGTGTGTGTGAAGCTTTTTGTTTGATCTGTGTGCACCTGTATATTACCTTTTGTTTTGTCTCTGCCTTGCTTTTCCTTTGGCCTGCTCTGTGTATGTATATCTAAAGGTGTTACTTTTTGTTTGGTCTGTGTATGTCTGTATATTTTGTTTGGTATTTGCCTTGCTTTTCGTTTGGCTTGCTCTGTGTGTACATGTACTGTATATGTTCTACTTTTTGTGTGAAGACTCCAATCAATTGCCTGCACACCCAGGCCACACTGAGGTGCCTGAACATTTTGCCATTTTTCGTTTTAGAACACACACGGACCGAGAGCACAGCCTTGCTCTTTATGTACATCATTTGAGATTATAAGTAGAAGTGCATTGCTTTGTCATTTTTTGACTGCCCTTGGCATGTGGAAGCTTCATAGCACGGTTTACCAGTAGCCCGGCAGGCCCTGTGCGCCCCTGCCTTGGAACAAACGCGGCACCCCTGTTGCCATGGCGCAACGTTACCATAATTGGCTTGGTTTCTACACGCCGGGATAGAGGAAATAATAATGTCCCTTTTATTTACGCTTCCCAACAGGGGCTTCCTGCTGAGCCGACCCGCTCCGCCCGCGTCGTTTGATCAGTCCTGTCCAAAGGCATCGGCGCTGAGTGGCACGTAATGGAGACCCGGTGACAGAGTGAATTTAGCAGAGAAATAAGACTGTCAGCCGCCCTACCGAAAGGGTGGCTAAACGCCGTCATTTTCCCGGCAGCTCGGAACCTGCCAGGACCACCTAAATTGGATGAGCGAAGGTTCCCCGAATTGGACATTAACGGCCCCAAATCGGCGGTGTGATTGCTCTCATCCCAAATCAAAAGGAATGAATAAATAACACAGAGGTGGGGCGGGGAGATGACGATGTCATTCGTGGGATTGGCGCCGGTGAGCCGTGTGACATGCCGTTCACAGGAGCCTGTCTAGTATCTACTCCAGTGGCAGTCCCACTTCCTGTCGGATCCATTTCATTTAACAACGGGACACGTGGTCCTGCCGGCCATTTCCGTCAATTTAAGAACCTGGCGTCGGGGTAACAGGAAAAGGGAAAAGGAAGTCTGTCCTCAAACATGATTTTTTTATTTCACACCTAAAAAAGCGAAAATGTCGACAAGGTCGATGTCTTATGTAATGACTGCAGCGGAAATTGCAGTAGCGTGATGGAACGAGTCGTGCGGCGTATGTTACGGCGATACGCGGCAGCTGTGTTCCCTAACCCATCCATGCAGGGTATCCCCCGGGCTAGCATCGCTTTGCATGGGCGGCGTGCCGGGAAGAAGCGCGTAGCTGGAATGCCAGACCATAAATGTGGCACGCATGATTTCCCGGGCTCCATGAGTGAGTCCTGCACCTGCGCGTCAGGTGACGTGCTCTCGCAGAGCTGTACGCTGGAGCACCATGCTCCAGCCCATGGCCCTATCCTCACACAACCAATGTCATTAAATTCAGTGCCCTACACTTTTATAAACCGCTTCACAGTTATTTTATTTTTTTTTATCCCCTCAGGAAAAAAAATTAAATTTCATACCGGAAAATCGGATCAATTTTTATTGTATTACATGTCAGTTTCTCTGCTACGTGTTGGGAATGCCTTGATAATTAAAGCCCAGACAAGAAAGTTTGCATATGTTTTTGTGTTATCTGATATGAAATATGGTAAATAACACATTTAATAATATAAAAATTAGCAACGAAGGTCCTGGTCAACTTTAAGTGTAGGCATAGCGATTTTTGCCCAGTGAAGTATGACGCTATGAGAGCTGCAACGTGAGAGTATGGGAACACGCACACATGGACACATGCGGCACTGCAGCCGTGCGTGTGTCCTCCATGCGTCGCAGGCAGCATTAAAGCACGCCTGTCGTGTACTGCGTCCGCTCAGCTTAGCACACTGCTTCAAGCTGACAGCACACTGGGGGGGGGGCAGTGCTGGAGGGTCCTCCTGCCCAGAGTCCCACAGTGTCTACTTTAGCATTCACCTTCCTCATCCTAACCAGCTTTCATATGTAGTGGCTGCCTCTGCAAACATGCAATGCGAGTGGGAACAGCAGCACAAAGCCCTTTATGTAGGCCATGTTGGAAACATGCAAACGTTTTCGTTATTTTGAGGAAAGCACTGGCATGTGTGTCTGCACAGGGAGATCACAGGCAGCGGCTGGGAGACGGGGAATTTAAACTCGTTAAGACCTGACAGCTTGTATTCATTCAGCTAATTAACAAATTAAAATGTATTATTATTATTATTGTTTTTATTGTGGGGGGATGGGAGTGCCTGGTCTCCCTGATAAATGTCGTTTCAGTCATTTGCGGGAGACCTGCTACTGCTCTGCGCTTGAGTGGATTTCTCACCTGTCTGTCTTTTCTGCTTTTAATACTGGAATAATTCAGCTTTTTCTTCTATGTGCCGGGAGTACCTCTAATTAAAGCCCAAACAGGCGCGTTTGCATAAGTTTATACGTATAATCCGATAGAAAGTGTAGCAGACAGTGCTTTGCTGAAGTGTATTTCAAGAGAATTCCCCTGCACCCCCACCTGCCCGAGACTTGATCTGACAAAATTTGTGTTGAGTCCACATCCTTAACAACTGTGCTGCCCACAGTTCCTGATAGGCAAGCTGACAAAGCAGCTTCAGGGAAAATATCCCACTGTACGCAAGGTGATAGCCAGTTCAGAGTCCTGTACTGATGTTGCCTCTTGCCTCCAGGGTTAGGGGTTCGAATCCTGCCAGTGCGCCATGTATATGGAATTCGCCTGTTCTTCCCGAGTCGCGTAGGTTTCCTCATGCAGTTCTTCTCATTTTGTTTTCTTTCACACGAGGGTGTCTTCAGCAAGTCACAGGTCCCTCGTGAGAGCCGCTTTGTCCAAGGATGTGAACGCCTGTGTTTTCATAGATGCAGTCATAAGTGGTGAAGAGAATGCGTAGTGTTGGGCGGACAGTGAAATTTCCCCAGGGATAGTGGAGAAAAAGCTCTCTTTTCAGACCAGAGATGCCTGTGGTCTACAGATTCAGGCTACAGCGACATCGTAAAGCAGGTTACAACCTACATATTGGACCCTAATTTGCAGCATTAAACAAAAACATTAAAATTTGAACATGCTATATTGTGATATAAACGATGACAACATAACATCTAAATAAAGTAACGTTTCGGCACAACATTTAAAAACCTGACAGATCAGACAACATATCAGTATTAATTTGATTAACTGTCTTTAAATTAGAGCATTAGAATAGCTGTCTTAAATGAAATAGTCATTCTCCGAGGGTGTATTCAATCAACTGAATATGTTCAGCGAATTCCTTTTTAATCTCATCCTCCCTGTCACTCTTAGCAGAGGCTGCAGATGTTTATAGATTGTTCTTTTAGCTCTTTGTAACTCACATTGTTTGAAACCTTCTTTCAGCAGCAGAAATGGGAATATTAATGTGTGCTATCATTAATATTTTTAATATTTTGCATTCTTGTGACCCTCACACAGGCATTCTTTGATTTGGATCTGTAATTTAAATCGCTGCTTACATGATGCGAACCTGATAAGATTAAGTATTTAATGGCATTCTAAGCCTCATTTGCCAATACAGTTGTGAATTTCTGAGTTTGTTTTCCTTAATTTCTTTTCCTTTTCCTCCTCTGTCTCAGCGTACGTGCCTGAGGATGAACTTAAGGCTGCCTCCATCGCTGAGGAGCACCTGCACGACGATGGCCTGTCCCTGGACGGCCAAGACGGTGAGCTGGCATTCAATGAGGACGAGGAAGGCAAGGAGTCGCCCAGTTTCCAGAACTCTCCGCTCAGCAGCGCCACCAACGCAGACGCAGGCTACGGTTCACCGTGCAGCGATGCCAGCGACGGCCTGGTGGACCCAAGGAGCGTCTTGTTGAGAGACGGCCGGGAGAAAGGGGACGCCTGTGCTGCCGCCAACGGTGTCTCCCTACAGGACAGCCTGGCACAGATGAAAGCAGTCTATGCAAGTCTGATCTCGGACTCCTCTTGGACCAACTTCGACAACGATGTCGTGAACGCCAAGCCGACCGGCAGCGGTACCGGCGTCAATGGCAGCGGCCACAACAGGAGGGGAGTCACCACCGGCTGCCAGGTTAACAGCAACAGCAATAGCAGTACTGGAGTCAGTGGCATGAGCACCATGAACACTACCACAACCACCTCCCCCAGCACCACTGCAGCCCCTGTTAACAATACAAACGCCAACAGCGGCACTAGCAACGGTGCAGGCGTGACTTACGACTGGCATCAAGCTGCTCTGGCTAAGACACTGCAGCAGGCGCCCTACCACCTTCTCCCCGAGCCCAGCCTATTCAGCACAGTGCAGCTGTACCGCCAGAATAACAAGCTCTACGGGTCCGTGTTCACGGGCGCCAGCAAGTTCCGATGCAGGGACTGCAGCGCCGCATATGACACGCTGGTGGACCTCACCGTTCACATGAACGAGACGGGCCACTACAGGGACGACAACAAGGACAAAGAGGATGACCAGGGCAAGCGCTGGTCGAAGCCCAGGAAGCGTTCACTGATGGAGATGGAGGGCAAGGAGGATGCCCAGAAGGTGCTCAAGTGCATGTACTGCGGACACTCATTCGAGTCACTGCAGGATCTGAGTGTCCACATGATCAAAACAAAACACTACCAGAAAGTGCCTCTCAAAGAGCCTGTGCCCGCCCTTGCTACAAAGTTGGTCCCCTCCACAAAAAAACGGGCAATTCAGGATTTGGTCTCACCGTGTTCTCCAGAGTCCATCGGTAGCACACCCATCGGTGAGACGGGGAAAGACTCTAAAGCAGCCAACCCCTATGTCACACCCAACAACCGCTACGGCTATCAAAATGGAGCCAGCTATACCTGGCAGTTTGAAGCACGTAAGGCCCAGATCCTGAAATGCATGGAGTGTGGGAGTTCCCATGACACCTTGCAGCAACTGACCGCCCACATGATGGTCACTGGCCACTTTCTCAAGGTCACCAACTCTGCTTCCAAGAAGGGCAAGCAGCTGGTGTTCGATCCTGTGGTGGAGGAGAAGATCCAGTCCATCCCGCTGCCGCCCACTATATCAAGGTTGCCGGCTCCTAGCATCAAGTCACAACCCAAGTCTCCAGGTCACTCTTCTAGCTCTGAGGAGAAGAGGGAGCAGGAAGAGGAAAAGATAGATGCAAGTGAGCCTGAGAAGAAGATCAAAGTAGAGAAGGATGAGCCTGCAGAGAAGATGGACACGCCATATAAGTACCTCAGAGAGGAAGACTTGGAGGAGGCTCCCAAAGGTGGACTGGACATCCTCAAATCTTTGGAAAACACAGTGTCTAGTGCAATCAGCAAGGCCCAGACTGGGACCCCGACTTGGGGGGGATATTCCAGCATTCATGCTGCCTATCAGATCCAGAGCTCAATGAAGTCACCTTTGCCCACAGTGCAGAGTGTCCAGGTGCAGCCAACATTCAATAGCCACCCAAAAGCGCTGTTGTCTGATTCTGTGCCAATTGTCCACTCCCCCCGAAGCCCATCCCTGTCCCCTCTCCACCGAAACAATGTCTCTGCCATGGAGGAGCTGGTGGAGAAGGTCACTGGGAAGGTTGTTGTGAAGAAGGAGAAAGAGGACGAGAGGAGCTCTGACAAATGCAAGCCCCTCCCCTTAAAAGCGCCTTCTCCAGAGATGAAAGCATACAGGGATGCTACTACACCTGATGACCTCAGCAGTAAGCCCAGGGTGAAAAACAGTAGCCCAGGTGTAGAGGTAGTGTCCCTCTGCAAGCAAGAGCCCAGGGAGAGCTTAATGGATGCCCGTGTCAAGAATGGCACAGAGGGTCTCAAATCTCCTCTCAGCAATGGTTGCAGTGGTTTGGGGATAATCACAGATCATTCACACGAGCAGCCTTTCGTTAATCCCCTGAGTGCATTGCAATCAATAATGAACGCCCACCTTGGCAAGCCCTCGAAGCCCGCCAGTCCAACCTTGGATCCTCTGGCTATGCTATACAAGATCAGTAACAGCATGATGGAAAAGCCAACCTACAATCCAACTCAGATTAAGCCAGCTGAGTCCGTCAATCCATACTACTATGAAGATGACGATCAGCCCATGGACTTGACCAAATCCAAGAAGAGTAATGGTAGCACCAGCACTCCGATCAGTAACAGCAGTCATAATGGGAATGGCAGTCGACCTGCACGCTCAAACTTGCCCGATGCACAAATCCCGTCCCCATTGCGGGAGAATGCGCTGATGGACATCTCGGATATGGTGAAGAACCTCACAGGCAGGCTGACACCCAAGTCCTCCACTCCGTCATCCTTGTCAGAGAAGTCCGATGCTGATGGCAGCACCTTCGAGGATGCGCTGGATGACATGTCTCCTATCCAGAAGCGAAAAGGCCGCCAGTCCAACTGGAATCCCCAGCACCTCCTCATCCTGCAGGCCCAGTTTGCCTCCAGCCTTCGGGAGACGCCTGAGGGGAGGTACGTAATGACTGACCTCGGCCCCCAGGACCGGGTGCACATCTGCAAGTTCACAGGTCTGTCCATGACTACAATCTCTCACTGGCTAGCCAACGTGAAGTACCAACTGAGGAGAACAGGCGGGACCAAGTTTCTGAAGAACATAGACTCTGGGCAGCCGGTGTTCTTATGCAGCGACTGCTCCTCACAGTTCAGGACTCCTTCCACCTACATTAGCCATTTGGAGTCACACCTAGGATTCAGCTTAAAGGACCTCTCCAAGTTGTCCATAGACCACATCAGGGAGCAGCAAGCTGTGGCGAAGGCGATCGCAGACAAGGCTTTCAGCTCACTGGCCCTGTCGGAGGACGACTCCCTTTACCAGTGCAAGCTGTGCAGTCGGACCTTTGTCAGCAAGCACGCAGTGAAGCTGCACCTGAGCAAAACGCATGGCAAGTCCCCCGAGGACCACCTCGTGTTTGTTACAGAACTAGAGAAGCTGGACACACCTTAAAGACCGAGGGAGTAGCTGTTTGACCAGAGAGTTTTGTTTGCACTAAATTTGATCACCCTACTGCACTGGGCATGAAATGAGCCTTCAAGTCGGTCTTTCTTGTGTTGTTAAACTGCCTAACTGGACCATGACTTTATTGCTTTTCTGTTTTGCTTTTTTGATTGTTTTTTTTTTCCCTTAAGCTTTTCAACAATTATTTGTATTTATATGCCCTTTGTTTGTGCATGTCATGTAGTGATTTAAGCTTATGAAGTAGTTTTCATCTATGCGAAAACAATGAAACAAGAAACTACTGTTTTGTTTTTTTATTACTATTATTTGTAAAGCAGTGGCCGAAACAAAAATTGCGAACTCTGTAAAAAATAATTTAAACAAAGATGCTAATTAGAATCGTGAACACCAAACGAAGGGCTGCAGCCCACATGAAGACTGAAGTAGCACCTTAAAATGTAAAAGCTTATTTTGTAAAGAAAGCCCCTGGTTTGGTTTTATTTGCATTGCTAAAATTAATTGGACTGATTTGAAGGATTAGTCTAACCTTCTAGTTTCCCGAAAAGATTTACTGGCATTTGCAATACGAAGCAAAGTTGACAGCTCTGAAAAGATCTGTAAAATCTTGGTAAGCAGATGAAACCGTTTTTAAATATACCGACAAGAGGAAATATTCAGTTGCTGCTTTTAGACTTGTAAACCAACTGAAAATAATGTATGCAATTTTTTATTTACATGGTGTATTTTCCATTGTAAAGTATCACTTTTTAGTAATTTCCAAATATATGGTTTGTTACAAATTTCTTTCTATAGTGCGGCACTTCAAGCCATGTAAAAACATGGAAGTGTGTTACGTAAATGCTTAGCAACATTATGTAAAACTACGTATGACATATCTTGCGAAATTCAACGGCTTACGATTCTTTGTACTTTAAGACCTATGTGCATTCTTTAACTTTTATATTGTCATTTTATATATATTAAAACAAAACAAATTATGTACATAAATATATACTGTAGAGCCACAAAAACTGTTTGTTTGGTTGTGTTTTTTTATAAAATGTATCTCCTCCAGCTTGGTTTACAGAAGTAATTTTAACTATTCTTGCATCCGTTTTGATGCATGATATTGTGTGAAAATAAAGGCAATGCAAAATGCATATACATTTCAATGTTTTATTAATACTGTAAAAACTGGCTCGCACCAGTAAACGTTTATGTTTCATTTTTTCCCCCAATTGTAAAATAAACCGTAAAACAATTCTGATTTCATTGTTCTTGTGACTTACGTGTTACTGCTTCAGAAAATTAATATCCGACTGTATAACCGGACTTTTGGGTGAAAGTCCCATAGTCCCTAGTCTTAACCCAAAGTCCCAAAGTCCCTAGTCTTAACACTAAAGGAGCCAAATAATGTACACCTTTCCCCCCTTAAACATTGAAATGAAATTGAAATTCTTTCACCTTGTGTTAGGGCAATTCACCTAACATTTTTAGACGTTTCATTTATGTTATTTGAAAACAAGGTAATCAAAGCGAAAATTAAACTGCATCTCAACTACAAAGCAAAAACAACAGATCATTATGCGATCCTGATCGCAGTCATAGTGTGAATGCTATACAAGTCGAATGATGTGCTCGGCCCGATCGGGTGTAAATCCACTCCGTTCCCGTGGAAAGATCACAGAGACTCCGAATTTCAATCCGAAATCGAAATAGATTCACGTCTCTTTCAAGGGCGATCGTTTCGAAGGCTCGCCGACATCACAGAAGATCTTCATGTGGAGTGTGAAAACCACAGATGCCTTGGCTGCAGGTGGAGGGTCACATCACCTTGGTGTGCGATCGGCAACTCCGTGGAGGAGCCTTTAAATCCACATTGACGCAGCGCAGTGTCTCCCTTCGTGTTACTGTAGTTTTATTGCCATGATGTAGAAGCACCGTTATCACGAAGCTCCAAAGCGGCCGCGTTCAGCCCAGAGGCGTACGATAAAAAAGCGCAGTCTGCGCCCGGAGTGTATCTTTGTGCCGCTCCGTTACACGCCTTTTGATGGAGCCTCACCTTCCTTACATCTTACACTAATTCTCTAACAAAGGAAACACGAGAGGCGAAGATTAGCCAGAGTGAGGCAACAGAACCGCAGATAAACAAAAGCCGCTTTGAAGGCAGGTGAAATCCAGTGGTTTGTGCTGTTTGTGGGTTCAATGCCCGCAATTTCATTCCGCACTCACCTAGCGCATGTTTCACGGATGCAGTCTTTTCCTTTGTCAGGAACATCGGCGCATCTATGTAAATGATACAGTGATCAGAGCAAAATGCCACGATATCGGTACCTGCAGCGGGGACTAAAACAGATACACAGTCGTTAAGAAGATTTCCAGAGCTTTTGTTGCACTCTGGAAATGTGGGCTGCGCCTGGAGATTCGTGTGTGTTTGTGTGTGTGTCTTTTTTTTTTTTTTTTTCAGGTTATTAAAACATTCTTGTATACCATGCTTATTTGTCGATGCTCCGGGAGAACCAGATATTGGATTTTGGGTGAGCAGGTTTTCATACCGTGGGCCGAACTAATGCATGCTCAATGGAGCGGTCTAACTTAATCACGTAGCATGGGACTCTTGCTGAGTCTGTCCCCTGTCTTCTCAAAATGTAGAAGTACTGAATATGAATGGAATAAAGATACCGTCAGATATCAGGTACCTCTTCCCAAGACACATTCTCGCCATAACCATACATTCTTAAATACTGCGGGGAATAACTGACGTGGTCTTGAAGATGGGGGTAGACGGTTATGTGTTATCCGGGTGTTTGGTATGAGTGATAGTGCTATTCATAAGTGACCTGGACGAAAACACACACACACACACACACACACACACACACACACACACACACACACACACACACACTCGGCTCAGTAAAAACACCAGGTGCCCGTTAACCTATTTTAACATAAAGCACCACAGTGAAGCTTTCCTGTCACTCCTCATGGTGTACCAAGTGTACTTCATATTGTCGATTTGTTACAAGTTACATAAAATGCATAACGACACTGTGGTGTCATACACATGCCACCATTTCAATCCCGTGTTATAACCCCGGAGAACACAGAAACACCGGCAGTGAAGGTAATTTATTTTGACTTCGCTTACAAAGTAAGTAAACCTTAAGTTTATACATATATATGTCATACAGGCTACAAAAATAAAATACAACTTTGTTATTAAAATGAGGCCCCTGGGGGTGCGTATATTATAAAATGAAATGCGTACACCTGGGATCCTGACGCTTATTGCGGATTAAGGGCCAAGGCAGGGCTGCAGCTTTTTACCAGATGACTTTGTGGCTCCTCGCAGATTTCGTTCACTCCCGCTGCAGGCGTCTGGTTTTTAAGAAAGAAAAAAGGGAATCACAGAGGGGTACCCGGGCAGCACTATCTCAGCTTCGGGAACACAAGAGCATGCAACTGGAAAAGGAGCAGAGATGCAAGTAAACATGGCAGCAACAATGCCTTTCAAAAACAATAACAGGAAGGGGGGGGAGACTACCTGAAAGGTATGAAAAAACCTGTTTCTCTGCCGATATGAGAAGTAGCCCGCAGGAAGTTGGGTGTAAGAGATCAAGGCAAGACGTGGGCCCTTTGTTGGTAATGACAAGGGGGACCAAAAAAAAAAAAACTTGATGTTGATCTCGGCACAGTACAGGGTTTCACGTAACTGTCACCTTTGAACAATCATCTGGAAGAAGTCCAGATTAGAAACGCTATATGTCTCACAGAGAAGAACAAAACAGAATAAAAGAGGCACTGTCTGCGCAATTTCACAGAAAAAGAACAGTTTACAATGCCCATGGCAGCTGACTTGTTTACTGGCGTCCAATCCCATGAGACAGCTGTCTGTCTGAACACAAAGACCTCATTGATGCGATTGTGTAAAATACTAGTAGTTCTAATCAAAATGTCACTTATACCCAGGCTCAAACGTCGGACTTAATGGCTACGCCGTTAAAATGACTTGGCAGTTCACTTGCAAATGGTATTTAGCGCGAAGCACCAGGTGTTTCGTTAAAAAAAAACCGTTTAAAATTTAAAACGGGGGATTAACATAGTTGTAAAGGCAGACTCTTTATTTCTTTAAATATAGTGCAACTGTGCAATGATTCAGGCCACTAAATTAGTTAGGATGGCTTTAAAGTGAAACAGACTGAATTCTTATTTTGCTTCAGAAATGAAAGACTTTAAGATATTCCAGGCTACCACATTTCCATCTGTCCTCATGAGGGTCCCTGTTGCAGTAATTCTGTAACATCTGTTTTCACTGTAGTCGATCGCAGATTGAGAATACGTCCTCTCTTTGATATCTAAGCTGGTTATGTCGGCCTGATTAGCAGCTGAGTTGATGATTTAACTTGTGTGATTAGTAGCCCGGCCAGTGAAGCAACTGTCAATGCGACCCCAGTAGTGGTCAAGTTATTTAGAGATTATTGAGATAGTTACTGCTGGTTAAACGGAGCACAGTCCAGCATAGGCTATATGCACCATTATAAAAGTGATAACTAGTAACTAGATAACGTTCCTCCCCAGCAAACAGGGAACGTTCCCACAACATGCAATAACGTTCACATAACGGTTTTAACGTTCCTGTAACGTACCTATAGCACTCCCTGATTGCTGGGTCCTGGACTCTGCGAGTGAATGTGTGTGGAAGCGATCAGCGTTTATCTGAAGCAGCCTTCGAAGTGCTGCTCTGTTGTGCTTCGTTTTGTACCCTTGAATGTAATGTTTGCCTTCCTGGGTGGGTATCGCAGCATGCTAAGATGTTTAGGTGCTGTGTGTCTGCCAAAAGACTGCAATGTGTCGGGGGCGGGAGTTAAGCTCCTGAAAAGGGTAAGATGTGACAGTGTCGAGAATTCACAAAAAAAATATTCCTCAACCCGCCATGTCCCCACTTAATTCTGCTTATGTCCTCCATGAGTGTTAAGAAAATGTAATGGCAGTCAGTGCTCACCTGTACTGCATTTTTCTGAACTGCCTTTTCTCATGGAGTGTATTAACACTTAAAATGGACAATCTTTAAATCTTGGTTGCATTTCCCCCACCTAGCATAACATGGCTAGATTAAGCTGTAAACAGAGCATTTAGGAATGACACTACTAAGGCATACATTCAATATACAAAATGGCAAACATGGAAATGGAATGGGGAACATTTGCAGGAAGTGACTTGTAATGGTTTCAGTCATTAACCTTAGTGCAGTCAATGTGTCATCCAGCGGATTAAATCATGCAAAATTCACATAAAGCATAGAAATTCATGACTCAATTTTTTCTGTATTAATCCCTCTGGCCAGTAGCAACATGAGTGAGAATGAATTTCCTTATATGGGCGTCTGTTAGCATAGTAACTCCATGCTAAAAATGAAATTCTCTGTAATGGAATGTGACTGATCAGCAATTATTCATAACTTGCATTTGTTTTCTAAACATGGCTCATTGGTACCATGCAGATTGGCACTCATGCTGGATTGTGTGCGGACGACCTGATTTACTGATGCTCCAGTCAGGTGATGGCCCAGAAAGAGACCTTTTAATGCAGCAGAGTGATATTTTTGGGCTGCTGGTTAAAACCGAACTGCGTAAGTTCAGCGTTGTCTGACTGTGAAAGAGAAAGGCGTTAGATGTGAGGTTTTCATTTTGCATCTGTGTGACATGGTCTCATCGTGGTGGGAGGTGGGCTAGGTAAACTCCTTCCCTCACTAAAAGCAACATGCCTCTCAGCATGGGGGAGGGGTCTGACTGTCCGAGGCAACGTTGTTAGCCTGCACTTATGTATGGGGGCCCCTGACACATGTCAGCGGCAGCCAGCAGGGATCTTCGTGTGAGCCTGACACGCTCCGCATAATTTAAATGGGGACGTGATCCTTATGTTGAGGGTGGTGGGTGCGGTTTGCGTATGTGGGCAAGAGACAATTCATAACGCTAGGGTGCACCTGGTAGGGGTGTGTAATCTTGCACGTCCTTCCTGTCTGAGGAGGGGACTTGCTCTTGTACCTTTAAACAGGCACTTATAGCAAAATTGCTATAGTAAGACATTTTGCTAGATAGATGAGTGAATGAATTGTAACACAGATGATCTTATAAAGCAGATTCCTTTCAGGCCAAAACACTTCCCCAGGTCCTTGAAGCACTCGGTTTAAATGGACACATTAATTAATATGCAGGTTAAAAACTTATGGGCAGAGGTACAGCGCTCATACTAGGCATGCGCACATCACCCTCCTCACTCACACTGCTGTTCCACTTACAAATCCTGACGGTGCAGATTCTGTTTTACGCACATGTGCTAAACCATAGAGGTACGCACACACGCCCCCTCCTCATTGGTCCGCCTCTCTCGCTCTGGGGGCCACGGGACCATGCACACGTGCCGCAGGTGTCTGTCCCCATGGAGATGAGTCGGGTCCAGATGTGGCCCGTCGGCTCTCCCTACGTGGTGGCTGTAACATGTCATTAAGGGCGTGTCTGTTACAATGACAGTCTCCATTTGTGACAAGTCACCTCCCGCCCCCTCAAACCAGCAGTGACTATGGCTGACTAACATGAGATTTACCCAGACAGACTAGTTCCTTTTATTATAATCTTGTAGAAATGTAAACTTTACTATGTGTGGTCTTGTGTATATAATCACGGTGTTTTAGTTTAATTGACAAAATTACTCACATATCAGTTATGCTGTTGCATCAGTGCTCACGAGAGTCAGTAACCACCCTGCCCTGTCACCTCTGCCTGGGTGGCATGTGGCTAGTTTGGGATGCCTCACCTGACTGCTGGTGGTAATCACTGTGTTTACTGAGATTATAAGACTAGGTAGAGATGGAGGTTTATTTCGATGTGGGGGGACTCATCTTGACCTCAGGCCAAAGACCTTTGAAGATGGAAAGGCTGGGGTATTTGTGGGTGGGGGAGAATGGCCACTCAAATACTAAGTGGCACTGTAGTGGACCAGGGGAAAATGATTAAATCGTGACTTGTGTTTGAAATGGATGATTATTTTGTCATGTGGCACCTGAGCCTGTGTGTGTCCTTTATATACAGTGCCTAGTTGAGTTGGAGACAGGGTACCAAATTGATAGATGACTGCCGAGGTTGCATCTCCCTGCTACAGAGATGGTAATCTGTTTCTTTGTCATTTGTACTGCCCGTGATGCCAAATAATGTCTGGAGTTTCTGTCAGACTGCTACTCAACTTGACCAGACGGTCGAACGTTTCGATATCTGGGGGGCCACTACTGTCATATGCTACAGAGAAATTGGGTTGGAATTTTTCTCACCAGCTACGTGCATTTTTCAATTGATTTCTGTATTGGACTCTTTGTGATAAGTAGATATGACATTTTAATGAAGACAAGAATTTACTTTTTACTTTTGCAAACTCATAATACTTTTGTTCTTATTAATTGTTCCAGATTTAGAGTTCCTGCTGCAACAGCACCCCAAAATGTTTCCTGTTAATGAATCTACAGCCCAGTGCAGTAAATCTCTTCATTTCTCCAATTTGACTAATGATCCAGGTGTACCCAGAACCTACCCTCCTCCTCTTATGACTTACTTAGGCAAGTCGTACAGGAAACGAAACCAGATTGACAGAGGAGGGGGATAAAGCCTGTGGAATTTCATCTCGATTGGTGAAAGGAGAACTGCAGTGGCCTTCTGATGACAGGGATCATACCCAGTCAGTACTACAATGCTTGGAGGCACTTCAAAAGCCTTCGTTTAGAGACTTAACTTCGATGGTGCCGTTAGGAAGGATCGGTCTCTTTTAGCGGCCTTTTGGCTCATGTCCTCATGTGAATCGGATGTCTCCCTCCACCGTTCCACCGGAGTGAGAGAACCAGGTTCCTTTGTGAGGAAGCAGGAGAGGATATCAGTCTCCGCAGTTCACCAGCCCAGTCGCTCTGCCCCTCGAGGCTAAACACTCCACAAACCTGGTAACTAAGATAAAGGACAGTCCTTGCTGGTGCTGCCGGCAACTGCTTGTCCACTCTCACACCCTGGGGCGGGGCAGTGTGGTGCCTAGAAGGACTCCTTTGTGTTTTGACAGTCCGAGCCTCTGACAGATGCTTTGGATGGCGTGACTATCAAAGTTCACAGAAGAAAAGCAACAACAAAGAAATGGAAAAGTCAGACAGATGCAGCCCTCTGCTTTTACATGGAACCTGCTCATGATGGACCTTAAATCATTTCTGTGGTGGGAGGTGGTTAGATAGGCAAGCCCATTGCTAGCAATGCGCATGACAGCTGAAGGTTGGAGGGCTTCCGCAAGTTTGCCTCCCCTTTCCTATGAGGTAGAGGAGGACCTGCCTCAGCGCAATATTGTAGATCAGTGACTGGGAAGACAGGCATGGACCATATGTTGAGGGTGCCGTCTCATCCTTCCTTTTGAGAAGTGTCCCTTACCCAGGCCATGTCTTACTACATTCTGATTCCTTTCAGCTCTTGACCTCAGGTCTTTGCCTGTTGCAGAAGGGAGAAGGCACATATTAATGTTAATTTTGGGGGGGGGGACTCATGTTCACTAGCATCTTCCATCAGTTCATCCAACCATCATCTGAAGGTTTATCCTGGTCACAGGTATGCCTGGAGATTCTCCCTGGCAGTCTGGTGTAGACTCACACAAGGATTGTCATACAGACAGCGTGCTGTAATTTTACTTGTCAGTTTGTGTGCAGCACTAAAATTACAGCTAGTCACCTCCCACAAACGCATGTTCAAAACACGCGTGTGTCTGCTTGTAGATGCGAGTTTTCTCTGCCTCCGTATGTGTGCAGAAGCACAGCGTGTTCATACATTTCTGAAAAAATTGAGGCTCTCAACAGCCTTGATGTAATCTGAAGTTATGTATCATACCCCCCCCCCCCCCAACAACACAGACACACACACCAGGCTCAAGATTTTGTGAAAGATTTGTTTCAGCATTAATGATTATCCGACCTCCTCTGCATTCCTGATGAAATGTTTGTTTTGTTAAAAAATCACAACGCAGCCTGCAATTAACAGGTACGCTCCTGAAGCGATTCGTCAGTGACAAGGCTATGCAAATGAGCCCAAGGCCTCTTATGTGAGGTGCCGATAAACGGCATAATAACAACCCTTTTTAACCGGTTCGCTCTTAATCCCCTATAAACAGACAAACAAACAAGCAGCACGTCATCTTTATCAGTGCGGAGTTTCAGGCTGGCTTTTCCCTTTCTCTGCATGGGGGAGTTTAGTATTTGAACACACTTCCTGTTCTGCTAATGTGGTCATCCGGGGCTGTGGGAATGGTACAGGCCTGAGCGTACCAGAGCCTGTGTAGATTCAGGTGGTCTCAGGCTTTTCCTGACTCATTTGGGGATGGAGCTGTACCGTCGGGTTACCTGTTCTCCTGCCGGAGACCCACGGTGCTGGCGTTCAGCCCTCTTTCGTTATAGCACTGGTGAGTACGTGCATTTTTATGAAAGCAATCGCATGGGAACAGCGTGGGAATCGGACAGACGCGCACTCATGGTCGCCTAGAGAACTGTTAATGTCGTCATGATGGTTTGTTTCTTGAGAGGAATGCTGGAGAGCCGATGGTCAGGCAGGACCATCACTGCCCACGGGAAATGTGTTCCAGTAACACGGATGACTGATGGTCCTGCCCCTGGCTGATTTTACTTTACAAAACCTGTTGCAGAAAAAATATGAAAGATTGAGTCTTAGAAGCTCCATCTATGTCTGGAGTGGCCTTAAGGGTTAGTACGTTTTACTATGGACACTTTGCTGACTCTGTGTCCTGAAACCATATCACCACATGTCTGGTCTCAGTTCCATCGTGGACCTCCTCTTTGTCAAAATACTTGTTTTAATAGCTGTCCTATGGTCCAGTGAAAGCCGAAAACGTGACTTCAGCCGCCTGAAATTTTGAATCGTCTGCTTTGCGTTTCCTTTCTATTGTCACTCCTTGCCGATCTGAGGCGGTCTAAATGGATAGCAATTCGTAATGTTTCTCCGCCCCTTCACGTTGTATAAAAAAGAGTTTCTGACGTCGCTGCTGGGCACTCGCCAAATGATGAGAAGATCTTCTACTTTCAGCTGTTGCCTTCTCGATTTTATGTTTATCACACTCTCAAGGAGACGTTGCTTCTCTGACTTTGATTTAAGGATCAAGATTTCATGACTTCCAGTGAAAAAGACGATTTTTTTTTTTTTACCCCCCGGAGATTAAGCTAACGGAGTGGTCGCCACAGGACAACGCAGATTGCTACAGTGGAAGCGGACGCAATCTTTATCCTTTACTTTGACGAGATTTGCATGCCCATTGTTTGTATAAGACTGGACAAACATTGAGGGGCCACCGGCTTGATGTGAAGCTAGGAGCGGTTAGACACTCTTCTACTGGCCATCCTGCAGTCCTGTTTGAGGAGACTAAGGCATCAGGGTCACTGTTATACGTCCTCCTGTTGGGATCGAGAATATGATGCGCTTCTCTCACTAAGGGCATCAGCTAAACAGTAAGGAAGATAATGATGAATGCTTTAAGATAGGCTGGCTTTATGTGTGTTTGCTGGGTAAGGGTGGGAGTAAGAGGACACCCACAGAGAATGTTGCAATGGCAACCAGAAAAATGACAAAAAAAACCTGACAGCTGTAGGATTACCTTTGGCCTGGACCTATAGGCAGGCCCTTGACTGGACTCTTGTGCTAGAAATAGTCTGCAAAGTAGACTTCCTCAACCCAAAATCACGTGTCGCAAGTTTAGGGTTGCCGGAGTTCACAGCCATGGTTCATAGATGTTGTGTTCATTGGCTCCGGAGGCCTAATGATATAGCTAACAGTATCTAGCTACTAGAATGATGTGCTAACGCTCCCCGTGTCAGCGGCTGTCAAACTCTCATTGGCTTGGGAACGGGTTTTAGGATGAGGGGGCTATCGTTTCAGTTAATCAGCATGTGCTCTCGGAGTCCGGTCCTGACGGCCATAATTTAGTAATGAAATGCGTCAATGGGAAGTCGAGCTGTACTTTCGCGCACCTCTACGGTGACGTTGAAGCTTGGAACACGACACACCGGGGAATGGTATAACACCACCGCTCACTCCCGGCTGATATTCAGCAATTTAAAATTGGCCCGTTTATGAAAACAAACTGCGTCAATTGGCTGTTGGCTCTTCAGGGCCTGTGACAGGGATGCAGTTAGCATGCGTGATGCTTTTTTTCACAGTGTTTTCACACTGAGGTGAAATCCCTCTCTGGTGATGAGACTCGCTGTTTTTATTGCAGGTGCTAATCACATGCTCCACCAATTAGATGCCATTAGAGCTAATTAAATTTCCCTTTTGACTTGACCATCAGAGGCCGTTTTCGAACACTGCGTGTCTGGCCAGCGGTGAGATCGCGGGGAACTAATTGTGAATTGCTAAACTCTGTCAAATGCCCAACCCTACGCACTCTGTACCTGGAACCTGACTGAGAACTGGGCCTTTGGAATGGCAGGTTCCTCTGAGGCGTGTCTGCCAGAGAAATTTTGAATGGTGCCGTGGACCAAAGGCAAATTTGTCCAGGCGCTGGTAGCAACCGGATGTGCGACGGCTACGTCGCTCTGCTGTTGTCAGACTTGAGGTTTCCCACTTTGAAACGTGCCACAAATAGAATGTGTGTGAAATTCGGCCCACCGCTTCATTCCTCTGCCTTTCAGTGTCTGCGGGCTTTGCCGCCAGCATGAATACATTTCATTTCATGGTCAACACAGCTTTTACTGGAGTTCAGATGAGTTATATTGGATTAGATAAAGGGTTTTTAGTGAGTATGTCCATTCAATGCTACTTTTCCTACCCAGGCGGCCTGGATTAGGAGAGAAAAAAAGGTCTGTCATGATTTTTTTTTTCATCATTTGTGGATGGTCACTCTTTTTTTTAAAGAATCCCTCTGAATCCAGAATCCAAGGTTGCAAAAATGCTGTGATCTGAACGAACCCATCGCCACGCTGACTTCCACCCACTCTGGTAGCTTTTAATGTTACGTCTGAGAGAAAAATGTTTCTTGTCAGGGTTTATATGCAAATTGATGTTTCACCATGACATTTTTGCGGCGATACTGGTCTCGTTCTGGGCCTTGGGATAAACCACCCCATGAACACGGTTCACAACCTTTATGGAATATGACAGCAGAGATAGTTTAATGCTAGTTTGAAATGAACCCTCTTCTGTAGGTGTGAGACAGCACCTTGTAAACTTTTGGCATAAAAACTTGCTTTATCTCCTTATGTTTCTGCTCATTTCTCTGAGCTCCCGAAGTTAATTTGCGCTGACGTTGCTGAGTTTGAAGGTATTCCTCTGGTTCAAGTTCACCGTGAATAAGACCAACCATATATTTGGTTGTCTGCCAGTGTAAGAGACTAGCTTCCTGTCTGTGCGGCTGTCTTGCAGTGGCTCCTGTCAATCACAATGTCCTTCTGCTCAGTTTGTGTGCTTTTGTCTGTGTTTCTGCTTTGTCAGAGCCTTTGAGAGTTTGTTTGGTAACGCAGACACCAGAACTGTTCTCTAAAGCCGAATGTTTCATTGCAGCCTATCGGAATGGGAGACAGATTTGCAGAACTGACATAAATATTTAAATCACTTTCATATCAGCCACTAGATTGATGCTGTTCATTTGCTCAGAATATGTCCGCCCCGTTCCTGTTTTAGGCCTGGTACCTATTTTTGCCAGATCTTTAGCCTGCTGACTGTTTGACAGGAAAGGGCAGCTCGTACTTGCGGGAACGTCGCTCCTGAGTTGAGCCATAGAGGAGCCTTGGCTCATCAGTGTGAACTTGCACTGACCTGGCTGGGTAATGTTGTATTAAACTGCTGGGCCCCACTGCTGAACTCTGAATGACCGTATTTTGACCCCAACTCACTAGACTCCAATCGCTAACCTTTGAAAGACCTTGTGCTGACCGCTTCAGGGCTCTTTGCCTGAACTCTGATTGACCTCACTTTGGCCTTGCTAATGCCCAGCCACTGACCTCCTGGGATTGCCCCACAAGTGTTGCTGCTACCATTAAGCCGCCAAACTCCCCCCATTCCCCGATTAACGCCTGTCTAAAATGGAAATTTTACAACAGTTTGTAAAAGAGGTAAACGTTTTGGTTGAGACGCACATCTTTTCTTTCTTGTATTAGCTGTACTCCAATGGCTTTGATGCACCCTAACTGGTGTTGGACTTTGTAGATGGGGATGTGAACTCAGCTCAGCTCTTTGGGGGGGGGGCTTCTCATGAGGTGGCTGCCTCGGATACGGGGTACCAGATCCCTCCTGGTGCCTGATAGATGGCCAGGGGCTGGGTGTGTAGGGTCCTACTTCATTGCATCTTATCAGGAGCTGTCAGGAAGACAGCGAACGTGTTGTGTCAGTAGGGGGGGGTCTCTCTCTGAAAGCCCTGTTGTGATCAGTGAAGAGACCCTTGCTATACTTTTTAAAAACACTGAAATGAGAAAGCACGTGTAACAAAGTGACTTTTAGTTTCATCCCTGGTCTTCAAAGGTTTTATCAGCATTTTGTCATTCTTGCTTGACTTTCTGAAGTTTATCAATTGACATGTCGAAGAAGGTATAATAATTGATATTTCCTGGTTGCCGTGAGTTGCCTACAGTATTTCTCTGTTTTCTCTGACCGGAAGTCAAGTCCGTAGTTGAATACAAGTAAATTTTTTTTATGCACACACACTCAGGGGCAGTAGTTATATTATTAAACACTACACCTCCGGACTAATGGACTATCAAGGGCCCTCCAGCTGAGGGATGCTGGGTATTATAGCATGGGAGGAGCATGCTGTAGATGGTAAGGGATTGCCGTTGCCATCGATAAATCAGTGGCTCAAAGGCTAATCTCTCTTGCTCAGAGGCTGAGCAAATACCACATTTAACACCTCTTGCTGTCTCTGCCTCACGGACCCCCGCAGGCCACATGGAGTCTCCTGAGCGGAGCTCCATCCATCGAGATCATCCTTCATTTTGGGCGTCCCCTACCTCCCCACCCCCCCACCACCACCCGCCAAACCCGCTTGACATTGACAAGTGAGCAGATGGGGGTAACAAGCAGGGAAATGAATAAGCCTGGGGTCTTGGCGTGATGGATGGATGTTAGGATGAAGCGGAAGGTGCTGGAGCAGGCTTCTGTGCCCCTCTTTGCATTTCCGAATGGGGGCGCACTGCATCCACTTCAAACCTAACCCGCCATCCATCTGGTGTCATCTACATGGGGTCACGGAAGTCCAGAGGTCCCGAGCTAGTGATCGGGATGGCGTCGTTTTGAAATGTGCCTGTGTGTATGCAAAGAAACACGGCTTTGTTCTCAGTTGAATGGGCTGCTCCTTGTTGGGTGGCGACCCTTCTGTGTAATAGCCCAGACCATCTTGTTTACCCTTTTGCAAACGGCTTTGCAGAAAACCCACAAAACATGGACCCCCCCCATGTATGTCATGCCTATGCCTTACCTGAAGCTACGGGTTTCATGTTTTAGAGCGATTTGCTAACCTATGCCTCCTGCTGGTAACACCATAAACTTGAGGAGGGTGCTGTTCGCTCTCACACCCTGGCTCTTAAATGGGCTCTGTATTTGGTCATGGTCTGTGGACAGCTGTTTAGATCCTGCACTTGCCTTGCCGTTCAGGGACCACGACTCTACTGAGAACCTCACATTGGATGTCTTCTGACACATGGTGTTCATAATGCTGTCTGACAATCTACTGAGTACCTGGATCTGTCCTTCATTCACCAGGAGGCCATTCTCTCTATATAAGCTGTGTCGCACACTGATCACTGATGAGATTTCATCTACCAATTCATCTGGCTTTATAGGATCACGAACACTTTCTAAATCCACTGCACGTCCGGAACTCTGTGATCCTTCAAAGTGGGGGTGATTTTTGGGGCAGCGAATCTGCTATCTCTGAGCCACATTCCTGCGTAGAGCAATGGGTTTATTTAATCGACGTGCCATAATCGGAATAACCGCCACTGATTTACCGCCTGGAGAATGTAAATGATGTCCATGGCAGATGTCCGTATTTTCTGACCGTTTGTATTCGAGGAGGTGTTTAATTAAAATTTATGAGGCAAATCTGCTGAATTGCACCTGCGATGGATGGTCTTCCTAGACCCTTGTCGTGGGGGGAGGGCACTGAGTGATGACGGATGAAAGTGGGGGGGGGGGAAGGTCTGTCACTGGCCTTTCTCACCTGAGGGCTACCCTGTTTAGATTTCAACCAGTCGCAGTGGCAAATGGCCTCATGGTGTTTGGAAAACTGAATATTATTTAATATTTACCTTGTGATGCTTTGCATTTCATTAGAGTGCAGTTGTCCCCCCTCCCTGCCGCAATCTACTGGTCATGGGTTAAATATGGCAGCAGGTGTTGTACCAGTTAAGGGCACCGACTTTGATCTGAAAGTCCTTGAGTTGGTTCTGCTGTTGTACCCTTGAACAGGCTACTTAACCTGATTTGCTGTAGTGAAATATTCCAGCTGTGTAATTTGGTAGGAAAAAAAAAAACTGACAGTTTGACTTAAGGTAATAACTAAGGAACAGTGTGTAAGGTTGTCTTATTCTTATCTCATTTTCTTCCTGTTCCAAATAATCCTACAGTACAGTTCTCATGCGTCTCTGTGTCTTGGATCGTGTTTGTTTGGCCATCCTTCCTAATGTGCTCTTTTCTTTGATATTATAATGTGGTCCTGATGTCTCCTGCACAGTTTGTCGTGGTTCTTTTCAGGTCGGACACCATCGCTTTGCCGCTTTGCTTATTTGTGTAGCTGTAACTCCGGCTGAGTAGCGGCTCTCCGGAGCGTCATGCATTTCACCGGTGACACAGACCCAGCAGCAGGCTCATCCTGTGGCTCATCGACCCGCTGAAACACACTGGTCCCTGATTGGCCGGTCATGTCCACTCCATCGCCCACGCAGCGTTCCAAAAAATCATGCTTCCACAAACTGTCACTCTTTCCGGAAATTAGCCATCTGTGCTGCTGGGGAGTGACAGAGTGTCCCTGTCAATCCTTCCTAGATGTGGATGCCACCCCCCTTGGCGGTTGTCCCTGTCACCTGACTTGTGCGTTGGGGGTATCTGGACAGCGGGGACACAGTACAGCTGTACAATGACATTACGTTACGTTTGGCAGACACTTTTTAAGGTGGCAGGTGGGTCAGTCAGTTCAGGAGCAGGAGGACATGAGATAAGAGCTCATCAACACCAGTCTGGGTGGTCAACTTTTAAAATGATGCTTTGTGATTTAAACAGACAATGCTTTATGACACGATAATGGCACAGGCTCCAAATATGTAATAAGACAGCAATGTGCCATTTCAAGAAAAAAGCTAATCTGTGTTCACAGAATCACTGTTAAAAGCAGATTGTAACTCAAAGTAAAGTTTAACGTTTTTTACACTGTCATGAACTTGAGAATTGTATTGTTCTTGAGACTTCTCTACCCTCTGGTCATATAAATCAGGGAAGAAAAATCTTTTGAATTGTACCGTGCTTGACATCTGTGGTCAGAATTGAATGTATATTACTTGTGGTGGTATTGGTGTGTATGCATATAAATTTTGGTTTATATAACGGGTTTTTTTTTTTTTTTCTTTAGTCTGATCGACAGGAAACCAGCAAGTGTTTTTGAAACCATATATGGCAGCAGAACATAAGGAGATTGAGACGGCTGAGGAAAAAACAACCTAAAACAAAAGAGGAGAAGGTGATAAATATTCATAGCTAATTTGGACGCCAGTGCCTGCAAACGTATTGCAGGTAAAACAATTATTTACAGTCTGCGGGAGGAAGTGGAGGCAGCTGGAGAGTGTGAGGACTCCCCGTCTGGAGCTCGCCGAGTGTTGGAGGTGCGAGGACAATGGAGATGGATCTGCTCGCCGTAGACGGTTTGATTAGCGTTCTGGCTGCTATGTGCGCCTGTGTCTGCCTCTATGTACATGTGCTTTGTTTTGACTTCTGCGACGCTGTGAAGCCGCTCGCTTTCAGAATGGTGATTTTTGACAGATTGCGAGTAAGATGTTTTGTGCGACTCCTTATAAACCCCCCCCCCCTCCCCCCCGGGGGGCCTTCCCGCACTGTGGTTTGGTTTCATTTTCCTTTATCTGGGTCATATGTTGATTTTGGTGGCTCTATAAAAATGAAAAGGAGCTTTATTCAAAAAGTCGTAATTTTTTTTTTTTCCCGTTAACGATTTAGCCACGCCTCACTACATCCCAGATTATGAGCCATCCCGCTGTGAATCCCTCTTCGTTTGGGGGCCCCCCACCCACCCCCACCCCATTACAGCAGGTCCAGATCTGAGCGCAGTTTGTTTGATCTGCGGGTGTCTGGAAAGGTGCCAGGAAAGGGGGGCGCCGTCCTCTGGACGCGTGACCGTGTGCTGCGGCTGACGCTGTGCAGATGGCCCTCGTTAGTGGGCCGTGTCCCAGGGGTTCCCGCGGCGACCTGGAGGGCGCACGAACAAACGTGAAAATCGAGCAGGATGGGCGCGATGCCATCGCTACGCCGGCGCGCGGGCGAAAGATCACGCATTCCTGTTCCTTGCGGTTGGCGTCTTTTAAGAACGTTTCAGCGCAGGCCCATCTCCCTCACGGTGTCACCCATATCAGGTGACCAGTCTCCTCTTACGGTTGTGTGCTTCCCGCTCCTCAGACCCGTGCAGATATTCCAGGTGTTTTGAAGCGAGAACATCACGAAAGAGCACATCGTCGGTGGGTCCGTAAGCTCCGGACTCCCGCCGTTTTCCGATGCTGCACTTTAGAGCGCATGAATAATGCAACTCCCAGAAAATATTCCGTGGGCATTTCCAAAGATTTATGGGCTTCTGTTTGGGTCATAATTCAAAGTTCACGCTCACATATATCATATTGTGAAGCACATACATTATGAGGTAGGAGGCATTTATCATATTACAGGACTCACAAACAACAATGAACTTGCACACAAGCTCACACACGGTTCAGAGCTGTCCCTGACTTTAAGAAGCTTCCAGTCCGGTTGTTCTGGAATGTGATTCATGTCCATTTTGACAGTGGCCAGGTCGTTAGAGATTGGGTGGATACCCAGAGATTCGCTTTTGGCCAGCAGAGGTGAAATAAGTGTATTCAAGACAAGACAGACACCCAGTTTAGTCGGTGCCTGGACCCGGGAACCCTGTCGGACTTTGACTGTTTACTGGTGCTCAAGGCTGAGATATAAAATTTTGAAAGGCATCAAATCGAAATTATACTCTGTGGTAAGTTAGTAAGACACCTGGTTTTTCAAATACTTTTTCAGAGAACGATTTGTAATTGTCTATGTATTTCTAACAACCCATGGCCGGTAAGGCACTACTGACCACCACAGACACGCAGGTACGGAGCCTGTGTTTCTCTGCAGCTGGATGCCACATTTTCCATGTCTGCATCGCCTTAACTGTGGTGACCCTTAATAAAGGCTTATAAATCCTTCTGCACGATCCTGTGTAGGAAAGGATTTGGACAGTACTGGCATGTTGGTAGAGAAGATTCAGGCAGTAGCGGTCTGCTGATTTGATATATAGGTACTGATGTGGATTCTCCGTTTCGTAATTATAATCCATATGATGCATTCCACATTAATTAAACTATCGGGAACTTTGTTTTGAGTGAGGTCAGAACAGCACACTCACCGCTTCCTTAAAGATGCAGGAAAGAAGCATATTAGAGAAAGAAGATGGCAAGCAAGGGTGTTAATGGAAAAAAGATGGGATTTTAATTTCTGGGCTTGATAAATGTGTTCCCATACCTGTACAGTAGTCACCGGGACTGTGGTGTTCCATCCATTACTATGTAAATATATGAGGTTTTATTTATCATCTCCGGCACTGGAGTGTTGCTCGTGCTAGTGAAGGTAATCGTTCTGGGAATTCTCGTTTTTCTTTGTTAACAGCAATCCACATGTTTATCTAAATGCCACTTGGGGGTCTTCACTGTTTGGACGTTGCTGGTGGGCACACGGCTCCTCTCCTGAGGAATCCAGGCGTGCAACGTAAATCACTGGGCCGTGTTATTTAAGTATTGCCAATGTTGAGCATTAGACTCTATTGTGTTATACCTGATAATGGGGGCAACTTATTAATTTCTCTCGGTGTGTCACCATCTGGGATCATGACAGTCGTGGACACTCACCCCCATCGGCAAGGATGACCCTGCCTGGCAAACTTGCATGAGGAACGACATGGCCAAAAAATAGCCGATAGCTGGTGGAGTAATTTTCCATCCCAGAGGCACCTCCTGAACCATCATGAGGTCACCTCGGGGGCAGCATGGTTGGAGATCTGGGTTTTTCTATGGTCAGTCCCAAACCCCAGGGTTACATGAATGTACCTAGATCCCTATCTGGAACCCTCTAGTACCCAAAGCCTGTGTGTTGGCTAGTAGGGAACCCAAATCTCTGAGGTACGCTGTGTAGTAAGCGTGTCTTTCAAGAAGAGTTTCGGCTTGACTTTACCCCAGTTTGTGCTGAAATGGGAGCAGTTTTAACATCAGTTAACCTTGTGCTGGATGAGGGCTGTTGTGGTTCATTAAAGCCATGTGCTCTGCAAAATGAGCTTCAAGGCCATTTCTTTGATGTGATTAGAATGTCACCGATTGCCGGTTGGTGGGCTAGAAGACTCAGTCCTGCTTAAATACAATGCGCTCAACACACTCTTGGTTTCAAGAATTACAAAATGTATTGAGATATTAATATTCTAGGGAGTACAATGTTTTTTTTTGTATCTACTCTCCCCTCCCCATTTCTGCCTTCCTGCCCCTGGTATGAACTCAACCCCCCTCCCCGCTTTCTGGCAGACTGTGGTGGTCCAAGGGTCACAGAGGGGTGAACTCGAAGGTTGAACTTACTGTTGGTATGGGATTCATCTGTGCACCAAATGATTTAAACATTAATCCCATCTCTGCCATTACACCCCAACAAAGATTTGCGTGGTTAAGATTTTAACTTGCATTCAATGATTTGTTCAGGTCTGAGCTGACCTCAGTGACAGCCTCATTGTAATTATTCAGAAGCAATAAAGGGCCGAGTCCTGTAAAACAGTTATACTGCTTTAATGACACGAACATATCAGGATCGACCACCCCAAAAGGTGGCCTTCTTGCTCCACACTCGCTGTCCTCTTCATCACTGGCCTCATGGGCTGCTGGTTCGTCGCCTATTTCGGAGTTTGGAGGTCATGGCGTCAGAAGGTAAATCTGTCTTCGGTGTCAGTGTAACTTGGCTGCCTCCTTACATTCCCCCTCCGGGTGCAGCTGCCGAGAGTGACGGATGCTCCCCTGGAAGTCCGAATCGCCACCCCCATCTCCAGCCAGCAGGCTGGAAGTTGGGAGAGGTCAGAATTTTTTGCTTATTGCTGCACTCCCAGAACTTGAGGGGTAGGGAGGTAGAGGAGTCAGATTAGGGTTCCACTGAAATGGATGCAGTTTTTGACCATCACTGTAAAAAAGCTAACCTGCCTTAACCATGGGCCCTACAGCAGGTGCTCAAATTTACAGACATCCAGACATGTTGTGCTCGGCACAGGTAAGACATAGTGTTTCGAGTGGACCCATGTACACGTGCGAATTATCCCTCTCTGGAGCTCCAGGGAAGCCCTCTTCATCTTTGTAGCTCGGTAAGCTTTGGAGGTTTGATTGATAACTGTGTGCTACAGCATTTTTTAAAAAGGTGTTAACATCAATAAAAGCGTAAATTGTGACAAATGAAATAGCTGTGAACAGCCAAGACTAATCACCAAACATATTTATTTTGACACTTTTTTTTTTTTTTTGCAAAATAAATTCAGGGTGAATACAGTAAAGTGTTGGTGTAGGAAAACATTATTTATATTTTCAGTATTCAGCTGCGAAAGCTGGTGCCTGAATTGCGGTATGGGCAGTGATGGGCTGTTATATATTCGGAGAAGGCTGGATTTGGCAGTAGGTCTAGTTGGGTTATCTGCTCTTCAAGGTAGAAGCACAAAAAATATAAGTATTATGTGCTTGGGCAAAGAGGGTACCCAGGAGCAGACACTAGTCTGAGAGCTTCGAAGGAATAAAAGGGGGACACGCCCACATCTGAAAGGATGGTGAGGTCACATGACCCCAGGTTGCCTAGCATACAAATGATCTGAGTAGCCGTCGTATGGCATGACGGAGTAAGTGAATGATGTCTTTTCAGGTACTAAAAAAAACGAGCAGCTGAGCAAGCCAGGGATCTCTCTTCCTTTTAAAACGTCCCCAAAATGACTCTGGAGACACTAAAAGTGTCTGCTAAAGCCGGCAACGCTAATTAATGACACAAAAGAGGTGAGAGCCAGCTCTGGACGTGCTCAACTTGGGACCAAAGTTTCTTGTGGTTGACGCATGTGGGCCAAATTAATTACAGCTGTCGCATGCTGCGATCGCATTTCCATGTGTTCGCGAAGATGAGAGCGAGAGAAAAAAGCGACAAAACGATGAACTACCTTTTCCACACCCTACGGTGCAGCTGAAACTCCCTCAAACATAAGTGGGCTGATATAGAAATGATTTGGATCAGGATGGTGGAACAGCTGTCTTTATTAACACCTATAACATCGCACTCCCACTCCTAGCAATCTGTGCTTGTTTTTTTTTTATTTTACACCATCAGCCCCTCAAATTTCTGACCATAAAGTGATTCTGTGGTGAAGTGACTTGAGTCTTGGTTGTCTTTCCTTTTCTTTAAACCTTCGTCTGCATGAGGCAACCGGACAGTTAAAATGAGTGTGATCGGTCGTACACGATACCTGCAAATTTATAACTTAGAAAGCAAAAGTAATCACTGGTTGCAACCTTCAACTTGAATTATGTGAAGAACTTCTTTACAAATGGAAATCTTTAATCTTTAGACCTTTTAGTTTGAGCTTTCAGATTGTAGTCTTTTTTTTTTTTTTTTTATCACTTCAGGCTCATGACAGGAAGTTATTTGATTCCATAAATAAAATTTATTTTGGTGAGCTGCTAGCACATGGGTTGCCCCATACCTTCTGCCCTGGGATCTTCCTCTATGTGTGGAGTATGCAGGTTCTTTTCTTGTCTGAGTGTCCCCTTGCAGTCCAGAGCCATGCAGCTGATATGGATTCTCTAAATTGCCTCTAGTGTATATGCACTGTGATGTCATGCAGGGTATATTCCTGCCTTGTGGCCCTATGCATTCTGAGATCGGCTTCAGACCAACCTGTTACCCTGAACAGGATAGATTGTTGAAAGATGGATGGCTATAAACTATTCTGGCAGGGTGACAGAGTCAAACAGAAGTCTACTAAAATTGTCTTCTACTGACCCAAGACTCAACCATGATACACCCCATGGACACAGTCTTTAATCCTCCTTGTACCAATCACCAGGAAGATGGCATTGCATTTCTAGAAACAAGATTGTGAGAGATGCTGAGATGGGTAGGTTCTCACTGACAGAACATGCAGTCCTTCCCAACTCCTGAAACTCTCTATTTCCCCCCATACTGTAAAGCTGTATGTTTTGTTTCTATGTCTTTCTTCCCACCCCCATGTCGTAAGGTTCTGTATGCCATTCACCCAGTGCATCTTTACTGAAGAATTTAATAATGGAGTCATTCTTTACGTTCAGTGTTAATATTTTGTGCTTGGACTATAAACTATACAACATGTCTTTGTCTTGCTTGACATTGCAAGCATGGATTTCTCATCCATCCAGCCATCTTCCCATTGAGTATCCAGTATAAGGTGCCCCATCCCAAGAATCACAGCTCACAAGCCAGGGGATACCCTGCGTGGGACAGCAGTCCATCTCAGTGCACATACACAGTTCTCAGTGGCTGAATGAGGAAAAGAAACACGTTCTGAACATAGAAGCTGCAACATTGTGCTCAGGATCCCCACTCTCCTGTGTGGCGGGATTTGTTGTGATTGTTTTTTGGAGCTGTCAGAAGCCCTAACCTCTGACAGAGTCATTCAACACAGTGCCAACATCAGTAAGAATCACAGCAATACCGAAAATCGGACCGGTCTACAGGTACAGGAAGTAGTTTAAGGGTTTTCCCCTGAGGGAGTTTTTCCTTGCCACTATCACCTTTGGCTTATTCTCCTTGAACCCTGGGCCCGGAACTACGTAACATGCTTTGTGACTATTCTTTTCTGTTCAAAGAGCTACACAAATAAAATTGAGAAGTTGAACTGAATTTTCCTCTGTGACTGACTGTGTCATCAGGGCAGGGTTAAGTGATTCTGTAGCTTGATCAGTGCAGGTAAGAAGCATTTCACTTCAGCTAGGAAGCACATGAACGGACCTCTTAAATGTCTGATCCTGCTCTGGACGCTCAGACAACCGACTGCATCGATTTCATGTCCTCGGGTTGCATGCGGCCCGGTAAGCAGACTCCTCATTTTTGCTGATAAACTGTTTTTTGCCAGCAGCATGCCTCACATTTGTCCTGTGAGGGAACAGATTGCTTTTCTGTCCTGGTGCAGTCCGGTGGACCTCGAGCCAGAGCCGACCCTGGTCCAGTTTGTCTCGGTAAGCCTGTCCGTCGTGGCGCAGAACAAGTTGGTGAACATTGAGACTTCTGATGAGTAATGAGTTGACCCCTTTTGGATGCATGTTTGCGGTGGGATTCCTGAAAACCCTACACTGCTTCATGCTATGACGAGGTCCTTTTTGTGGTGGCACTACAGCCACTGACTCCCGCACAATGCTCCCGTGACTTTTCTCCCGTGGCGACTCTCGCTATGACGATGTTCCCATGGCGATGCTCGCAATCAACATGTTGCTCAGGTGAAGCCCCACACGGCGATGCGCCCACGACAGCGGTGTTCCTGTGGCGATGCCAGCCGCGCGGCTGCAGCCCTGCGGCGATGGTCCTACGGCAATGTTGCTATGGCGACGATCTTGCGCTGATGCTGCTTTCGACCGTAGATCATATGACCCACTTGTGTCCATCTCCCACCCCGAGGAGCATCCCTTACCGTCAAATTCATGAAAACAAAT
>JAACJT020000110.1:6684042-6701449 GCA_009936485.2 Gymnarchus niloticus | reverse complement strand
GGCGGGGTCGTGGGGCGGTCCGTGTCCCCGCCCCCCCCGCGGCCGGTGGGGGGGGCCCCCGCCTTACGGGGGCCCACGCCCCCGCGGGGGGGGAAAAGGGGGGGGGGGGGGGGGGGAGGAGGTACTGTGGAATGGGAGTGGGAGGGAAGCTTGCGAATGAGTAGTAAGAGCGTGTGTATGGTAGACACCATTACACTGTGTATCCACTTACCGGAAATGCGAATTGACTGACATTATCTGCTGGGTCCCTTCCACACTTTATCTCCTTATTACTGAGGTGGGGGGCAGCTCTATAACATTCTGTATCCCCCCCCCCCCCCACCCCAGCCTCCCAAAACCATAGCTCAAAAGCTGAATTTGTACTGCTAAGGACCCAGTAGTCTGACACGAGGTGGGGGTCACTGTCCCTCATTATTCTGCTGATTGGCCTCATTCAGCCCGGGATCACATTACTCCGACTCTCTCTCCTTAGTTGCATAGTGCAGCTTTGCCAGCAGTACTGATTATGGCTGAGCTGACAGAGAGACCCTGTCTGCTTTAGGAGAAAGAGGAAAGAGAGAGTGAGAGTGGGAGACGGATTGGGATAGATGGAGAGGGAGGGTGAGAGAACGAGAGGAGGGAAAGAGTCCAGACCTGTACGTTTCATGGCCGCACCTTTTCGTATATGGATTGAAAAGGACGGACAGAATTAAGCAGATTTAAACATACTTGCCCTGCTGACATCACGCTCCCTCCCTGCAGCTTGTGGACGTGTTAACACAGGGGCACCATCATCGTTTGTCAGTCGATGCCCTTTTGCTAAAATCCCTTAGAGACTAAATGGTCAGTTGAGGGATTACATCCCGGTAGCAGATGCACATGTTTTTATGAGCCCGTGGCCATTTTAAGGCTGTGGGTTCAGTGGAGAACGTTCCGGAATGGGAGTTTACAGTGTTGCAAGTGAGTGGAAAAATAAATCAATCGAGTTTACCATCACAGGAACTCGTGTAAATAGAACTTACTAGGCAGCAGTCTGTGTGGCAGTTAATGACCCATGGAAGGCCATGTTTAACTTGACATTCCTTTACTAAGGACATCTGGTAAGTAGTTACATGAAAAGACAAAGTGTGATTAGTCTATAAAATACACATGCAAATATTTTCACAGCAAGCAAAAATATTTTGTAGCCCCTGTCATTTTTTTACTTAGGTTTAGTAGGTGTTGTCTAACAGGATTAAGACATGCCTGTTGTAATAAAGGGATAAGTATCATTAGCTAATTAGTATTACTATTTTGTAGTTTTAAATGGGGAAGGTAGGTCAAATGTCCAATTTATGGTTTAACGCAGGTTTCTTTAAAAATAAGATGTTAACTCCAGTTCCCTTCAAGCACTATATCCCACCCCGCCCCCCCGACCCTCTCTTTCTCACCCATATCCTTTGTTGTGCTCTTGAGATATATTAAGAGGGGATTTATGTAGCTGGATTTCTGGATGAACAAAATCCATTTGTCTTTTGGTTTTCCGATCAGCGGGAAGCTGTGTTCCCATCAGAATTCCGATAGGCACACTCAGGGCTCAGTTCTGCCATCTACACAGCGTTTCACGTAAACTCCTTGGGACCCAGGCCTGAATTTAGAAAAGTTCCCCGTATTCAGAACGAAAGTTAACTACCAGTTATTTCCCAGTCTTGGCTGGTCTTTATGGAGCATGTGTGGCCTCCGTGATGTTTATCGTTTAACATGCTATTAACACGCTATTCACAGTTAAGCTGTAAAAATGGGCTCACGCACCATGCATCTGAATCACGGGGTCAGGCGGCAGTTGCCTTAACATAAAACTTTTGATTTCTCTAATCTTGATTTTTATGTTTTTTTTTTTTTTGGCATAAACTGTACCTTTACAGATAGCATTTGAAGAAACTGAGCTTGTGAATAAAAAGTAAATTCATTAAGCTGCCTAGCCGTATGAAGTGGGAACGGCAAACACCTGGCTGTTGCATGATGGCTCAGTGGGTGGCACAGCTGCCTGACCACTCCAGGGCTGTGGGTTCGATTACTGCTCCCAGCTCTGCCATTGTGTGTGTTCTCCCCACGTTCACGTGTGTTTCCACTGGGTACTCTGGCTACCTCTCATAGTCCACAGACGTGGGTAGAACTGGTGTCACTGAAATTGGAATGTTGTTGGTGTGCCTGCTTTGTTTTGACATAAGACTCTGTCTTCATGTCTTATGAGGAGTTTCCCCCCCCCCCCCCCCCCCAATTCTGTCCTGGATAAGTGATCCTAGGAGCAAAAAATAAAAAAGCTGCGTGTCAGATGAAGCTCCTTTGGTAGAATCATAAAAAAACACACACAAAGACTGGTTTGTGGAGAAACTAGGAGAATTAGCAATGGTAGCTTCCGGAAGAGTCAGTCCACAAAGATGGTTTTGTTTGTTGCTGTCTTTTTTTTTTTTCTATATAGCTACCCTACTTCTGAATCCATAATAGTTTAGCTGTCCTTGAAAATGCCCGAATCGAGCAACTTTTGGTCATGCTGGTAATGAGAAATCATTTCAGAATGCTGATGCTTTGGCTGGGGAGAAGCATCACGGCGCTGCCTTTTGTGTGTTTTGATACTCTACAGTCCCGTCTGCCTCTCTTAGTTCCTTTCACTTCCTCTGTAAAATCGTTTGAGCAGATGGTCAGATTGTTCAGTTTTTTGAACAGTGGCATCGTCAGTAGCTCTTTTTGTGTGTGCGTGTGTGAGCGCCTGTGAGGTCACAGCAGAGCCAGCGGCTGGTACGTTGGGTCACCCTACCCCTTCGTCCCAGTGTACTTCCTTCACATCCTTAACCACAGATGGCAGCTGAATTCACCGACTCTTAAACCTCCAAAAACGGTGTTCAGGGAGAGACCAACCTTCTGTAGTACTCCTCAGTTCATTCTGCACCTGCCTGCTTGCTTTTGCCCCCGAGCAGTTCAGTGGCCACCCCTGACTGGGAACCTCTTCAGCCTCATCATCTGTTTGTGTTGCAGCTTAAGTGACTCAGCAGCGATAATCGGAATAACTCGGCAATAACAGTGTTTTTCCACACCCCCCCTCCAGTCCACACACCCAGCCGATTCTGGTTCTCATGACTGCCACCCACGCATTTATCTCCTGTCAGATGATGAGAAGGCAGAACAGTTTGACTTCAGACACAGAGAAGAGTAAAAGAGGAAATTCTAGTCGTTAATTCGTCATTTCATATTCAGCCTCTCTGCTTACATGGATTTTACATGAAACGAGAGTTCAGACTGGGCATATCAAATTGGTCTTCTTGCCCAGTGCCAGCACCTATACCAGGCAGAGCACACTCTACCACACAGAATGTCCTGGATGGTACCCTAGAACTTCACAAGGCGTTAGCACCCACACATATTAAGGAAAATTCAGAGACAAAAAGACCCACCGAAACTGTCTTTGGATTGTGAGAAGAACACAGACTGTAGATAATCAAGGCCAACCCTGGAAGTACAGATAATAAAAACAACCTACTGTTTCCCACACACAATCTCAGAGAATCTTTTTCCACTGTATAATGCCAGGCAGGAATGTCCTGCTAGGACAACTATAATAGGACAGTGTAAGTCCAACCTGACGTTTAATCCCACAACCCCCTGATCTAGGGCGTCTGGAAAGAAAATTCTGCATAGGTGCAATCCCACAATGCAACGAGGCTGATTGAGGCTTGGGGTAAGAGATGGGATCTAGGTGTGTCTTAAACAGCTGTGTGTTTCCATGGAAATGACACAGTGGTGGACGACAATCTTGAAAGAGAGCCGTTTCTTTCATCTCTACAGCTCTCATAACTGTTTCTACAGCAGGCATCATTTTGCCCACAGCTTCTGTCTATCGATCCTTCTCTCGTCTTCTTTTGACTGGAGTGTTTTAAAAGTACCTCAAGCACGTCAGCACCAGGTCAAACTGAAATGAGTAACTCCTGCTCAAACAAATGGGATTTACCATTAACTTCAGTAAACTTGTACCGTCAAAGCCGTGCCATTTAATGGAAGCATTAAGAAACACTGGGCCATCCTGAATTGCAACATTAAGTGTTATTTTTAAAAATTCTTTCCAATGGATCACTAATAGACAGGAAATCACTTCAAAACTCTTAGCAATCCCTGGATAACTGAACAGCAAGGGCAAATTTTTGTTAATGATTCAGATAATTTGAGATGGTGAAGAAGAGAGAGAGAGAAAACGATGAGCGGCAGAAAATGAAGCTTTCCCGTCTCCTTCCAGGTGTTCTTGTCCGCTTGATTTCATCTGTGAACCATAATAAACTTCCTTAATGAAATACGTAATTAACATATTATAATTGTGGTAAAGATGATTTTGACAGAGATCATTTTCCATGTCTAATGCTATGCTAATTTAATCTGTTCCCCTCTCCTCGACATGACCTTCCGTGATTAAGTTTCACGGCGGATCTCCGTCTATTTGGGCGGCCGGCTCTCCCTCGCCGCCCCCAGTTTCGGCCGTGATGGATCGATACGCGCTCGGCGCGGCGACCCTCCACGGATGTCCCTGTCACCGCGGGGAGGAGTTCGCACAGATGGCAGTGGGGGGAACCGGGAGACCGGCGGAGCCACGGGCTGCTTTATGTGTGGTCGGCGGTTCCCAGCACGGGAAATGAAAAAGAAGGAGGGGGGCAGGAAAGGTCGGGGGGGGGATCGTACGCACGATTAAAACGTAGGGCCGCAGCCGGTCGAGTGGAGCGCTGCTCTCGACGTCGGCACTTCAATCCCCTTGGGAAAGGGAAATCATCCCGTTTTCCGAGCACAGCTGTGTTTGGACCCCTAACCCCCTTCCCTGACACTCCTCCTGTGGAATAAACGCACCCCCCGCCCCGGGATGAGAAGCTGACTCATAGATTCAGCGGGTGATGTAGACACATGGGAGTGGGGGGTGTCACCCTGGGGGGCTGCCAGTACAGGGACAAAAACGTCTCAAGGAATGTGTGAAATCTCCAGAGAGCCCTGCAGAGTGATTTTCTGGCTCTTAAACGCCAGCGATTTTATTCATTTATACGTGTGCGTTTCAACTCTTCAGTCCTGAAGCAAATCAGTAGAGTGGAAAAGCAAAACGTGTTTTTGTTTTTAATATCTTCATTTCCTTAATGAAGCTCAAAACTGTCTACTTTTAAGTCATGGTTTTAGTGCAGACCTCAATACTGGCTATGACCCAAACTATCCTTTACGGTGTCTTGAAACTCATCACAACTCCATGGGTGAAGTTTGGGTGGAGTAGTCTGGAACAAACATCTTCAGCAGGAGTGTCAAGACAGGGACTGCTTCAGTCTTAATCAAAAGCTTTAACTAAATTACTACTATAGTATTAAATTAAATTAAATTAGTATAATACTGTCCTGCCTCAGATTTTAACAGTGCCTATAGGGTTAAAATATGTCCTTATAATTAAAAGGTCACTAATTCAGAACCCAGGAAGTCTCTGCTAAGCAGAGAACTTAGAAGCTGAATTGTTCTGGTAAAATGCCTACATATATAAATGAGTAAAGCTTTCTTAATTTGGGGACCGTTTGCTCTTTTGGGGTATTTCCTACAGAATTGTTTTCGTACAATTAATGATTCTGAAACCCATTTTAAAAACGGAAATGAAGGAATTTGATACAATTGTTTCATTTTTTTACATGTTATAAACAGATTAAGGGAACGACACTGTGTGGTATTGACAGAAACCCAAGGGCATATTCACTTTCCTGTTATTCAGTGACCTGTAAAGTGTGTCATACTCGCAAGTTTCCGGAAACTTCTCTTGGCTTAACGGGTGACATAAAAACGAACAGACCGAGTGACCCCATGATTTTAAGAGCTTTCCAAAATCGTTGTATTAAGCACACTTTAATGCTTTCACGATACGTTTGAAGGCAGAATCATTACAGTGAAACACACGGTTATTTTAGGGATCCGTGGAGTGCACATTTAAAACAAATAAAGAGCGACCTATCGTGGAATAAACTGCTCGGTTCACTTTTGTGTTGGAGTAGATAATCATTTTCAAAATGGTGAGTAAATCACTCAAGCCGCCTTTGGGGGGCACGTTGATGGTGTCATCGGGTATAGAGAGTGGGTAGGAACCATCGGCTGTTTTTTTAGGAGAAAAATGTAACATTTACCTCATCCAAAAGGCCAGAGTATGTGTATCTTAAAGGTGTTCATGTATACAAGTTACCTGACAGCCTCTGAGAACTGGGTATAGTTTCATTACACATTATATGTTATGTACATTTATTTTCTCCTGGTTTCATGCTGATAAGTCTGGCCTTTGAATAATCTATGTATTGAATGGATTAATATTGAATATGGAGTGGTATTGATATTCGCAACCAGGATCAAGTAATCTTTATAGATCCAAAGCTGAAATCTGCATTTGCCTTGCTTTGAGACCCCCAGTTTTGCGAGTTTTCAGCTGGACGTTGTTAGCACTGTTAGAAAATGTCTTGCTGTGTACAACACAGTTAAAGTGTAACACCTTTCCTGTTGTTTTCACATCAGCATCATAAAATCTGTGTTTTTGGGATTTCAGCTCAAACTGAGATGAGCGTTTTGTCAGTTCATATTACTGATTGGACAAATGAGGCCTCGAAACCTGTGGTGAGTGGGAGTGTCCTGAACTAACCAAGCAATGCTGGCACTAAATCAGGGTTCAAAGCCCTTAGTTGTTGCGAGTATCATGAACTAACCAATTAATACTGGCATTAAATGGGGCTTCAAAACCAGTGGTAGCCAGCGTTGATTGGTATTTGGGGATATTCCTACCCACTATGGGTTTTGAAGGCTCATTTGTCCCATCATTAGTTAACGGTACCTGATGTTCGCTGCTCGATCTCGAGAGCACGTTGATCTGAATGCTGAATATACTGAGCTGCCGTTGGCTGCCAGCTGTTCGGTGTTCATCCAACAGCTGTTGGAAGAAACCAGGGGTGGTTCACACGGTTACAGCAATTGAAAACAGAGGCTGGCCTATGAATTGCACATGGATGGGAGACAGTGAAACGTGCATCAACAGTGGTTGGAGGAGGGTAAGGGTTGGGTGGGGGCTGCTATGGATGGTGTGTCGGGAAGGAGTGTGTGGGGGGGGTGAAAGATGAAGACAGAGAGAGAGACACCCAATGGTGGCACAGAAAAAGGGAGTGCGAGAAGAATGAAAGAGAAGAGTAACGGAACAGGAAAGGAAAGATGGGATGACAGGAAAAGGAGGCAGAGAAAGAGTGGGAAAGAGCAGTGTGGGAGAAATGGAAAGAGCAAGGGAGGAGGAGGAGATGAGGGAGGGTGGCTAATGTCACAGAGCCGTCAGGACCGAATGAAGCGACATGATGGAGTGATAACCCTCAGTTGATACTCCATCTTATTTACATAAGCGGTTGATTTCCCGCACTCAGATGCAGCTGTGTGTCAGGGTCCTGACAAGTCAGCAGATCCTTACCACAGGCCTGGGGGTGGGGGGCGGGCGTTGATTAACGCAGTGATTTTGGACGGCTGAAGGAAGCTGACTTCATTTCATCCCCCGCTGTACGAGGTGGGCCGGTACTAGGTCTTGGCGCCGTGTGTTTTTTCACCACTGAAGCGAGATCAGCGTCACCGTGGCTCACGGTGTGAAATTTTCTTTGGATGGATTCGTTTCCCATCCGCATTCTGCAGATATGAGACTGAATGTGATCGAGTCGTTGTTGCAGGACAAATGGAGGAATTAAAAATAAATCTTGCAGTGGGAGGCCTGGGGCAGTTTGATATACCGCCTGTCTCTGCTTTAACTCTTTTAGATGATTATTATTGGAATACTGCATGGCTGTCTGAAACCTCAAATTTCCAGCATCACTGTGGAAACCAAAATCATACATCCTTCCTCCTATTAGGACCTGGTAAATGCTTGAACTGGACAGTTAGGTCCAGTGTAGACGACGGTGTCAGAACAGTCAGCATGGCGTTCAGAGAGGAACAGAATAAAAGTTTTGGTAAAGTGATGCTCTTCCAGCGATGCAGGTCATTAAAATTACACTGCAAGGTAAAATAAATTAGCCGTTAAAAAGAAATTAATGACACTATGTTGAATTATTTGTTTTTTGTAGCTTTATCGTGTGACAAAAAACAATGCATTTAAACTCGTTCTTTATGGCGTATTAAATGATGCTAAAGCCAAACGGTAATCCAGCCTTTCAGTGCAACAGTGCAGGGTCTTCCTCGTCACGCGTGAAAACTGGGAGCCTCGACACGGCAGTGCTGCATCTCCTCCGTCACCCCAGTGAGCCGGGAGCCTCTCAGACAATGCGTGGCAGATCTGATGTCTTTGTGTCTGCATATAAAGAGGGGATTTGCACGCTGTGTTTGTTTGCCGAGCCGCAATTTATTTATTTATTTGCCTGTTTATTTAGCCGACAGAAATGCTCAGGGTGGGTCACTTGGAAGCAGGAGCATCTGATCACGCATCTGATGTGCGATCTCGGGGTGTGCACAACACACACACATAGAGGAGCGAATATCATCATGCATGCATACACACATGGGAACAGGTAGGATGAACAAATCTGACATATACCGATGCAGACTGGAGCAAACAGTCACATATACACACAGAGAGGAACGAGCTCACTCACACACACGGGAACGCACAATCACGTGTACACATACAGACGGGAAGGAGCAATTTCATGTATACACAGGCAGACAGAAAGAATCTGAAGTGCACACACACACCGGAACAAGCAATCTCATATAGACACATCTGTATGTGTGTGTATCTCATATAGAGAGACACAGGTACAAGTGATGTCACGCATGCCCACAGGAAGAAGCAGCCTCTCTCTCACGCACACACACACACCAGCAAACTAGCAGAAACAAAGTACAGGCAGGTGCACCCTGCCCTACAGTCGCTACCCCCCCCCCCCACACCCCCCCCCCCCCCCCCCCCCCCCCCCCCCCCATGAGTATGCGATGCATCAGCGCCTGGCTCAGCCTGAGTGACAGCCGTACACAGATGCCACATCAGCTGCCAATGCGTTCTGACGCCACGGCAACAATGGCCCGTCTCCAGGGAGACGTTGTGCCTCGCTTGCCGCCATGAGACATGAAAGAAGCAATTTCAGGTGGCGGTAAATGGAACTTGGATGAAAGAGGAGAACGCTTTGGGCCCCCCGGCTCCGGGAGGATGCCAGGGGCGTCGCCTTTGATGGAAAACGGGTTCTAATCCTTGATTACATGCCGCAGCCGGAAGCTGCCGGAACACTGCCGCAGTGCTCTCCTGGAAATTTCACTTTCTATTTACTCAAATGTACATGAGAAGTCAGCTTTTTGGTCGGAATCTGAAACGCATTCCCCTACATTGCCCCCCCAACACACACACACACACACTGCGCAGCATGCTCAAATACAGGGACCTATCAGGTTGATTTGTTTATGTGGTGGGGTTGGTGCCCAGTGGCCGTGGGTTCAAGGTCAAAAGAGTCCGGTAGAAAAGAATGAAATAAGTAAAAAGAGCCAGCCAAGCGCTCAGTGGTTACAAATAATAGCTGGTAAAACGGTGTGAGGGCTGGAACTCGGGGGGAAAACCTGCAGCGACTCACATAAGCAAAGGGTTCATGTTAAGCTACACCACATCAGTGACTACCCAGCTGTACAAACAGATAAAGCCTCTGCAGGTGAACGGGTCTGCTGAGTCACATAATGAACAGGGTTGACATCAAAGTCCACGAGACGGTCTCTGTAAAAACAGAGCGGGCTGAACACGGTTTATGTCTTAAACTTTTAATGATTGTCTTAAACGTGATCTTAGGTGGCACGTAAGTTTTTGTCTCTTTTACCTTCCATTCTAAGATTTCATGCAGTGATACTTGCGAAAACCTTTACATGGGGAACTTGTTAAAAAAGAACACAAAAACTATTATTGATTTTCTTTTAATTTTAGAAATCATACAGATTTTTGTACAGAGCTGCTTATTGGCTCTCCGTTTTACAATCTCAAGCCATGCTAACACGTGCTGGGATCTGTTTTCCCAGCTTATTCAGTGTGACGTTTGACCACAGAAGTTCCGAGCTTTAACGTGCATGCCGCACGGAACGTGACAGCGAGCGACTGCTTCCGTTCCGTCCTTCAATCGCGCCGTTGGCATGTCGCACCAAGGACCTGCTACCACAATCGCTGTGCCTCCTGTTCCGGCACCATGGGTTCTAATTAAAAATAAGGAATGACTGTCAGTCGCTAACAGTTTTTTTTTTTTCTCGTAGGACTCAATATGAAGTAGGCAGGAGAAGCAGTCAGTGTTTTGCAGCGTGCTATTTAAACGCCTTTTCCTGGCTGATTGGCATATCTGGACACTGGGATGTCGAGTGGGTCTCCAGACAGTGTGCGAGGTAAAAGATATTCACGCGTGTGACATTGGGTATGATGACCGGGAGCACGGGAGACCCAAGTGGTGGTGATTTCTCGGGAGACCGTCGCTGGTGAGAACCAGCCATCCAGGTGAGGATAGCAAGGCGATGCTATCGGCAATTGTTAACGGGTCGCTGCTAGTTGTCAGTCACCCCGAAGCCTGACACAGGCCTCCAGAGGTAGGTAGGATGATACTGCCTCATAAAAGCACCCTGTGGCTCCAGGCAGACCCATCCCATACGTGATAAGGCCGTGATACTGGGTGCTGGGGCTGCCAGTTTACTGTTTTCTATATGTGGTAGTACATACGGGCCAGACTCAGCAAAATATGTAGGCTAAAAGCAACATAATGGCTAGACTACACCTCCCATGAGGCAATGGTCTGTGTGTCACCTGACTAATTAACGCATATATAACCAGGAAGAACTGCGAGGTGAGATGAACAGAGTTTGCCAAACTAAGGTGTCTGGGTTTCCCCTGCAGCCTGCCTCTGGCTACACCTCAATTAAAAGAGCGCCATTGTTCATAATTAAATAAACAGCTTGTTGCTTTAAATTGATTACTACTGTTAACAAGGTTCTGTTTACACAAATTAGCCTGGCTTGTTGCAACTTTAATTCCATTAAGAGGAATTCATTGCCGCTTTCACTCTGACTTTTAAATGATGTGATGTTTATATTTATTTAAAGGTGGCGCAGCGGGTAGCATGCAGAGGTTGCGTGTTCTCTCCGTGTTTCATAGGTTTCCACTCCATAGTGAACTGGTGTCTGTAATTTGCTCATTGTGTGTGTGTTGTATGTGTGTCTGTGTTTCTCCGGTTGACTGGCATCCTGTCCAGTACTCCCATGCCTTGTCACCTGGTTCCAGGCCCCCTTTGACTCTCTGCTTAATAAGCAATTGGATGGATGTTTGATGCCCTTAAGGCCTTTGGAGTCTTTTGAGGTCCACGTCTCCCTGCTTTGTGCATGTATCAGAACAATACGCATGATGACACGCTTTTCCCATGTGGAGAGGCAGACTGACGCATTTTGACAGAGAGGAACACTGGCCCTGCCCTCTAGTGTTCCTCAGGTCCCCATCGCCGTTATGACACAGAGCAAAGCCGTGAGCTCCTGTGCTCAGTGTTCCGGAACCTAGGCAATTCCGGAAACCTCGTGTAGAGTCTGAAAAGACCATCGAGTGGTCAAACGGGAACGACCCCAGCTATTAACTGTTGAACATCGACCAGATAGTGTGTCTTTTGTCTCATCATCTTAAACAAAGTCAAGGAAATGTGATAGCTCAGTATAGCAACCCGTGCTCTGACGTGGGTGGTATCTATTCGCGTTCACTGTCAGCTCCTGGGTCCTCCAGAGGAGACGAATAAAAGGAGAGATCCGTACTTTACATTACAGCCACTGAGCCCTAGTTGCAGGACCTTTTCTGCACTTGAAGGGTGTGTTTGCAGTGAAAACGGGTAGGGGGAGGGGTCACTGAGAGTGGATCAGAACATTCCTGGGTGTGGGGGATGTCTGATCTATGCGAGTTTATTATTCTCAGGACCACTCAATCAAACTCTGCCCCCTATGAAAAGGGAGTATTGCTGGCGAATCATCCCTGGAGGGAGCTCTCTCTCTCTCTCCACTCTCTCTCTCTGCTCTCCCTCTCTCTGTTTTTTTTCTCTGTGTGTGAGTGGTATCCATCTGTCAGCTGTCAGTGCCAGGGAGACACGCACTGAGCTGTCGCGTCTTGTCAGCTCGTATTTGTGAGGTCTTTTGCAGCTGGTGTTAATACGCACACACAGGCACGCACACACACACTGTCCCGACCGAGTGCCAGCGAGAAGCCCAGGAAAGAAAGGAGCACGGCCGGGGGTGGAGTGAGGGCTCAGTGGATGAAAGGGAAGCTGGTAGAAAAAGATGGCGGGTGTAACTAAGGGTTTATGGGATGAAGCAGACTCTGGAGACTTAATGGAACCTCATCAAAGCCCATTGACATGAAGTGGTTGGGGGAGGGGAGAGGGGAGGGGAGCGGGGGGGATCTGGACTGCTGCTAAAATAAAAGGATAAAAGGCCGAAGAACAGCAATGCCAGGGGCTCAGGAAAGGGGGCCGCTGAGTGTCCAGGTGCTAATTAGAAGCTAATTGGCTGGGTGTGTGTTTCTGCTGTGTCATCTGCATGTCGTGCTTATGAGGCTGTGCACAGAAACGCCGCCGCCAGAGATAACGCGGGAGCACAATAGCACAAGTGAGAACACAGAACGGCTGCTGGGTGATGGGCGGGCCAACTGACACGCACCAGAACTGGGTGTGGCCTGCATGCTTGTCGGGCCCAGAGGCTGCGAAACAGGCTTCTGGTGGAGACCCATCTGTAAAGGATGCCCAACACATAGCTGGTGCAACTGTGATATTCCCATAATCCCAAGTGCCTCCAGGTGAAAGGAATTCTGGAATTTTTTATTATCATTTAGTTGTGATTGGATGATCCATGGTTGCAGGACAGCCAGCAAACATGCACACAGAGGCTCTCAGTGAAGAAAACTCTTTCACTTTTCACATGTACACAATTTTTTAGGGTGTAAAAAAATTGCATTTATTTTAATTCTCAGGACACATGCAGGTAATGTAAAGTAAATCCTGTAGTTTCTCAGTACTGTTTCTTAAAGTAACGACAAGTATAGAATAAGTACACACAGTGGAAGAGCTATGGAAAATTGTCTTTTTTCATAACTGAAACATTATGAAAAGTCCAGCATTCCTCTGGCTTTATATGAACAAACATGAGCTGAGCTAAGACCATGTGAATGAGGTCACGGACACCAAGCCACGCAATCCCTTAGCCCTCTTCACGACAGAGTGTCATTCCATACTGACTGACACCTGCAAGATTCACATGAGCACTGGGGACCTCCTACCCAGTAGGTCCTGTAGCACCGACTAGCATGAATGCTACTGACACGATAGGAAATTATTAGCCTCCTGGATCTGTAGGGGGCGCTCAAGCTGCCACTAACTGAGATATCTGGCCCCCTAAAGCCTTCCCTTTTCATGATGTAACAATATTGCTTATAGTCCTATCTCAAGATTTATTTATTAAACAGAAAACTCTGGGTGTGGGGGAGACAAACAAATCTGGGAAAATATATTTGTATACATTTTGTCTATTTTGATGTATTCATATACCGAGTGTTCGCTGAACCTGGCATTCATTAACATTGCAGATCCTATTTGTCCACCAGCTCCTCTTGTTCACCAAAAAGGAAAAAAACATGCAGAATGTAGGGAATTGCTGACACTTTTTATTTTTGTTTTTAATTGCTGAGCCCATTAGCTGCTCGTTATTGCTTCCCTCAGGATTCTTCCAGGCCTGGCTTGATGTTGCAGGAGGGTGAAGGATTCGCCGCTTGACATCCATCGCCCCCTTCGAAGCCCCCCAAACAGGCATCTCCCGCCAACTTGTGGACGCGTTAGTGCCGCTGACACGCGCGTGTGCGCGCCCGCTGGCGACTCGGCGAAACGGCGAACCTATTTGCATATGCAGCCTCAGCACCATGATTGCAGTGTGAAAGATTTTGGCGGGTGGGGGAGAGGAGAAGGGGCCACATTTATATTTATTTTTACTTATATAATCCTGGGCTTTTCAGGAGCACCCAGACGTCACTGTCACAAGAGTGGTGACAGTTAAGAAAGGGGAGCAACAAAACAACTCCGGTCCATCTTCAACAAAACTTCAGAAACGCTAACAAAAGTTACTCGAAAGGGGTTATTTGAATAAATTAGCAACAGGAAGCATCCATGTTGACACTCAGGCTGCAGAGCATTTACTGGTTACCCTGGCACCTTCAGCCACGAGGATTCCTTCACTTTACATCATGGGTGGAGGGAGACGGGCAGGATAGGCCAGAGCCTGGCTGTCGGTGAAGCTGAAGGTTCCGCCCCTTATTATGTTTACGTGATGATTGCTCACCTCCAAAGGGGGCGCCATACATCACAGGGATCTGCGCCTGTGCATGTGTAAGTTGAAAATGTGTGACATAAATTAAAATGTCATTTTTCAGTTACACTTTTCTGGAGAGTTCCACCGGCGTAGCACACCAACGTGAAAGAGGTTTTATTTTTTTTTTATTTTTGTTGCTTTCCACATGTATACAGTTGGTTGTGAATCTCAGTAGGGTGCAGAAATTTCAGGGGAAGGTCGATCTCGAGGGACAAGACCCTCTGCTGATGTCTAAAAGATTGTAAAAAGCAAGCTGGCTGTGTCCTGGAAAAGGTACCTCTGTGAAGTCTACACCATGCTTGTTTAAGTTAAAGAGCAAAGCCTTCACTTTGCATTACTTGAGTTGCCTCCTCATTCCATCCTGAAGGGGCTAATAACATCACCCTATGACAATTCTTATTAGAAGAACTGATTTCACATTGCCACTCCAGGGAACCCTTAAGTCAGAATTCTGCATGGATTTTCCTCTACGCTCTGGCAATATTCAGTGGCGAGGGTTTACGTTTCACCTATGAGAGACAAACCTAGGCATCCAGGGAAACCACAAAGTGTATGGGTAATAAATGAGAGGGGCAGCGGTTGTCAAAAAGCTGGAGAAGTGGGACGGAGGCAGGTCAGCAAGTCGCAGGCGTGATCTGAATGGCGTGCTCTTAGCACGCGTGTGTAAAAAGTGCTACGTTCCGCCGTTTAAGCTTCCTTCCGAGCCCCCTTATAAAGCTTCTATGCGCGTTGACTCCTGAATAGGTGGTGCTCGCGATAGGTGTTGTGCGTGGAACCGTGGCAGTGGGTACCGGTTGCAACCCCTGTTCCCCCCAAACAGCAGTCACAGACGTGGAATGAGGGTGGAATCTGAGAAGACCAACAGACCGTTCTGGGATGCACCTGTCCTTCTTCAATCCTCCACAAGCATAGCCCAGTGTTGTGAAGAGGAGTGGCTGGAGAGGAGAAACGAAAACGATATTGTGGTGTCGAAATGTCATTGCTGCTGAAAGTAAGGACAGCACCTCGTCACGGGTCAAGCTGACCACAAGCCTGGGAATGTTCTAGAAGTTCTTCAGGACCCTAGGTGCCTCAAACAAGTCTCAGGCATAGAGTATGACGGCCCAGCATGTATTTATATCTGTGTTTAATCCCTTAATGGACACTTTTATCTACAAGCACATACATGTCCGAGCCTGCATGCGTAAGACACATGACAAGAAGCAGATGATGTCGACACCCAAAAAAAGACAAAAAATCAGCAGGAGCAGTGAAATGAAGCCCAAGGCTTGTTTTTATACACTTGGACATAAGATGTTCCACAGATAAACAGATACAATTCAGTCTCACACAGAATGCCAGTGTTTAAATAAGCAAACACAAGCCAGATGCCTCTCAGCTCGGGAGGTCGCAGTCGGGGTTTTGAGGGAGGCCCACGGTGTCACCACCTTAAAGAGAGCTCAGTGCACCACTGAAGGATTAGGGAGAGAGAGCACTGTAGTCAGACATTTCACTGCTGTCGACCGTAGCGAGCTTTGTGTCGGTCGACATTGTAAAGTTTTGTTAACGACGCTGAAGAGTTCTGACACAATGCCAACATGTCGTCCATAGAGGAACATTTGGTCAAAAGCAAAGTGTGTAAAGTCTTACTGGATGAGTAGAAAATAGCATGATCACTTTAATTTACTAGTACTGCATTTCGTGTAAATAACAGCCCCTGTATCCTGAGAGACACAATTAAAGTTAGCTCTTCATCCTTTGGCTACAGAGCAGTTTGAGCATGGTAGGGAAATACGGTATGGTTTATTTTGATTTATATTTAGGATGCTACTTTACTGCACTAGGAGGTCATATAAGTGGAATTAAAAGCATTCAAAAGTTCTGACTCTGATAAAGCTGCTTTCATTCATTGTGTAAATAGGTAGGAATCAGAAAATTACTCTGCTGCACTGTGTTGTAGCTTTCCCAGTAATGGTGAAGGCTGTCGTTTGAGACCAGACTGACAGTCGTTACTGCAAGGCTGCTCATCATCATCATCATTCGCTTTCGGCTGCTCCTGTCAGGGGTCACCACAGCAGACCAACAGTCTCCATCTCCTCCTGTCCTCTGCATCCCGCTCTGTCACACCAACCAACTGCATGTCCTCTCTCACCACATCCATAAACCTCCACTTTGGCCTTCCTCTTTTCCTCTTGCCTGGCAGCTCCATCCTCAGCATCCTTCTCCCAATATACCCAGGATCTCTCCTCTGCACATGTGCAAACCAATGCAGTCTCGCCTCTCTGACTTTGTCTCCAAACCGTCCAACCTGAGCTGCCCCTCTGATATACTCATTCCTAATCCAGTCCATCCTCGTCACACCCAATGCAAATCTTAACAACTTTAACTCTGCCACCTCCAGCTCTGTCTCCTGTCTTTTCGCCAGTGCCAATGTCTCCAGCCCATATAACATAGTTGGTCTCACTACCGTCTTGTAGACCTTCTCTTTCACTCTTACTGGTACCTGTCTATCACAAATCACTCCTGACACTTTGCTCCACCCACTTCACCCTGCCTGCATTCTCTTCTTCACCTCTTTTCCGCACTCCTTGTTACTCTGAACTGTTGACCCCCAGTATTTAAACTCATCCACCTTTTCCAATTCTACTCCCTGCATCCTCACCATTCCGCTGTCCTCCCTCTCATTCACACACATGTATTCTGACTTAGTCCTACGGACCTTCATTCCTCGCCTCTCTAGAGCATACCTCCACCTCTTCCGGGTCTCCTCAACCTGCTCCCTGCTCTCGCTACAGATCACAATGTCATCTGCAAACATCATAGTCCATGGGAGATCCTGTCTGATCTCGTCTGTCAACCCGTCCATCACCATTGCAAATAAGAAAGGGCTCAGAGCTGATCTTTGATGTAATTCCACCCCTACCTTGAATGCATCCGTCACTCCTACCACAGACTTCACCACTGTCACACTGCCCTCGTAAATATTCTGTACCACTCTTACATACTTCTCTGCCACTCCAGACTTCCTCATACAATACCATAACTCCTCTCTAGGCACCCT
>JAACJT020000110.1:6663106-6683942 GCA_009936485.2 Gymnarchus niloticus | reverse complement strand
TTCTCCTCCCATCCACACCATGGTAGAACAATTTAAACCCGCCTCCGATACACCTGGCCTTACTCCCCTTCCATCTGATTTCTTGCACGCACGATATATCAACCTTCCTTCTCTCCATCATATCAGCTAGCTCTCTCCCTTCACCAGGAATACTGCCAGCATTCAAAGTTCCTACCCTCACTTCCACTCTCCTAGCCTTCCTCCTTTAATCCTGCCTCCAGATACACCTTCCCCTCTCCTTCTTGTTCGGCTAACAGTAGCCCACTTTCCACCAGCACCCTGTTGGCTGACAGTGCTGGTGGCGGTCGTCGTTAACCCGGGCCTTGACCGATCCAGTATGGAAATCTGTTTTGTTGTCCACATATTAGATTTGGCAAAAATTTTACACCGGGTGCCCTTCCTGACGTAACCCTCCCCATTTATCCGGGCTTGGGACCGGCATGGTGAAACATACAACACATTTCCCAGTGGCTGGATTGCGAGTCTGCTCTCTAAGATATATTTATTATTTTTTTCCACAGGGCTGGTTTTAAGTCAGCTGATGCACTCAGCAGTTTGTTTATGTGCAATGTCCTGTAAAAGACATACCACATGACCTATCCGTTTAAATTCCTCTGTCTTGCTGCTATCTGCTAGTTTTCAAAGTGTTTTTAAGTAAGATTTTTTTTTTTTGCGATCTAGCCAATAGGTGTAGACTAGTGGGCAGAAATGGTCTTTATGCATGTAAACATGAGTCTGAAGATCTGATAAATAAATTTGCAGCTGTGTGTATGTGACAAAAATGTGACAAATACATGCAAGGAATTTGTGTTTGAGGAAAATGTGAAGCCTTTGTTTTATTCACACACCTACTTGATTTTAAGCAAGAAATGCCATGTGGAAAAAAATAGCGGAGGAGGAATGAATGTCGTTAAATTACTAGGATTGGCTGGAATCTTTTGGTGTCAGTTAATAAATCAGTCACAGTTTAATTACCAGACATGTGATGCAAAGTGATGACAGACCCCAGGTCTGTGGCTTAACATTCTTTTAGCCTAGACTCTTCCAAAGCTAGTGAGAGTGGGGGGAGCTCAGAATGTACCATTCTTAAAGGTTGTACTATTCTGGAGTGATAAGGCAGCCATGATTACAAATATTATATGCATTCAGGAAGGGCACAAGTGAATGTAGTATGAAATAATGAAAACATTATGATAATTATAAATCAGTGTAAGGCAAATGAAAGCTTTTTACAACTGATTTGATATTTTTAGAATATTTTTACCATAGAATTATCCCATGGATTGCTTGTTTACTATTTGTTTATTTTTTCATACTGTTTTATTTTGAAATTCCACATTTGTAATGGACAGCAGGTGACAGCAGATAGCAATGTGCAGGGGCTTTATTGTACTTCCAGTTAGGTTAGCCAGTTTGCCTTCCTACTGCCAGTTAGTTTAGCTGCTTTGGTTTAGCACTGCATATTATCTTAGCTGCTTTGCATTAATGCTAGCAGTTGGCTTACCTGCTTTGGTTTTGTGCTGCCAGTTAGTTTAGCCACTTTGGTTTTGCATTGCCACTTAGCTTAGCTGCTTTGGTTTAGCACTGCCTATTAGCTTAGTTGACATAGTTGCTTTGCTTTAGTGCTAGCACTTGGTTTAGCTGCTTTGATTTTGTACTGCCAGTTAGCTTATAGACTTTTGGTTTTGCATTGCCATTTGGCTTAGCTGCTCTGCTTTAGCGCTGTCTGTTAGGTTAGCCAATTTGCTTTAGCTCTGCCAGTTAGCTTAGCCACTTTTATTTAGTGCTGCCAGTTAGCTTGGCCAGTGTATCTTGGCATCAGTAGCCTTGCAGATGAGTGGTGAAAAGCCTTCAGAATCACGGGCTGAACTGGCTGCTTGAACTAGCAGCTTCAGGCTTTATAACTTGTTTTGCCATGGGGTGCAAGTGCCAGGCCTGTGGGGTAACAAGCTCACAGGAAGTCGACAATTTTTTTAAAATTGTCAATTTATTCAATATCAACAATTAAAATCAATCAACTAATCGCAAACAATTACAAAAAAAATCAAAAAGTCAAACACAAATGCAACGAACTAGTCAAAATCAGCCAAAGTAAAACAAACCAACTGTTAAATCCAATAAATGCAATAAAATTCAGCCATTGTCAAAAAATACTTAAAATTTCAATAATAATAATAATAATAATAAAACTTTCAACAAGATGATGGTTTAAAATGGATCACTCCACAGCAAAGTGTTGTATTCTCTTCAAAACACCAGCAGAGGTTCAATTGTTGGTGCATTCTGAAAGAGAATGTAAAACTATTAAACACTCTCCAGGCTTATGATACAAAAAAATAAAAGGGACTTAAACCAGCCTGTGGTCCCCTGAGGGTTTTGACTGAAAGTTAAATCATGTGCAACAGAAAAATTAAAGAGCACTACACAAAGAAACGTATACTGAAGAGCTCAGTTAGAAGTATGTTGCACCTACTTTATCAGGACGGTCAACACTGAACAAACCTCAGGTGGGGTTAAAGCCAGAAAAGGCCCTTCTGCCCTTCTTTGGCCTCATGGTAGCCCCACAAGATGATCTCATGCACCATCATGAAATTCAGATTAGCCACAATCTTGCAGTAAACTCACCAAATGCTCAAGTCAACTCCTTTATGGATGAGTACTGATCTCGTATTCCAAAGTTCACATTTGATGATAGTGATCAGCAACCACATCCGGGGAAGGAAAGGCCACACTTTCATCACGTTGGCATAGGACAACACACAGTGGGTCCATTTCACAGCACAGACCTTCCAATGCTGTCAAGACCACCTTCTCCTACCCACCAATCCCAAAAGGCATGACTGAGCATTTCATGTTCTGAACACCTGGATCTGGGGTAGTGTGGATGTCTGATCAGTTTATGTCTGTATAGTATATCTCTGACCAGCAGATTACTGTGCAAACCCCACCAGTTCAGGTCCTGCAGCTAATGGTCCAAGCCTTTTGGAGGTATCCTACTCCACGTGTTCTTCTTTAGGCTCAAAAATGTCTCTTGCCTCCAGTATGACCTTATATAAAGTTTAGTGTTTGATGAGAACAACTGGGGCAAGAACTGCCAGAAGTGACTTACTCCACCTTCCTGCATGATTGTAGTGGCCCGGCAGCGCCTTGGACTTGGAGCTGGAGTTGACCAAAAGTTCAGCAACCGTCGCATGGGTTGGGCCAGCCACAGGTTGACAAAACAGTGATGGGGGTGCTCCAGGGGAGCTACCAGACATGCACAGAGCTGGGAGAGGAACAGGCAGGCAAGCTTGAGAAAAAATTCAGGGACATCCCTCCCCCCTTGTCCTTTCCAAGATACATTACTTCGATAGTTACCATGAATACAACTCAAGTCAGACCTCTCCGCATGAACTGGGGCATGCGGTATACATGGGCTAAGTAGAGCAGTGTGGGAGGTATATCTACTTACAAGGAAAGGACCTTACCTAGGAAGGTCAGGGACCTGGCCTTCCACAGCCCCATCTTCCATCTGGCAACATTCAAATGCTTTTCCCAGTTTACATGGGCAGCACCTTTCAAAAGAAAGTAGACCCCCAACACTTTGAGAGGCCCATCACAAAGGGTGAGACCCCCTGAGACATCCTCTCCCACCTTCCAGCTGCCAAAGTACTTGACTACCGACTTGCTGAGGTTACGTGCAGCCCTGGAGGTTGAGCCAAACCCCTGAACCAAGCTCATGGCGTGACTGAGCAACTGGTCCGAGCACACAAACAATGTGGTGTTGTCGGCATATTGGGCCAGCTTAATTGTATGACTTTAGCTCTCTGATAAGAGCAGGCCGTCAATACCTGGGTGGGCACGGATGGCACTCGCCAGTGGCTCTACATAGAGCATGTAGAGGAGGGGAGAGAGGACACCCCTGCCTCACTCCACTCGACTGGGAACCCACTCCCTGAGGGAGCCATGGAAACATGGCTACCGACCTTGCTGTACAACATGTGTTCCCATTCCCAAGAATTTAGGCCCAAAACCTAGCCTGCGTAGAACCCTAAACAGGAATCAGTAGTCAATTCGGTTAAACACCTTTTGCTGGTCTAGACAAACTAGTGCGAGGGGGACATTTCTGTTCACGGCCCAGATAATCATGTCTCCAATCAGATGTACGTAAATTCCAAGTCACAGACCATCCTGGGACTCAGTAACTCTGGTCACTGAGGACCAGGAGATCCATGGTCTTTTTCAAGCGTTCCATCAGGGTCTTTGCGATGATCTTAGCATCCATGCAAAGCGTGGTCAGGGGCCAATGTTGGCACAATTGCCTTTCTTGTGCAAAAAGGTCAGAACCCCAAACCTCATTCTCTTAGTAAGCATGCCCTGACGCTGCACATCCTCAGCTACCTCTAGTATCTTTGACTCGAGGACATCCCAAAATGTGGAATAAATTTCCACGGGAGCTCATCATGATAGGTTACTTTACGCTGGTACATTTCGCCAAGCAGCTCGGTCAGCTTGGGTAGAGTGAAGGGGGCCTCTAAGCTGTCTCGTGCCTCACTGGGAAGATGAGGTTGGATTTTAGACAAAAATTCATCCACCACTTCAAAATTTGTGTCCCTCTGTTTAAAAAGATTAGAGAAAATCCTTTCCAGCATCATTTGTCAAAGAAGGTGCTTCCTTCTGGGTCCCACAGGACGGTGGAACTTTTCTCCTCCCAGGCCTTTCTGACCTTATTAAAGAAGAAGGCAGTACACTTCTCACTCAAGAGACATTTGTATCGTGACTTTAAATAGGTGACAGGAAGTGCAGGCAGATGCCCTATCAGTCTCCCCCCTCCCCACATCTCCCCAGCACATGCGACCATTTGATGATCATTTTGACCAGTGATAATGATGATGATTTGGGGGTTGATGCAGTAAGGCTGTGCTTAGTGGTGGGGGAGGGTGTCACTTACCCTGGAGTCTCAGTGCTTCTACCCCGTCTCTTTAAATTGCCCTCCAGGAACATGTGTCTGATGGATGGAGAATCAGTGTCATCCATGAAAGTGCAGCAGTGAAATCTCCCTCATTTGCATGCGGTAATTATTCTACGAATTAGGGCCACCTTTACGGTGCCTGGAACAGCTACTGTCAGCATCACCTGTGAAAACAAAGGAGGATCCCCTCCCCTGCCGCCACACACGCCACCTCAGTGTTTGGGATGAGAGAACCGGAGTCTGTGGAGCGAAGGAGATGGTTGGGAGTTTACACACATTCGCACATGTTGGCCATATTCTGGATTCTTATCAGATCAGTGCTGTAAGGATTGGGAAAGAATGACAGGTTTGTAATGTTCTAATAGCGTTCTTCTAGTGTTTCTAACAGTGAGCAGTATCTATGCAAACTTGCTAATTCCTCTTTCTTGAATAACCACTTAAAATGTATGAGACATACAGAAGGAACGGGGTTATCATGACCACATACACAGAGTAAGGTTAACATAAACACATACATACAGAGTGAACAGGGTCATCATGACCGCATACACAGAGAGAGTAAGGTTAACATAAACACATCCATACAGAGTGAACAGGGTCATCATGACCGCATACACACAGAGAGTAAGGTTAACATAAACACATCCATGCAGAGTGAACAGGGTCATCATGACCGCATACACACAGAGAGTAAGGTTAACATAAACACATCCATACAGAGTGAACAGGGTCATCATGACCGCATACACAGAGAGAGTAAGGTTAACATAAACACATCCATACAGAAGGAACAGAAGACTGGCAGAAGTACATTCATGCAGATGAAACAAGGCCAGTGTCCACATGTTTAAAATTAGCATCACTGATTGCTTGCTAATGCTGACAAAGAGAGACAGGATTCTGTCACCATCCTCCTTTTTTCTATGGAGCTTTTGGCTCAGGTATTCTTTGATGTGGGTGGAAATCCTGGTCCTTCTCAATAGCAACTAATACTCAGACATGTGTCAGCCATCTGATCCTGCATTTGTCACCAGACATTTGTATAAATGAGAATCAGTTTGACATATTCCATGAGCAGGTGGGTGAATGTATTGGATCGTTCATAATCACATGCTTCGTCGGTGAAGGTTTTCACTCTAAAAAAGCCGGTGTTCCTGATGGGAGCCTAAGACTGCAAGCCCGGCTGGACCCTTCAAGTGAGTGACTGGCATGATGGGAATGGCATATGGCTTAGGGGTAAAACAGACAACCTCCAATCAGAGGTGTGGTACGGCAAACACGTTCCTTTTGCTGTACACTCGTGAAAACAGGTGGGCTGGAATAAGGCTCAGTACCTCAGCTGAAGAGAATTCTGGTTTTTACTCAAACACAGCTGTTCAATAGACATATCTGGGTGCGAGCTTCTTGCAGGCCAAAAAAGCCGATTTCGCTAATGGGGTTTCTGAGGGCAAACGATTCACAGACGGTGTGAATAAAATCACTGTTTCACAGTTAACTGAAATGCAACCACCCACACCCAGTTGATACATCTTTGAGATGACGAGATTCCCCCGGCAAATGGTATTAGCCATGCAAAGAATTAATGAGGTTTATTTTTACACAATTTACGTCCCATGCTGTTGAATGGCTGATCTGGCCCTGGAACGACGTCAGAGATCCCACGGCCACCCCTGTTTCCGCTCGCGGCACTTGTGTTGTGTACCTGCGAGAAATTCAGACTGTGTGAGTCACGTCCAGCATTAGATCTCCGTGCTTGTGCATGAGCTGTCAGACACCGCGTTGGCAACCCGCGGGAAGTTTATAGCGGCTGTGTGGTAAAATGACTAAGCGTATATTATTCATATCAGTATGACTGTTTGTACGCTACTAATGGTATCCGTCCATTCATCTGCCATAATCGCTTATCCAGTTCTGTGTCATAGTGAACTGAGAGTCTATTCCAGGATGCACTGAACATGAGGCAGGGGACACTCAGGATGGGATGCCAGTCAGCTAAAGAACATACCAAACCGTAGAAGGATATACAGTATATTTTCTAAAATATATACATTTGTTTTTCACCTGTGATGTACCCCAGTCTTGTGCCTAATGTAGTCTGAGATAGGCTACATGACTCCTGCAACCCTGACCAGGACAAGTGGTTAGAGGATGGATGGATGGATGGATGGATGGATGGATGGATGGATGGATGGATGGAAATGCATAGTTCTAACACAATCGTAGAAAGAACTATCATGAAGACCTGCTGATGATCATATATCATATTTATTGCCTTTTCCAGGCAGTGTAGGGTACTAGGCTCAGGTACACCCTATTTGGGAGGCCAGTCTGTCACGGAATACATGCACACTCCCTTCCTGACTGTCCTTCATCTGTGGACCTGCACACATGCACAGCAGAAGCATGATTCAGCCACCAACATGGACAGCATGAGACGACAGCACTACCCACCGAGCTACCAAATGTGAAGATGACTAGTTGAAATAGTCAAGTTTTTATTTAATTGATTGATTGCTTGCTCCTTCTTAGCTGCAGTTTACATGCTGCCAGTTAGCAGACCATACATCTGGTCAAGTTTAATGCCTTCCGTACTCATGCTGATTTTATTAGGCTGGTATTTGAATTTTAAGAAGTTGAACACTTCCCCCTGGAAGTCATGCTGTGTCTTTTGATTCCAGTTTTTGTTGTCCATGGCCCGACTGTTCAAATTCCTGTGTCCATGTTTCGTTGATCATGGATGATCATGTAGGTGTCTGGCATGGGGCTTGGATACCTGCAGGGGGCGCCCATGAAACGGCACTGCCACGTGTTTGATTCTCTCTCTTCTGGTGGTGAAGACAGCAGTGGCCTTGAAGGCTGATTGGGCATTTGCAGAAGCAACACCCTGAGAAGACTGCTCCCCCCCCCCCACGACCACCACCACCACATCATCAGCAGCCTATCCCATCTAGGCTCCTTTCCTTTTTTCACACACCCTGGCTGTAGCCCCATCTTGAACTAATGAGACACCCCCACCTGAGTTTACTCCATCCTGAGTAACCTCCCTGCTAAGCTCACACCCAATTCCAGCCAGCGGTCCTGTTTGGTAACAAGGTATGAGAGCACAGAGGCCTGGTTATCTTCTAATTCTTAGGAGACACCTGGTACTAGTCCATTGACCCCAACGCTTTTAGCTGGTGTGGCATACAAAAACAACACGGCTTGTTTCAGTAGCATGTGTATCCCTAAAGTTGCCCTGCTGCCAACGTAACCAAGGTGAGAGATTGTTAAGGTCAGGAGCAGAAGAGAAGGTGTCCAGCCAGCTGAAAACGTCGGTTCCACATCGTTGTTTTATCAAGCAGTTTGTATGTTTGGAAATTTGGTGATGGGGGTATTATTAAGGTGTTTGTTTGCTGTGTTATGATTATAGCTGTTGTTCTGACAAACATAGGCTAGTCATTCTTGCTTTTGGGCTTTCTTTCCCACACTGACCTATAAAATGGTATCGCGTTAACTACTGTTTATTTCTGCTGTTAGCACTTATTTTAATGTGCCGTTAATCCTGCTACTGGATCTTGTGTTGACTGCGGCAGGCCAGCCTTACTTGGAAGGTTCTTGTGTTATGGAGAATGGAAGCAAACTCGGGGAGAAGGCACCACAGGCTTTCGCAGAATGGTAAGGGAAAGCCGGACTGGGTGTGTTTTCTCGAGTGCCCCACTAAAGTTGGGGAGAACTCACCAATGGAGGTGGCCAGAGGGGGGCAGTGTTCAGCCTGGAGTGATCCTGGAGAGGACGAGGGTCATGCTCTGGATTTTCCTCATGGAGTGTTGGGAAAGTGGTGTCCTTGGAGTATTCAAACCTTGATGTCAGCAAAAACCATGAGCGATGGCAAGGTTATTAATGATGCACTAATCTGGGGATTGCTGGTTTAACCTGATTCAAAACAAATGAACAAACACATATGAACAATACGCAGAGGTCCCAAGGAGGGTCCAAAAATATTTTTATATCTGCGGAAAATAAAATGAGCGGCCTTGCATGTCATGACCAGGTCAACTGAAGTATGAGGTAGTGACAACATGTAAACATAAAAGAGAGTACTGAACTGAAATGTCAACATTAGAAATTGAGACAAACATACTCAAACTTACTTTATGGAATGTGACATCACATCCAGAAGGGAACGTTCAATAAGATTATCAATGGAAAGTAATCAGGTATGTAGTTCTGCCCGTGAAAACAAACCGGAATAGAGTGTACGGTAAGACAAGTGGCCTCATGTTTTATAAGGTCATCATTAAACTCATCGATGAGCTCTGACTCATCGACTGCACTGAGATTCTAACGCATTTGGTGAAACATTTTAAATTTTTTCCCCAGGATAGGTGGACCAGGTAAACAAGTCTCTGTTTTGACAAACACTACAAAGACTCCAGTATATCTGGTCAATCCCAGCCTGTCAGTCAGCTTGCAGTTTGTAGCTGAGTTGTATGGTTTACAGGCTAGTGCTTTTATTATGTTCTCTGGTTTGAAGTGTTGAGGGTCCTCCTTCCATATCAATGCTACACTGCCCCCTACCCTGCATTTTCCCAATCAGCATTTTACAGCAGGAAAATGTGAGGGGGTAATCTAATGTCCTATATTCATATTCCTCTGAGAGCTGGATAATCTCTTAGCTTCTCTAGATGGCTGTTTTGTCACGTTTTATATCATTTTGTTAATAAAACCCCAACCGTTTGCTTAAGGATCCCAGTCCCAGAAGAGGCTGGCATGCCAAACACAACTGTCTGCCTTCAAAACACATTTTTTCCCCTTTTCTTTACCCGTAACCTTCTTTGTCTTTAAAAAGCTTAAAAAGAAAAGAACAGCATTGTTGAGGAATATTAATACAATAAACCCTCCAGATGGTGAATCTGGCTGGACTCTTGTCATTCAGTGTATGTTAAGCTTGTCTGGTTGAAGAAGGGCCCTGAAGTTTTCTCCGGCTGTTCAGGCCGAGTAGTGTAGCGTCTGCGGAGTGAGTGAGTACCCCTACTCATTCCCGAGCCGGTCCCTTCCAGGACTTTCACGCAGATGCACCACTTCCTTCTTCTGCTACTGAGGTCTCCACCCTGTTTTTGGTGTTCTTTGTGGGTGTAAGCCTCTGTCTCATTCATCATCATTCTCTCTCAGCTGCTCCCATCAGGGGTCGCAGTAGTGGATCAACAGCCTTCATCTCCTCCTGTCCTCCACATCTCGCTCTGTCACACCAACTACCTGCATTTCCTCTCTCACCACATCCAGAAACCTCCTTTTTGGCCTTCCTCTTTTCCTTTTGACTGGCAGCTCCATCCTCAGCATCCTTCTCCCAATATACCCAGCATCTCTCCTCTGCACATGTCCAAACCAATGCAATCTCACCTCTCTGACTTTGTCTCAAAACCGTCCAACCTGAGCTGATCCTCTAATATACTTGTTACTAATCCAGTCCATCCTCATCACACCCAATGCAAATCTTAACATCTTTAACTCTGCCACCTCCAGCTCTGCCTCCTGTTGTTCACTCATCATTTCCCCAAATCCAGTAGCGTACCTTTCCCCCTTGGTATAGAGGCCATAAAGGATTTAAAGCACTGGAAGACGTTCATCCATCACAAGGAGGGTTAAGAGCTCCCGCCTTACAATTTACACAGTAGTAAATGGGGAGGAAAAAAAGATCGGGGAATTAAAGTGATCCTGTTACAGTGGGAACGTGCCTCTGCGGAGAGCGGAGTGGCAGGACATCTGCCTAGGGATGAGCTTCCTCCTCTGGAATATTGATGGCGCCCAGCACGATGGAATCACCCAAAGAGACAACTCTATCTGTCTCATCAATATTCAGGTGGACTGACGAAGGGGATGGCAGTGGAATTCCTGCCTGGTATTGAGCGAGGAGCGTTGGGCCGTGCCGTTACAGTAACCCTCTTGTACATCTCTGTCTGCTTTCCAAAAGGCTGGGCAGTGGTCCATGTTAACTTGGCCCAGTAAGCAGTGGCTAAGGTACTAAGGAGTTGATCTATAATCAGGGTGAAGCCACATCAATGGTTTGCACTTTTACATTCTGTCTTAGCATGGTTCAGCTACTACAAGGCAGGTGATGACCCTCTGACATTGGACACATTGGTAACTTGGTGTGGTTAATGTATAGAACTCAATTTAATTATATTTATGTAGCACCTTTAACAAGGACCATTGTCAGAAAGCGTTTTACACAGGGCCGGGCCCAGGGTCCCGAAAGAATAAGCCAAGGTCACAGTGGTGAGGAAAAACTCCCTCAGGAGGAGGAAACCTTGGAAGGAACCAGATTTAAGGAGGAGGCCAATCCTCCTCTAGCTGGCACCAAGCAGGACCGGTTCATTAACACAATTAGGTGAAGAACAGTGAGAGGGTGGATCAATATAGGTCATCAACTGAGTGTTGGAGAAGGCTGTCAGATGACTGCGTTGAAGTGCTGGTTTGCTGGCTCAGATATTTCCAAGTCGATCAGAATGGACAAATGATGGGGAGGAAGGACATAGTTAGGCCAGACTCTCTTTACTAAGAGCTCCTTGGTTGTGTGAGATTAATGTAAGGCTCAGCAATGGAACAATCCTTGGAAGGTGAAGAGAGAAATGCAACCAAACCTGGTGGAGCATTATGGTCTGCCTTAACTTGACTACCTTCCCCTCAGCAGACTTGCTCAACGTGGTGCCCTAATTAAATGTCTCCTGCTAACGAGCCGTCCACTTAGCCTGTTTACGTACGGCAGTTGAGTCTTTGCCGACGAGTCCAAGCCCAACGCCGAGGCTGCTAAAGGCATTAGAAAGACCTCATGCTTCAATAGTACTATGATACTGAGAACAAACGTCAAAATGCTGCTTTCGTGAGCTCAAGAACAACAAGATTCATGATCTACAACGATGGGTTAGAGTCTTCCAACAGAAGGAGGCTGAAAGGGAATTGGAATCATAATTATGAGTGTTACTATACTGAGGCAGCACGCTTTACACATGCAAAATTCAGCTCATAGTGCTTTACAGCCGAATTCAAATAAAGAATGAAATGGAATTTGGATCCCGACGGTACAAGATTTCAGACTATGGAAAATCTTAGGTCCAGTTCATATTAGTACAAAACATAAAGTGTCTGTGCTGAATTCAACTTCCAGTTTTATAGACTCATTCAAATTAGTACCAGGTAAAGTTTTACCATCAGATATATGTTAAAAATCCTAAGGTGTACAACAGGGCAAATGACTTTCGTTTGTTTACAGTATTTCATCTTGTTTTTGAAGTATTATAAATGAAATGTAAAAAAAAAAAGTTTGCTTTGGATTTGTGATAAAATTTAAAGATGTTTTATTGCAAATAAGCCAGCCTGGCTGTGTTTCAAAGGCAGACAATGAAGGTTTTTACCTGCTGGGTCAAGGCAAAATACAAAAAAAGATCAGTTTTTGGTGCCTCAGGATTTTAGTCATTCCGATCTTCTAAAGTAAGACAATTATGTAAATGTCTGACTCACAATCCATACGGAGGACACCCACAGGCGTGGGCTCATGCTCACACTCACGAAGATACACATGGTCAAGTAGGAAACTGTGGAAACAGTTTGGGGAATCAGCTTTCGTGTCAATCTGTCGTCTACCAGCCCGCTCGTCTTGAAGGCGCTATTATGAATTAAGACTATACGTATTTTTAAAAAAATCACACGTACTTCGCAGGCCACACGGCGCTGGCCTGGCGAAGATCCCGATCGCTCTGCTTCTTTGCGCGTCGCCAAACACACCTACTGCTTTTCCGTCTCCTGACGCTTAGCCCCTAACGCTTTCCCGAGTCCTTTAGTGTCTTCTGACGCCTTTCCTTGATGGCGACAGGGCCAAAGACAAGGGAGGCACCCACCTCCTCCCCTTCTGTCACAGTACGCAAAGGCTAGTACTGTAGTTTGGTGAGTAGTAAGACACTCCCAGGTAAACTGTACGTTTAATTACTACAGGTCAAGTACGCTTTCTGCCTGTCAATTTGCCTGAACTACGTTTACGCAGCAATCAAGAAACACTTGACGGAAAGTGTCAGGGTTCCGTTTTACAAATTAACAAAAGATATCTTTTGAGAAATAAAAAAAACAATAGCAGCAATAAAATATTATTTGAGCCATCAAAACAATTCACAGTAAAATTATTGTTGCGCATAGCAGAGTGGTGCGGCATAACTTTCAGTATGAAGTGAATCGTCAATTGGCTTGTTAGGGTTACTGTGGCATTTTACCGGTCCCGTATTGAAGTGTTGGGCCATGTTACAGGCTTACACTGAGACGTGAAAAACTGGGGGGTGGCATAATGACAAGAAAGAATGGTTCTCCTGTCCTTTAAGAAGGTTTGGTACTGTGTGGACATCGTTTTGTCTCACTTACACCCAACGGTTTATCAAGACTTAAGTGCAAATTTTAAAAGGCATTGAAAGCGTGTTCAGATTACATCTGATAGGATAATTTATCCTCATTTTGTCTCCTACTATATAATTGAGATGACATTTCAGAATGACAGGACATTAAAGACTTTTTTTTTCTGGAAATTGCTTTTATATCCCTATCCATTACTCAAGCGTGTGATGCTAAGCTCTTGAACAACAAATCTGGGAGTGTGTGATTGGCTATTTATTGTTTATGTATTTGCTGTTTGCCTGGTTCATGGTTTTATTTTCTTCTTCTTTCATGAGCTACAATTCCCGAGACGGAACATGAAGTCACTGCAGAAAATGTAAATGTGTAAATGGGTAAACTCTGGATGCATTGAGGCAGGGAAGAGCAAGGACATGAGGGTAATGGGGTGGCAATTTCATTCTTTAGGCTGCAAGGCAGGGGGCAATAGCCCCCCTAGGGGCAGAACAATGGAGGGGTCATCATCTCCTTGGGCTGAAACCTTGGGCCACACAGAACTTTAGTGTAAAATAATTTTATTTGTAACAACGGCCGTCGTATACATAGTTGCATTGTTCTGGTTCTGATAATCACATTTCCGCGGGATGGCGTGTTATTTCACGCCCCGCGATTTTGCCAGCGCCGCAGGGGGGCAGTGGGCTGTGTGGTTTTACTGCTAAGTGGGTGTCGCTGTGGCACGGTGCCTCTGGAGGCCGTGGTTAGCAGGGTCATTTCGTTTGGAGGAGGGGGGAAATCGACACGGACGACCCCGAAAAAGGCTTGTCTCTGTCACGGAGACGTGAGGGTAGCTCCTGATCTGGGGGCATAAATTGCGACGGAGAAACCTTAGGATAGCCCGCACCCCGATAGCGTAATGAAATTCATTGTAATAACTACATAATGTACATGTGTAATTATTTAGCAATACTTTGTTGTTGAATGTCCTGGCTGGGTGGAGAGGCCAGCTCTCCATTGAGGTACGTTGACTGCATCTTGGTCCCTGGGACAATTACCCAGACTGCCCTGGGAATCTGTCCTCCCTTTATACTGCCTCCAGCAGTGGCTACACATGTAAAGGCCTGTCAATCAAAGCTGGCAGGCAGACGCCAAACAGCGGGTGGTTACAGATGAGGGACGTGCGCTGCTTGGAAAGCGATTGCTACACCGTATTCGTAGTGCGTGGTGTGTAGAACTATTTTGTATTGTGCTCAAGTGAGTGTAGGATATTTTGGACACACTGTAACGTGACAGCTAATTGGCCCTCTAGATTTTGACCTTTGACCGAAAATACACCATACTTTCCTAGTTTTTAAAGTATTTTTACAACTGTTGTTGCATTTCACTCTGGATAAAGACTGAGCAAACTGCTCATATTCTCAGACGAACCAAGCAACACAGAAATGATGACAGAATGTTGCTAATTTTACATTTGTGTATGAAATACTTTGCCAAGATAAGGATATTGCTTACCAAAAAAAAAAAACAATCCTCTTTACTATCAACTTAATGGACAGCAAATTTAATGCAGTCACAGTCCAAATCATTTAAATCAATATTTCTGGCAGCGATTCAGTCACTTAGAGGAAATATAAAAACATACAATTTAAAACAAGGTCCTCGGTAATCTCATAGACACAAAATTACGATTCTTCTTCTCTATATATGTTGAACTCCATCCTGTAAAACGTGACTGCTCCTTTAATAGTCACGAATCTTTGCACCTTCAGAATGACGAGAGTGAATAGTTTCCAGTCTTCACACATATGAGACTTTGACATTTGGCCGACTCTTTAAGAAACCCTTGTGTTTTAGACACAATATTTTTGCATCATATTTAGAGGATGTAAGTATGTGAATTTGAACACAGCCAAGATCACCGACATTGTTACCCCCCATCCCCCACCCAACCACCAAACTTAGGCATCTGCAGGTAAGTGGATAAAAATAGAACATCCTTGGTTCTTCTGCTGCTTTTGGTCCTGCTGCTGCTGCCAATGTTTCTCTTGCTTTGGCTCGGCCTGCAGATATGGCCTCCGGCCAAAAGATGGCAGTCATCCCGACATTGATGGACGAGGGTTTGGATGAACAGGCACCTGCTACGGTGGACACGCGCAGGCAATCCAACATTCCGACAGTTATTTAGTAACTTAGCAGACATTTTTAACCATTTACAAGCCTGGAGTTTACTGACAATGTTCTTTGTAAGGCCCTTCTAAATTATAAAGAACATGGTGTGTGGAACTTGTTCTTTAACCATCACACCTACAAATACTGGGAGGATTCTGAAAACGTGTAATGGTATTGGGATAGAGGTGGTGTTGATGGCAGACGTGGTCTTATAGTGTGATTGTTGGATCAAGGGTGCTATTTTTGTACCTTTGAGCAAAGTATTCAATAGGAGCTACTGTAAGCACTCATCTGCTTTCTATTGGTAATTGTCTTGGACTTTGCATTGCATATTAGATTGTACCGTGTATTTTCCCAGTGTGTTTACCCTGTGTATTTACTGTGTATTTACCTGTCGCATCACACCTCCAAGGTTGTCAGTTGGATTCCGCTTCCCAGCTCCGTGTGTGTACAGTTTGTTCTGCCTGTACATTTGTGTGTTTCCTGCCACATCCCAAAGACCGATGCGAGTTTCCAAATCTCCCTTAGTGCCTGACTGTATGTATACACCCAGTGGCTACGTGAAAAGGTCACCTGCTTCTTAATACGAACGATCAGCTCCTCCATAGAGTAGATTGTATGGCCCACAGATGTGGTCAAGAGGTTTGCTTATTGTTTGCCTAAGCATTAGAAAGGGCAAGATGTGTGATGCAAGTGATTCTGAATGCAGTTTTATTGTTGGTACCAGGCAAGATGACTCTAGCATCCCAGAAACAGCCAGCTTCCTGGATTCTCATACACTATGGTGTCTAGAATTTACAGAGAAGGGTGCAATAAACAAAAAAAATCCAGTCAGCAGCAGTTCTGTGGATGTAAACACCTCATTTATGAAGGAGATCAAAGGAGAATGGAAAGACTCGTTAAAGCTAACAGGAAGGCTACAAATATAAAAATAACAGGTCAGTACTAGAGTGACGTGCAGAAAGGCTTCTAAAACAGACAACTCATTGACCCTTGAAGTGATTCAGGAGGCAAAGTGGGTCCTACCCAGTACTGGATAGGCGTAACATGGCCTCTGCAAGTATCTACTTGTATGCTGCCCCCTACCAAGTGCTTTGTACCCCCTGAGACTGACTACAGGCTCAATGCGTAACAGGGAGGGAGGGTGTGGAAGACTGCTGGATGTCTTTGAGAATGTGACATAGCATCTAAGATAAATAAATTTGCATAGACAGTGATTAATTTAAACTCCCTTTATGTTTTATATGATTATAAATCATAAATTTACACCAACATAGACTTTTGCCCTAACAGTTGCTGGTAGTAAATGACTTCATACATCAGTCTCAGTAAATGACAAAAATGCCTGAATTATTTTAAAATGAATTATATTCTATCTTTTCACTGTGAACACTTTGGGGCATAGTGATCTCAGTGGGGAGGATCAAACCACCAGTGTTGGGGATTCGAACCCTGCACCTGTGCAGCCTGGGATAGGCTCCAGGTCCCCCTGTGACCCTGACCAGGATAAGTGGTTGAAATATGGATGGAAATTGCCCGTAGTGTGTAATTGTGTGCGTGTGTGCTCACCATGATTGTGTACTGAATAAGCAGTTGGGAAATGTTTGTACATTCAAATAGATGGCTGTTCCCCAGTCTTCATGGGTTTAAGTTTACCTTATGAATTTCCAACATTCAGACAGTTGGCAGAAACAGAATGTAGATGACTGAACATACCTATTAATTGCTAGAGCCTGAAAAGTGCAATGAAAACCTGCAGGTAAAATGTGAAGCACGCAGCCTAAATGAGCTTGGCATTGAGGAACATAATGGAGAATACCAGTTGTCTCATTTCAGTTGGTGCTGAACTCCAGAATGACCCCAAACGCCCAACACCTTATGGACTGCCTGTTCTGTTCTCTTACAGAGCTCTGAATTCCCTTCCAGAGGAATTTCGAAAAAAAAAAAACAAAACAATTTCACTTGTTAATTTTAAAGACCAGATTTGCGCAAACACGAGCTCATCAGACGGCAGAGGGAAAATGTTTTCTAATTGCGAGCGAGTGTGGCGAATCCGTCCCTTGCCAGATTCCTTCTGATCCTGTCTGTTTACTCCTGTTCTTCACAAAGTTACAGCACCCACTTCAATATTGTGTTAACATCATTATACAGACGCAAGCTTGCTGTCAGAAATCACACTCGCTTTTTTTTTTCCCTCCTTAAACGATTATTTTCGCCGCCGTCTGTGGTCGTTGCTCATTCCAAAATAAGACACCCACGTGTGACTGAAACCGCCCACTGCCGACCTCTCGCAAAGTAGCAAACTAGTACAAAAGTTTAAGAAAATTTAACTTAACAGCTGGAGCTCATTCAGGAAGTGAAATGTGAGAACGGCATGCTGGGAAAGAAGGACAATGTATAGACAGTTCTGCTTCCTATACAGGAGCTCCTAACGATGCATACTTAGACGACCATCCAAATCGCATAGCTGCACCCTAAACCCATGTTGACTGTTCTTTTATATTCAAGGTAAATAATCCCAAAGTACTGTGGAAATACCAGGAAAAAGCTAAAATAACTGCATGGTATTTCTCTTTTTGAGGAGACATTTGAGAGTTTAAACCTGGGTCAGCAAGCATCAGACGTAACGTTAAGCTGAATATGGTGGGGTGTGTTTCGAAGACCAATTTTGGAGGTACAGAGAATCGATTTAGTGTTCAACAAAACAAGATAATCTCTCCTGCGGGGCCTAAAGACCTGCAAATAAAATGGTGGGTTTTTATCAGTAACAAGGAATTATTCAGTGGGAAATTAGATAGCGACCAGATTTCCCCCCAGACACGACTGTAAATCCAGATATCGGAAGCAGCCCTCTGGATTTCATTGAGACGTCTCACTGAGTGTCAGCCGTGTGGCAGAGAAAAGTTTACGTTGGGTGACACATTCTCTCCTCAGAACGTCTCTCCATTATCCTGCTGTGGATTACCCAAGAATACTAACATGGAAAACGCAATGCAGGCCCGGCACTTTCTCGATGTCTGCCATGGCTCTCACAACTGCAGGAATTCAAATTCAGGCCGGTGCCACAAATAATGTCTTTTATTTGTTGGGCACTATGTAAAAAAAAAAAGAAAATGCTTAGTGTACATTTTATCTTCTTTCAGCCCCCAGAACAATATCCCAGTGTCCTAACGAAGATCTCCAAACGAGCCTGGTCCAAACGTTAGACAGATGGTAGCCAGAGCTGTGAATCGCTGGTGTTTTTAAGTGAATCGTTTGATTGTGAACGCAGAGCAGCCGGTTTTGCGCGAACTGGCCGGGACACCGGCTTTCGCGCCTCAGTGGAAAGTGCTACAGTAAATAGGTTTTGACACCCCTTCGGAAGGCCCAACATCTCATCAGAAACACAACACAGCTGAAGCGATATCCAGCCTTCCCCCCCCGGAGCCTACAGGGCGTCTATGATTGTCTTCAAGAAATGTGCATTTTAAGGGAAGTTTTGGTAAAAGTTTAAGTGGTTCATGGGGCACAGACACTTGTGAATACTTTGGTATATTCTCCCCTCCTCTCCTGGATGTTAAAATGGTTGAAAATGGAGGTGAAGGGAAACTGCAGGTGGCTATTGTGAGATTTCTGCAGTATGTGTGATACTTACTGCCAGTGATTAGGGTATCACTTCAGGATTTCATTTCAAGACTCCTTTGTGGACCTTGCCTGTGCTTTTACATATAACGTGTTACCTTATCCTTCTTGCCTCTTTTTGCCTACCGTGTACTCACTGCATGCCAAAAGAGAACAAATGTCTCCCTCGCTCACGTACTAACTGCAGTGGAAATCTTCAGAACTGCAGCGATCAGACTGGGTTGCGTCACGTTCGTCAAACACGGGGACCTTAAAAAGCTGCACCTTTCTGTTGAATCAGAGCAGGTGGGGAGGGTGGGGGGTGGCCCATGGATGAGAAAGGCAGCCCTCCTTCACACTCAGTACACCTGAATGAGGCACAAGATTCACCAAGGACGCCGCTGCTTTCTGATAATCAAGGCGTATCAGGTGATGTAAAACCGCATCAACCCTGCGGCTCGTTGACAGGGTGTCAAGAAGGTCTGACATCGAGTAAACGCAAAAACAGGCTGAAAGTGTGTCTGTAGGTCGGTGAACAAAACCAAGAGACATCGGGATGGAGCGAAGGAGCAGATTGTATTGGGGCATGGGAGTAGGGGCGCAGGTTTAACAAAACGATGGGAGGAACAAAAACAAAACAAAGCTATTTCTGCTTGAGCACAATGGAAACACACAGGTAGATAAACAGGGCATTGGGTATACAGCACGTCAGGTGGTGAATTGGGGTCTATGTGTGTTTTTGGAGGTGCCATCGTGGAGCGCTGCTTTAATCAAACCCAGAAGCTTCCTCCCAACGCTATCTCATTGTTCCGTCTGAGCCATATCATGCTGGAGTGACCGTCATATACCTGTGGTTTAATCCTCTTTAAGTGATAATGTGTTTTAATGGGAGGGCATCTGCATGTTATTTTTGAAATTAACAGCTCGATTTTAATCAGTTGTTCTGTGTTGCACTTTTTTATTCACTTTTTGTTTTGTTTATTTTTTTTTTACAGGAGTGTGTTTGACATGCTTTCCTGAACTGCAGCCCCCTCTGAGATTATTTATGTTATAAAACGACAGCAAGTGGACAAAAGCGTCCGTGTTCACGGGTTCGTGAGCATGAAGTTGGTAGGAACTGAAAAATATCTGAGGGCGTGACGGAACCAAGTCCTCCGCCCTTGAAAAGAAGGGCAAACACATCAGCGTGAGGCCCAGGACATTCAGGCAGTAGTTTAGCAGACTCACGTGATACATGGGTGTGGACCACGCGAATAAGCCCAGATTACGAGGGTAGCTTCACTCTCCTGGAGAGGGCATAACAAGATCAGACCCAGTGAATCCAGTAGAGGCAACTCAGTACCGAATTCAACAAAAAATAACACCCCCCCCAGCTCAAGGGTTGCCAATAGCTTTGGCAAAGCTCACTTAATGAGCTGGATTTCATGGCCAGTCAGCCTTCACTGCCCCATACGTGACATTCTGGCATTTATGTGATTTCATCCAGGCTGCTCCGTCACTGATTCTGCTGAGACCCCTCGGTCCTGCGCCTTTAAGTCCGTCTCGCCCTTGCAAATGCACAGTAGTTATCCCATCACCCCCTATGTTTATTTGTTTTTCTCTTCTCTTATCTGACTCCTCATCCTCACTTAAGCTCCAGTCCACAGTTTTATCCCTGAAGTGTTTATCCAGCTGCCTTTTCTTCTTGGACCCCATTGATGTCTTTTGCCTGCAGAAATCTGTTATCCATCGATTGTACAGTATATCCAGTTGTTATTTTCATAGAAA
>JAACJT020000110.1:6647241-6662369 GCA_009936485.2 Gymnarchus niloticus | reverse complement strand
CCACCTCCCTCCCACCCCAGAGGTCCTGCGCCCAAAGGGGCAGACCCTGTGAAAGGGGGACGGGGGGGGGGGGGGGGGCGGGGGGGGGGGGGGGGGGGGGGGCATTCTACCATGCTGGAGTTCCAGCAATGCAATTTCAAATCCGGACCCCATGTTTTTCCGCTGTCTACCTCCTGCAGCCTGAAGACGTAACCCTTCACTTCACACAGCATGATACATCAACTGGACTTTAAATTCCACTCATCATGTGTGAGCCTGTGATAGGCCTCTGTAGAATAAGCACTGGGACCTCACCACAATAATAAAAGAATAAACATTTAATAGATGAGCATTGTAACCGAAGCACTTCAAGTGCTGTAACTTTCAGCAAGGTTCCTCCCATGGCTGAAGTGATTCGCCATTTTCATGCTCAGTTCCTTAACCACTGCACCATCTGTTGATTAATCAATAGGCAATGGGTGTTTAAATGAGAGACGAGGTGACACATGACAGCCACAGCATTGGGAAATGAAATACCAGGCAACCCTCACCCCCCCAGTGTGACTTTTGTCCCAGGGAATAATTGGGTGAAAGGGGACACTCTCATCTGCTTTATCTCTCCCTGTAATTATCACCCATGTAACTGAAACTCTTCTCACGTTTCCTCTCTTGCTGTTCTCTCTTTTGTTCTCCTCTGTCTCTTGATATTGCTGCATTGAAGAGGAGTAACTGATTATCTAGCCCGAGGTAAGATTTTGTAGGTTTACATATCAAAGGCTATAAATAGGCACTTTTTTTTTTTTTTTTGTTTTAACAGAAAGGGGAAAGTACGAGCCCAGTTTAACGCCACAAAGGTTTCTTGGCACCGCTGAAACAAAGGGGGATTATTGTCTTTTTGAGGTGGCTGCTTGTTGCTGTTGCTGCTTGGGTATCTGCTTGAGAACGCTGGAAATGCGGTGGAAATGGAGACTGTCACGGCCGATTATTCCGCATTAATGTATTGTCGCTCTATCCCGCAACAAGCAGAGGGGAAGTTAGATCCTCCTACTTGTTTTTTCTGAAATCTTTGAAGCTCGGCCTTGCTGGGGTACCTCACTGCGGGTCCACAAGTCAGGGAGATGTTCAGGCCAACCACACATTCAGGCACAGGATGCCCCAATGTTTCAATTCGCTTCCCTTTTCATGAACACACTGATGCCAAGGCTAGTCCAGAAACGATGGAACCTCGTGAACCTTCTTTTGATTACAGGCTTTATGGATTGACCTCGGTAAGGACACACCCTGTGGCTTTTTTCTGGGCTCTCGATGGCTACGCGACAGCCCACCCACGACATTAACAACCTTGCAGCCGCCCCTCCTAAACCTCTGATTGGGGTTCCTGTGATTATTTACTTTGAAATATATTCAGGATGAAGAGGCTTTCATGCAACATTGTGTTTTATGTGATTTATCATTTTATAGGCTAGCTTCTCTTTGGGGGGCTCGGGGAGCCAGCTGACCTCCTCCTATAACTCTACCATCTCTGTTTATTTTCTCCACTCTGCTTTTCTGACTTTTTCAGTGGGCCATTGACTCTGCATTGCTGCAGTGTCCATCTGTAATGCTGCTCTTGTTGGTTAGTTTTGCTCTGGGGCCACTGCGTTGGGAAAGGCACTATATTGAAATTAACTGAATATCTTATTTTTAGTTTTTTAGATGCTTAGTAGCTTGCTGGTCACCTTGTGTTTTCTGCAGATAGTAATGTACACTATATGGCCTAAAGAATGTGCACATCGTTTAATAGGGGTGTTCACATACTTCCGGACTTGGCTATTGAAACCATACTCATTGCTGACGTGTATGATTAAGCATATAGCTAACTACCCTCAATAGTTCCTGCTGAAGATGTTAGTGACTTTCAATGTGGCACCATCGAAGGATGCCACCTTTCCAACAAGTCAGCATTAAATTTCTGCCTTCTGAAGTAAAGTGACTGTGATGTTTAAACTTCTAAAAGGAACGAGAGTTCAGTTGTTATGTTGTAGGCCACACAAACATGCACCTGATCGGCCAACGTCAATACCCCACCCCGGTAATGTTGTCATGTCTGAATGGCAGTAAATCCCACCAACAATATTTCAGCATCTAATGGAAAGTCTTTCCAGAAGAATAGAGGCTATTATAGAAGGAAACGTAGGGCCAGCTTCCTGTTTATACCCTTGGTTTTGGAATGAGATATTGAACAGGCAGGTGTTCACAGACTTTTGGCCATATAGTGTTTGTTTAGAACAGGTGACCCAGACTCTCAGTGGTGAGATCTGTATCTCATAGAGTTGTGGGTTCATGTTCATACCCTGGTGGTATGTTGTTTGGGTGAATGGTTACTTTAAGCTACCCTGATTGCCCAATGACTGTTTGTCACGAAGAGCCTGTCACCAGGGGCGTTCCAACCACAAACGCAGAAGGTAAAACCACAGAGAACTGAAGGGGCTTTTAACATCATTGATATCAGATGCGGAAGATGCCACTTCAGGAGCAAAACTGAAATTACAGGAAAAATCGAAATCACAGGAACTGTAAAGATGTATGATGATGACTCAGTACAGACAAGGAGGATCATCCCACTCAAATACCTGTCTAACAAGCAAGTAACCAGCATCAGGTTTGGTCCCTGGGTGGAGTCTAGAGCTGGAAATTTGGACTATTGTTTTTGGCTACTCGCTAGCGCCCTCTGGCGGTTTTATCTCTGCTTTGTTGAAACCGAGCCGTTGTTGCACACCCTTGGCTTCTTGATATCGACTGTGTCTGAGCATGAGTAAATAGTCAGCCAAGTTTGCCTATCAGCACTGATTATCGAGAGTGGTGTCACGCCCACCTCCTTTGTGCCTTGATTAGGTAGGTGGGGGTGTGTTCCTCTCTTTGCATAGTATTCCACTTCATCTACCATGACATGCCCACCCCCTGGACCCAACGGCCTTCCCATTTGGTAGTAAAGCTGGGAGAACATGAGCTAGTACTCAGCACATACTAGCTGACTGAACACTACAGTACTACCCGTGAGTACACAGTATGTGTGTGTTCCTGTGTGTCTACTTACTAGTCACTCAACAGGTGAGTGTACTGGACGCTGAAGCTAGCTAGGCTAAAACGCTTACAGTCATAAGTGAGGTGAGATAAACTGAGATATTTGCTGGATATTGCCTAATGCAGCTCAGAGCTCAGCTGTAACAGTAGGGACTCCTCCTGGAGATTGGTCTGCAGTCCTTTGGGTCATAAACCTACTTCTGTGTCTGCAGCACTAGCACTAGTGTGCTCCAGAAGCCTGTGACGGGAGTGGGAGATGCAGTGGGGGGGGGCCTGTTGGAGCGGCTGGGCCTTTTGTGCAGGCCCATCCCAGCGGGCCCTAGCTGTGCAGAACGGGTCCCTTGGGCAACAGCTCCAGGCTAATTGGGCCCGTTAGGGTCAGCAATTAATGTGGAATTATTGAGGATCTGGTGACAGCTCTACCGTTTCATTCTGGGAAGAAGAAAGGGAACGAGAAGATGGAATGAATGCGAAAAGAGAGGAAAGGATGGGACAACTGGGTGGAAATCTCGTTGCTGACTGACAGGACAATGGGATCAAGCGGCAACAAACAATGAACCATCTCCCAGGATGCACAGTGTTTGGGGGGGAGGGGGGCGGTTGGCGCAACAGTGCTCACATGACACATCCGCCTCTAAAAACAGTGACTGGCGGGTGACACGCCCCTCACAAACGGAGATGTAAAAAATGAAAAATCGGGAAACAATTTCTTTTCTGCCTTTCAATGTTTAATCTGTCAGTCGATCAAATTTTATTTAATACTGCGTGTTTTCACAAGCGAATTCGTCACTAATGCACAAAGAGAGTGACAATGATTTACAGTGATTCTTCCTGAGAGAACAGGAAACCCAGAAAAGGCCAAAACGCCAACATGTATTTAAATATTCAAATGAGTGCAGCATCTGGGAAATCTTCTGCTGAAGTCCGCCCTGGAAAAGCGACCTTAAGCAGCTAATAAAGATGTCTGGTGATAAAGATGTCTAATGACTGGCGATCCTGGTTCTGGTGGCAGGGGATTGAGATGGTGCCAGCAGTCAGGGCCATTCAAATAAGGGGATCTAGACACTGGTTTGGCTTAGCTGTCTGGTGCAATTGATGAGATATTAGCTCAAAGGATGGATAAAGGGCTAAATATTGTGTAACGGAGATATATAGGTTACACAAACGTGTAGCTAATTACGTGAAATATATTTAGCATAGGTCGTTTACCACCAAAACATGGCGAGACAAAACGGTTATTTATGGTGTCGGAATTGGCCCTTAACCCAAGCAGCACAATAACGGAGACATTACTGCGGTCAGAGGAGGGAAGTCAGTCATTCATTACTTTGACAAATGCTGTTTGTCTAAAGCCAGACTGAAACATTTCATCGACATTGTTGGGTTCTGCAAAGACAGACAACTGCTTGACAACACATCTCTGTAAAACTTTCGATAAAAATGGAAGGTTTGAGATGCTGCTGTAACGAGATAGATCATACAGATCCAGATTAGGCTTCTTGAGTAAGGACTTCATTACAGTTGTCTTAAGAGCTCTGGGAGCACTTCTAGAAGATAATGATGTATCTATAATATCTAGCATAGGTCTTCCAGTTACAGACAGAGGTTCTCTCGTTAGCTTGGTAGATGTGCATGCCATTAAATCTGTGGATGGGTTATAACAAGTACCTATTGCAGGCAGATTATTTGGTGTGAGGAGAATATATGGCAAAAAATTGTCCTCAGTAAATTGCAGTTGATGCATCAGAGACCTACCAACTGACATATGAACCCTATTAAATACATCCTTCATATCCCTGATGTTGAGCAGAAATTCCGGTTTGTTCATAATTTGCTGTTGGATTCACAGCTAGTTCAGTAAATTTATTAACAAAACATCTAGTGTGGTCCTCATTACTGTCGGTAATGGCTCAGTAGATGGGAAAGATATGTTAAACTAGACATTTGGAGTACTTTGATTTGCTCCCTGGGCAGACTTTTCAGGTGAGATGAAACACCTCTTATGTTACTAGACCCCCATTAGTGTTCTAATCTCAGAGAGGTCCGTTTTAATATCTGAGAGTTGTCCTTATACCAGCGTGAGTTTTGTATAAACGTATTCTCACAGTGATAGCATATTTATCAGCTAGCTCTTCAGTTCAGGCTATGCTTGATGGGACATGATTCGAGTTTTGGCACACACTTTAGCTAACTGGATCACTTGAGAGTTTTCACTCACTACAGAGAGATTTAGCGTTTTTTTTTTTTTTTGAAGAGAAAAACCAACACACGTTCCGCACAAATAACCTACTGCCCTTTCATACTTCCCAGACTGCCTTGCGATTTGGCAGACAGCAAATGTGATTTTGATTATATACAGTATTCATGTAAAAACCTTATTTCCAGTCTACCAGAGGGTTGGGGTTACAGTGTGTGCCCTCAAACACACTCAGAAGCCCAATCACACACTATACACCTAAATTATCAGCACTGAGGACTGAAAATGGGATGAAAGTACATGGATGTAATTAGATGCTCTGAGTTTCTGGGAAGTCCTCCAAGCTGTGCCATTTTGTTTTCCATGAGGAGTTTCTGGATGCTGCCTGCTTGGGGATAGATAGTGAAATAACATAACATAAAAAAGAGGCAAAATTTCACGTAAGCAAAAAAGCTGGATTTATTAGTAGAATGTTGAGACAAGATAAAAAAAAAATAACCTTCGTGTTTATCACCGTATTATGTTTTTAGTTGTTCATTATATTTTAGTGATCACACTTGGCCCCTAGATTCTCAATATCCGAGGTGAATTCATTGCATATAATTCCGATGATCCGGTGAAATGTACTGTCTGTATAAAGTTACACGCGTTAAAGCAGGGTGAGATGCAGTGAAGGTGCGTGTAAGGCAATTTCAGAACGCCGAAATATAACGTATTTAGCTGTGTTTCTGGAGGAGGCCAGCTCTTTAGTTCCCGTCAGTCGTCGCTGAAGCACGCAGGCACGTAGTTACGTAGTCACGTAGCCGAGCCACATCTTCAAACGTGAACTTTCTGCATTGTCGATGGGCGTCGGTGACATACTGACGGTCATCGAAATGCCCCCTGCGTCGTGTGCTGACTCAGATGTGTAAATGCCAGTGGGCGTTTTATTTTTCGATTTTCCATTTTTTCTTTTTCCCATTCGACACACATACCCAGAGAAAAACAGGGAGGGAGGAAGATGGTCCCACGCATTACAGTCATTCCAGACGTTTTAGTGCTTATACACAGTCGTAAAAAGGATGGTTCTAACTTGGCTGATATTTATGTCCTGTGCACTTTTTTTGTGAAATGGGGGTGTGAAATGCAACATGAAGGCAGGAACATAAAAATATGATTTTTTTTTTTTTTTTACTTACACAAGTGACGTGTAAGGATTAAAGAGACAGTAACCCTCAACCAACACCTAGTCATATGGCCAGTTCTGACCAGTAATGCTCTGTCCATTTATTCCCCCTTGATCTTGGCATCATCCTGATCCTCCACAGTTTGGAGGGGCAGGATCGGCCCACTCCTCCTGACACAAACCACACACACTGCGTTCATGTATCTCCTAAAATGCATGCTGAGCCCACTAAGGCTGATATTGATCGCTAAAACAAAGTACGCTTTCACAGGAGATACCGATGAGGGAATTCAGTATGAGCTCCTTCACTAACCTGTATGACTGGATAACATGAGAAGGGAATTCCCTTTAATTCTGTCGGGGAACTTTCTGGAAAATGCACACACCTTGACTGGTGAGGGATCCTGGTAGGTTAAAGGTGATTGAAAATGTCTGGACATGATGAAAGAGTGTGGGGTATGGTGGCTAAGTGGTTAACACTGTCATCTTACATCTCTAGGGTTAGGGGTTTGAATCCTGACTCTGTGTGCATGAGACTTGCAAACCAACAATGTGGGTTTCCCTCAGGTACTCTGGTTTCCTCCCAGAGTCCAAAGACATGCTGTGTAGGCTAATTGGCATGGCTAGATTGTCCATAGTGTGTGACTGTGCCCTGTGATGGGGTGTCCTTCACCTTGTGCCCTAAGGCTGTCTGAGATAGGCTGCAGCCCCCCACAACCCTGAATAAGATTAAATGGTTTAGAAAATGATTGGTTTTGGTTAAAAAACAATACTTAGTAGTATAATTTTTAATATATAAAAGTGCTGGTTCTTATAAATGATAATTATAGGTGCAATGAAGCAATGGGATATTAACAATATCAGGCTTAAATGGTGCATTGTCATGATAGAAAGGGATGATGTTTTGTCATCAAATGCTCGAATCAAACACAGCTATTTGGAAAGTGGTCACTTAGGAATTAATATCAAGCTGTTGTTGTAGGACCTGAGGAGTAAGGGGCATTGACCCCAGCCATGACCAACTTTCTTTCAAAATTAGGACATTGCCATGATCACTTCAGGGTGTGTATACTTTTTATATAGAAGCTATGCTTAAAAACATGGAAGGAATTAAAGGTTATGTTGGGAATGTCTTTTCAGGGTCACTTTATGATTGACTTTCCTCAGTGATTCAACTGCAATTGTTTGTGCCCAAGGAATACATTGAGGTTTTGTCCATCTTAAAATTATGCTGGATTACCTCTTCCCAGGCACTGCACTGAAAGAGTCTCTTCCTGTAAATACCATAGTCTTTGTCTCTTACCAGGTATGAACAGGCACTGGGATTGTCTCTGCCCAGAGATCCCATCATCATTGTCTCTTACCCAGAATCGCACTGGGATTGTCTCCGCCCAGAGTTCTCACAGTCAGTTTTTCTTATCATGGATTGCACTGGGATTATCAATGCCCAGAGATCCTATAGTCATTATCTGTCACCGGAGAAAATTCTGGGATTGTCTCTGCCCAGAGATCTCATAGTCATTGTCTCTTATAAGGGATTGTGCTGGGATTGTCTTTGCCTAGAATTCGCACAGTGACTTCCCAAGAAAGGATGTTCTCGCCTGATCAGGACCAGGAATGCTTTGGCACATGATGAAAGATGATTGGCTGGTGACCTCTGGCCGCGGTAGGTTCAGTGTCTTCTTTCAAGGTAGCGTTGAATGAGTGTCCTGTCTGATTTGTTGAAATAACACACATGGTGCAGCCCTAAACCATCAAAATAGCCCTGAGGAGAAGTAATCTTTGAGTAATGGGCTAGTCTTCGTCTCTGGGGACTATTAGTGTCATTGGGAGAGCGAAGCACTGTGGGAAAAAAATGGTCTTTGGCACAGCAAGGCTAAGGAGGCCGCTTCAATTTTTCCTAATACTTTCCACATTCCTCCTGTCCATTCCCTGTGCTTTGTAATTACTTCTGGCCTCTTCAGAAGGAGATTTGTTTTCCAAAGGAGGAGGTGTGGGGATTCCACATACAGGCACTGACACACACACACATACACACAGACGACTAAGACTTACGCTCCCTGCATTGCCCTTCTCTGTGCATTTTGAAAAGTTGCAGTGCCCTTTGCCGCTGCAGGGGTGTACGAGTTTTCCTCTGTGTCTGAGTGTTCTTCTGGGTTTCTGGAATGTGCAATTGGTCCGATGTCCTTGGTGGTCTGAGTAAAGGCACAGCTGTGCTCAGAGGTGCGGGAATGACTTCAGTAGCCAGAAGGGAGGTTGTGAGTGAGGGTTTCAGAATTGGGGGTGGCAAGAGTCCAGGGTCCTTAAAGCTTCTTCCTATGGGGTGTTGCCCTGTGTGTGTCACTTTGGGATTGAGGGACAGGAACGTGTCCAAATGGGCTCCGGTCGTCCATTTGCACGTTTGATTGCAAGGTCTGCCGACGGAGTGGAGTCAGAGGGATCGATGATATTGACTGAAGGAATCATTCATGTCGGCCTTCATTCTCACTGCTACGGCGTGACAGAAGGGGCACAGAGTAGGGCGTCATGGTGGGGGTTGCCACGGCAACGGGGGACATTTTGGCATGTATGTGTTTTGTCCTTATTATCTTAATTGAGGCTGGATTTCAATGCCGTGGTGACTGAGGGTGCCTGTTATGGGGTGGGGGGTATGAACAAGGATGGAGAAATCTGGTGACAGACTCACATGTTGGGGGGTTGCTGGGTGTAGTTGACAAAATATGGCAGTAATGTGAGAGGAATTTCGATCAGCATCCCCTGCTAAGAGGGGAAAAATGACAGTACTTGTTTAAGCTTATAAGGAAACAATATAATTTGAATAATTTAAAGGTACAGAAGACATTTATTTTATTGCTCATTTATTTAAAGGTGTGAGATCTAATATATGTTTCTGAAAGTGGCCATAAAGGTTTTATTAACACTGCTTCCAACCTCACCTGCATACATTTCCCAGAAAGCATTGTTTAGTCTTCAATAACTACTACATATTTCGTCTATATCATTATATTCTGTATCTTATGTTTCCTAGCCTGCCTTTCTGTTTGTGGCCCTGGATCTTGCACGTGCTCCTTGGGTGAATCTGCTGAAACCTTTGAACGGTCCTTCAAAGAGCCCAGCGCTAATTAAAACATTGACAGGCAAACCAGGTTGCGCTAATTAAGCCACGTGCGTGCGCGGCGAATGAACACATGAACCGAACGAGCTGCCTCACATAGGTGCGGTCGGACGTATGCCAAAGCTGATGTCAAACACAGGACTGTTGGGGGGGGGCAAGTTAACGAGTCACAAGGAGCAGACGCGGGGAAATCTGGGCTCGGTAATTATGGTGGCACCAGCTGTAAAAGCAGTCTGAGATATGGCGCTGTGGCAGGAAAGTGACCTTCCCCGCGGTATGGCATTTCCGGATTTTAGATCCCCGCACGCTTCTGGACACTGGAGTCTGGAGGTTGCCTGAGAATTTCATTTATTTTCAGTGTACAGATGAGGATAACATTTTATAATTATCTCAAGGTGTTCCACAGTGCATTTAACATAGATTAAATGTTGCTTTGTTTGACTCACATTATTACACCCACCAAATATCCTGTGTTTGCCGAGGATTGTACATTGTTTTTCAAGACCCCTGACTCTCCTCCTGTGAGTCCTCCCGGATTTCTTGTTTATTTTTTTTTATGAATCATTGACTTAGAATCCGCAGAACAGGTCTAATGGTGTTTATTTAACAGTAACATGGGGGCAGCATTGGGAGGTTATATATAAGTCTTCTTTGATGTGGATCTAACTGTGTGTGGATCAGTTATAAGCCTTGGAGTGATGTGGTGATGGCCACTTGAGAAAACATCTGATGAAACCCTTTGATACAACTTGGAGTATTTGTGTGTGTCAGTGTGTGCTATTCTGTTGAATGGATGGTGATGTGTGTGGGAGTTATTCAGATACCATGACCTTGTCTCCATCATTTTTCCAGCAGCGCGCCTTTACTTTTTGATGGATTTTCTTTTTTGGATGAACTAAAAGAAGTTTTACGGACGATTTTATGCTGGCCTGTGTACAGGGGATGTCGCCTGTGATTAACGAGCAAGCTATTATTGGCCTGTTTGTGAAATATGACTTTAAGGTTAAATGTTGTTTTGATTTTTTACTGGTCTGCATTTCAACAAAGAAAAACCTGATTCTGTGAGAACAAGGTGACGAAAGGGGTCAGGGGTTTACTAGCAATTCAGACCTTTTAGTCTATAGACAATTCCCTCAGACTGAGCCATGTCCAATGCACACCTCTCTTACAGAGTGTATTAAACAGTGCCAGTCAAGACATAATAATCTGTATTGATAGATTGTGTCCTGCTTGGCTAATCGCAGTACAGCTTGTTGATCCATTGTTGAGCTTGTCCTTTTTGGCGCCACAACTTCTGTACTTTTGGAGACCGAGCAAAACGTGAGTCGGGGCAGTCAGACGCTTAATTGGTCTCAAGAACCGTATAAGGAGAACCTGCGGGAATCCCTCCGTGGGAAACGAGGGGGTCGATTGGAGCCGAGTCTTGAAGGAGAGCTTCGTCACGACTGACTTCACTGCTGGGGGCTACGGTTCTTGTGTCGGTATCAAACGGCAGCACATGTATCTGTGTGAGCGTATGTGTGTTTGGGAGAGAGAATTTTTAACAAGGCCACAAAGCAGGTTCGGCAAGTAAACTAGATGGCTGCAGAGAGTTCTCCATCTGAACAAGCTGAAGTATTCACAGACGGCACCACTGTGTTTTGGCACTGAGGCAGTGAAAATGAACGTGGATGACATCATACAATGGATCAGCAGCTTCTGTCTTTTAATGCACATGTCCAATGCTCACTTCTGTAACATAATTCTCAAGAGGACCTTCAAGCGCTGCATTCTCTCTGTTAATGCTGCTCCAGTCCTGGACGGTTTCTCAAGGTTCTGCTCTCGGAAATGTTCTAAACTTCTCCTTTAAGCAGGCCCTTCTGTGCCATTATTGCCTCCCATTACTGGTAAAATGTTACTTCACCCTTCCGATTCCCATGTTCGTTGCGGCAGTCTTCGCCTGTGAGGTCTGGTGAACGTAATGGAAATGACCATGAACATGCCACTTGATTGGCTTAAACCCCTCAGGGAGGTACAGGAAGAGAAGAGCCAATTCGCCAGGGAGTTCAGATCAAGGGCGAAAGGAGTCGCCACATAAAAGACATGACAAATGAGCAAAGCTCTGGCCTTGGCCTGGCGAAAAGTCAGCTGATTTCCTTCCCACATAACAAGAAAGCGAATGAAGTCAAAACAAAAACAAATCTCAGTGGAGAGTGATGGAGTTTGCCAGACTTGTTCCACCTTCGTTTTGGCCTCTTTTTTTCATTTTACATTTTTTACTCACTCTTGTACGAAATGTAAGGTCGTGATTAAGGAAAATTCCAGAATTGCCCATGACTCTGTGCCTTTGAACAAATAGCAACAATAATAATTCACATTAGTATTAATATTAGTAGTATTAGTATTAGTAATAATAATAATACTTTGTGCAAGGTGCAGAGCTTGATTTTATAATGAATTTGATCATCATAATTCACCAAATTAATTAATCATTTATATTAGATAACCCATTAATTCATGAAATATTCAAATGGGTGTTTAATTGGCCTTTTGGTAATGACAGCTGTGCCAACCTTACACCCAAATGATTCTATTATTTATTAACAGCCACCAGGTTGACCAGCTATCTGGACTGCTCTTTGAAACTGCTACGTATTTTTGTCATATACAGTACTGTTCTAATGCCTTAGGTCATCAAAGAATATTGTGTTAAAAGCTATTTCTCTGAGCAGTCGGTGTATGTTAGTGTGCATTTGTTCATACAAAAAGACCATTTAACATTAGTGTAGTGGCATGCTACTCAGAATAATAAGCAATTAGCATATATACAAATAAACGGTAGCAAAAAGTAATTTCTTCTATTCCGAAAAAAAATGATCTTGCTGTAGATATCTTGCTTGGTTCCTAAAACAATCCTTGAGGGCACCCTAACAATTCCATGTATTTGTTGAATTTTACCACCAGCTCCTTAATTAATTAACTTAGCTGACTAACTTCACATCCTGTAGATATCTCGACAAGGTGTGCTAGTGGTCAAGTTCAAGAAAGACAAATCTTGGACTGACTTGACGAGTGGTTTTTCAATGATTATGCGGACACACTTTAACAAACAAAAAAATCATAGTTTTACATAAGCATAATGTAAACATATTTTTCTTTGCTAACTTAAGACTTTTTACACAGCTCGTTAATTTTTGCACTGTGTTAGTGTAGTGGGTAAGAAATTAAACCATAATTCCAGGGATGGGGTCTGATTGTTGTACCTTTCATTAGGTGCACTTAGAGCCCAGATCTTTTTGAAAACGTCTTTTTTAAACACCTCCGACTGAATCGACTGGATCTTTTGTGTCATCGGCATGCCAGTCAGTAAAGTTTTCATTTGTCTGGAGTTTACTGATGTTCACTCTCTCCTCAGCCCTTCAACTTTGGAGCTAATGTGGTGCTTTAAGGCAAAAATTCATAGAATATTAAAACTATGGGATAGAACTAAAGTGGCTCTTTCAACGGCTAAGCACACACTCGTAACAGCATTTAAATACAACAGGATATATTTATACTATCTTTAAACTTATGTCGACAAGTCAGCTGAGCATTCAGCCTAAACACGTCATTATCTAATGCCATCAAACTGCATTTAAACAAAGCAATTCAAGATAAGTATTTGACTCCAGAGAACAAAAGACTTTCTTACACTTCAAAACTTCTTCATCTAATTCCTACCAAATGCTTTTGACGTGTAAGCGACGAAATCGTACACGTGGCCCTGTGGAAAATATGTCTTTTATTAATCATTCTCTTAGATATCTCTAATGAAATCGTCTGCAGGATCATACATACCATTTTATATAAAAGATGTTTTTTATTAATCATATTCCAACATATCACTAATGAAATCTACAAGCTTAATATAGTAGGAAAGCCTCAGGGTGTATATCTGAGACAATGAATCATTAAAAAAGAGCTGTCATAAAACATTTAGCCAGCTACATGTTTCCCAGCTAGCCATTTCTAGCTAGTCCTTTCTAGCTATAGGAACGTTCTCGAAGCGGTGTCATTTAAGTTCTGGTTCTATGTGTGTTTCACGAATGTTCTATTTAGGTCACAATGAAGATCCCCTGTACGTGTTAGACAGGAAGGAGACAGGAACCTTGTTAGGGTTTGGTACCGGATGCCTATGTATGTCAGCGTGAACTTTTTTTTTTTATTCCACAGCAATAGAATGTTCTGGCAACGCTTCATGGGGGGAAATCAGCCAAGGAACCCCTGGTTGGTATACGGAAGGCGGTGTTTAAGATTCTGTGCGGCGGCCGTGCTGAAGCGTCAGACCAACGTTTCCCAAAGTGCCGGGAATGCCTGCCATTGGCTGAAAAAGGTCTTTTTTAGACCTGCGTGAGCTGTTCTGCCCTGTTTCCGTCATCTCCGTTTTCGTTTGGCGACAGGCTGTCACCTGAGGTCCCCACCTGCCACCCGTCCTCTGAGGGATCACAGTAGGCCATGGGGATGGGGGGGAATTATATGCCACTGCCCCGTGGGGGTCAGGTCTCTTACTTTCGGGAGGCGGCGTGCCCCCTCCGCCCCCTGACGAGCCGAACACCTGTTCTTTATTTACAGGGGCAAACAAATTACTGCCTTTAAATGGACCCCAGGGTGTGTCAGAACATGCTGGAAAAAGTCTTTGTTTACAGTTAAAACACACACACTCAATGGTATTAAGCTGTATGTTTGGCCTTAGGGGTAATTTTGCATGTACCTGCCTCTCTCCAAACTAGCAGTGTAGTTTACAATTTCCAAATTATAAGCTGCATCATTTTACTGGAGCAGTGCAGATTAAGAGACTGCAGATAGTAAATTTAACTTCACGGCACAGACCACCTTAGCCTTCATTAAGCGATCTAAGTGTTTAAACTCTGCAGGCTGACAAACCAGGGCTCTTATATCAGTTTGCCTGTCAGACAGCACACCGTGAGGTAGAATAAATCAGTGCCCCTGGTGTCAGCAAAAGGATGGATTGACTTGCTTTGTTCAGCTGCTTCTGATTCACTGGTAGGGCCTCTATCCCTGTCTCTCTCCAGCATCCCATGTTTTACGCCCAGTGTTAGGGTCCAGGGCTCAGGGATTAGATCCCCCATACAGCGAACGCTCCCTAACAGCCTAATCATTTTGGGTGCCTTTTGTAGGATGCTCCGTGATCATGAACCTTAGACTGGCGAGTTCTTGGTGAAATTCCACCCCCCCCAGGGTCTCTGACACTGCCGCTCAATGTCCACAGTGGTTATCCATTGAAAAGCGAAACATTAAATGCCAGAATGTAGTCGTGCCTGATTAGTCGCCAATGATGTACAGAAAGGGCGTAGGCTTTAATCGCTAAATCGCTGCGCAGACTGTCCGTTATGACTTGAGGGATCATAAAGATTACACTGAAATCTGACTGAGTGCCTGGGGCTGTGCTGAACGCGTCCCCACCGCTGGGTCAGTCCTCCGGAGCTGGGCTGGACATGTCCCCACCGCTGGGTCAGTCCTCCGGAGCTGGGCTGGACGTGTCCCCACCGCTGGGTCAGTCCTCCGGAGCTGGGCTGGACGTGTCCCTGCTGCTGGGTTGGTCCTAATGCTGATTTTAACATCAGTGCCTC
>JAACJT020000110.1:6612840-6639362 GCA_009936485.2 Gymnarchus niloticus | reverse complement strand
CCCCGCCCCCCGCCTCGCCCTTCTGGGGGAGGGGCTGTCCCCCCCCGGGGGGGGGGAAAATAGAGTTTTCACAAATCACCCATTTTTAGGGGGGGGGGGGGGGGGGGGGTAGACAAAAATGTGGCACTAGGCTTGAGGAAAAACATTGTTCAGCACAGTTCCACATTAAACTGAAAAGTTGCCCATATTTACCTTGTACACACAGACATTTGCATTTTTGCGTCCATGGGGAATTTAATTTTAACTTCAGTGCAATTAATGATTGCTAATCTCACTCTTACAGGTTCTAAAAAGAAATGGAATTGATACGAATCAAAACAAAATGGCCAAGCTACTAGTAAAGTCCAAATAATTTTTGATTTGTTGGGACATCTGAAGAAAATCTGCCCTGAGAATTTTTGAAAAACCTGTACACTTGCATACACACGCCTACTTCACCATCCATGCTGCTTTATAAAAGAATGTACCGCCCACTAATACTGCTGATACGTAACACAGTACCACCAAATAACTGAGAATGGTCTCTGCCTCGCCAGACTCAGGCCGAGGAAGAGCCCGGAAAGGCAAGAGGGATGGGAGAGGAAGACATTCTGAAATGCTGATGTGGCTTAAATGAATCACTGGAATGGGGGTAGAATTGGAGGGTAACCTCGTCTGTTTCTGTCATGGAGATGAACAGCATAGAGAGGCAGGAGGAAGGAGTGTGGAAAAGGGGGCGGGCATAGAGGGGGCAGATCCAAAGGGGGTGGGCACAGAGCAAACTAAGAAAAGAAGGGAGGAAATGAAAGAGTGGAATGGAAGGAGAGGCTGGAGCCCAGAGTTTGGCCTGCCCTTTCCGTGTCCTTCCCAGAGCCACAGACCTGCATCCCTCATCGTGTCACACTCAACTCCGGATGGTCCTACCCCGGAGAGCTGCCCTGCTCCCCCCAGTTTGCCCCCAGACCACCCTGTAATCCCAGGCTGTACTTCGTCATTCCTCATAACAATTTGGTAATGAAATATTGATTTTAAGTTAGATTCACACTGATGCTATTATGTTAGCATTGATAGATCACCGTCGGTCTGGAGGGGGCCACAGTGAGGGCCATGTGCTTGCTCAGTGGAGGTTGCAGACATCCCCCGGACCCCACCCCTAGCCTCAGGGTTACCGTGGAGATGCTCACAGCCGCTGGATAAGCTTGACCTTCGCCCAGCATTCACGCCATCGCAATGTGGAGGTTAACAGCTACAGCTCAACACCCAAACAAGATTAAGCAACGTCTCCACCCTAATTAGGCCACAGATGGGGCTGTCTCACAAAAGGTCACAGCACCAACAGTGGAGGAGGTTCATGAAGGTGGGGGTCTGTGTACAGGGACCAGCTACTCAATTTTGTTTCAGCCCTGCATGTGTCATCCAGGATATTCCTTAGACAATACTAATAAGGCAAGCTGCAACCCTCACCAGAACAACTAGATTGAAGATGGATGGATGGATGGATGGATGGATGGATGGTGCTGCCTGGTGCTGGCCTGAGGAGGACAGGCTTCCCCTTTGAGTCTGGCTCCTCCCAAGGTTTCTTCCTCCTGAGGGAGTTTTTCCTTGCCACTGTCGCCTTTGGCTTACTCTCTGGGGACTGTGGGCCCGGGACTATGTAAAGAGCTTTGTGACCGCGCTCCGTGTTAAAAGCGCTATATAAATAAAATTGAATTGAATTGAATTGAATGGATGGATGGATCTAACTGTTATTCTGGGATAAAACCGTTATTTTCAGATTATAAAAGACTCTTTAAATATTATATTACTATTATATTTTAGTTTGTGTTCCCAAAAAGTTTTCCAGAATTTATGTGGAAATAGAACAAAGATCATATTTGGGATGTTTCCTTAATTTTCCCAAAAGCAGATGTTGGGAAACCTTTAGGTAAAATGCAAAATGCCCAGTTTGACCCTTAATGTGCATTTTATCACTGGCAACTTAATTTACCAGCTGTTTACTTGGATCAAGCTGAAGGAGTAACTCTCTTATTTATGAGTCTGTATACCCTAAGTCCACTCAGCCACTTTTCTTAATATTTCTGTTTGTGTGCCATTTTGCTTGATAAAATGACAATAGTTTGCATTAGGAGAACATAGATGGCTTTCAGACATCTCTTTGTGGCATTTGTTGTAATGTAATTTAATTTTGGAATTGTGACCTTCACTCCATGACCCCTTTGCATCGATGTCCTTCTGTGACCCCCTCGCTTCATTAGCATTTTTATGTCTCCAATCCCCATAAAAAGCACCTGTTGTAACTACTGTGTCATGTGTGGACTATGCACTTGAAACTTTGGACTCAGCTCTAGCCCTTAATTTAGATGAAATCGCTAATCTGATTAAAGCTCAACTTGCTGGTTCTGCTGGTGGCCCCTAAACTCTGACCCTGAGTGAATGAAAATTGGACCCAATCTGATTGGACCACCTCTTGTCATGCAGCGTGAGTTGCTGCTGGGTCTCTGGCCCTGATGTTTGGTGCCTTTTGCAACAGGCCTGAAGTCTTCGGTGCCGATGGGAACTAAAATGGAAAGTGAGTAATTGAATCTGGCCAAAAAATTTACAGACGCCGACAAGATGACAGTGGTCTCTCTGAAGGGCAGTGTCCCATTTGTCGACTTTAATGCCTGCAGTAACCTTTAAAAAACAGCATGAATGTTCCTCTGTTTTTACATAAAAGAAAAATTGTAGCTTTTTCTGAGTTGGAGGAATAAGCATGACTGTGTAATAAATGTTACACATTTATGCACATGCTTTCTTCTGTACACTAATGACCAGGTCTAAGAAATAAAAACAAACTGTCAAAGATAAAATGTGACCTCTAGTGGGCGTGTGACAGGTCCAAATGCCACGTGTCTCAATCATGGTGACCCAATACGGTAAATCAACATCCCAGAATGCACCAGAGACAGGAGAGGGAAAGCTGCCCTGCTTCTGAGGTGGTCCGAGTTGATGTGGTGTCCATTGTAGTTTCTTGTGAGTCGATCATAACTAACCCAGATCAGAATGTCCAGCGGTGGATTAAAATGAGACAGGGCAGCATGGGCTCTGTGAAGTGGACCAATGTGGCTAAATAGCAGATGGAGGCACAGCCTCCCACACCCTGGTTATTGCACCAAATTTGCTGTAATTTAACCCCGCAGATTTTCAACTCAAGAGCTGTCACACTGTAAAATGTTTTTTTTTTTTAAACTGTCTGTCCATCCCAAACCTCATTATTTAAATTTCTATTGCAGGTGCCATTTTATTCCCAGCAGCCCCCCTGACAGTTGAGTTCTCTGTGGGTGTTTTTTTTATTTTCAGATAACACTCCCCTCGAATCCACTTGACAATGTCATCAGCCACGGCGGGAGGGGGTGTCTTCCATGACCAGTCACGAGTCGAACCCTGTCAATTGGCTGCCAATAAAGATGCCGTCAAATTTCATTCATGACCCGTAGGTGTGGTGGTGAGGGGGCATTTTCTGATAGCAGCACTCACCTGCACAGTCCTCCCAGCTGGACCGTGGTGGCAGTGAGATCTGTCTGTTGTAATAGCCTACTGTCCCCCCCCCCATGCCTGAGGCACGCAATAGCAGACACTTGACAGTGCCTGCGGCTCACGCTGCAGAGAAGGGAGGTCGCAGGTGGAGGTGGGGTGGGGGGTGTAGGGAGGATGGAGCATTCAAACGTCCCTGTCACGGCGCTCGGGAGTAATGGAGCATGGCGAACGGATAGACCAGGGAAACATTTGATAAAGATGAGCTGACACGAGGGTCCAAATGGGGTCTCTGCGTAGTGGCACATGTCTATCCATCAGGGCAGTGTGCACTGAGAGAGAGAGAGGTGGGGGGGGGGCGTTGAAGATATGGGGGAAGGGGCTGGAGTGAGGATTTGGGGGGAGAGAGGTAAGGGAACGATGGAATAGGAGATCGAGAGGGATGTGGGACGGACTGGAGAGAGAGACAGAGAGGAGAGAGATGGGGAAAAAGGAAGGGATGTTTATATTGATGGTAGGGGAGAACGGGATGGAGGGACAATGAGCAATAGGGATGGATGGAGGAGGGAAGAAGGGAGGTGGCAGAGATGTGCTGTGTCACAGTCTCTATAGCGGTTGGTGAGGTGGACACCATCAAGGCCAGAGGCCACCTCAGCCCTGCTCTCCGATTCTCTCCGAGTGGAATTTCATTTTTAACACTCCGCAAGCAGACTGCATTTCTCTTTTCCCTCTCTTCATCTTCATCGTCACGCTGCCTTCCTCTCTGTGTCATGAAGGGGTTGGGGGGAGACGCAGAATGAAGGGAAACAATGAGACAGGGATGGAACTCCTTCCCTCGGGGAGCTGAGTCCGAGGCCGGCTGAACTTCAGGCTGGACGGCGTCTGTTTGATTAATGAAAACTTAACAGCGGGCCGGACACACGCATTCATCACACACACCCCTGCCGGAAAGCAGGACGGCTCTCGGGTGCTTGGGGGGACATTAGGAAGAGACAAGAACCAGAATGTGACGGATTTTATTTGTGGTCTTTCAACCTGAGGTCCGTAGGCAGTGATAGGGCTTCGACAAAGCCAGCCGTTGTTTGTTTGGATGGAGGATGTTACCTTTTCACAGTGGTGGTATCCTCCGGGGGTAACACACTCCAGCTCAGCATGTCGCAGCCGTCAAAACGTCGCATTGTGTCGATCCTTAGCATTTAGGCAGCACTGATTACATGAGCGGATAATGGAAGCTTCAAGCAACTAACTGGTTAAACTGACCGGCTGACCTGTCAACTTCTACATGCCACCGGAACTAGCGGGTAAAATACAACAAGAAGAGACGGAGTGTTAATCTGTGGTCATTTGGTGAAAGCAAAAGCATTATCGCTGATATTAGGGGTAACCCTATATACCTCCTTATCAATTGGCATGATTTGCCTTCAGCACTGTAGTCTGTGGTGTCTTGCTGTATGGCTGAAGCAAATGAAGGATATCTGTATTGAAGTAGTTCAGACATTGTGTCTCGTGTTCCAAAGTCCCATAATGACCTGTTGTGAATATTGCATCATGCAAGAGATCCCCTCAGACTGTGCACGCACACAAATTCAGCAAAAGCACACGCGTGTTTAAACTGCCAAGCATGTCTCATGTCGCTTTGTGATGCTTATTTGGGTAGGTGCACCGAGTTTGGCTCCTTAAGGGCTTCTGGTACATTGGAGGGGTGGATTTGTTTTGGCCAACCTTCCCCAGCTCGTACCGCTGCAGCCCCCCTAACGACAGCCAGGGACCCTTGCTCAAATGTGTAGGCAGTCATCTTGGTCATTCTGCTGAGACTGGATCTGAGTGTCAGGTTTTTAATCACTCCTGGCGGTATGAAAGACTTCCACGAAAGCCGTTCGTAAATGTGCGATGGTGAGCCATCGTGCCGGCTTGTTTTTCACTTTGTGTGTTTTGTCCCAGAACAGCACCAGAAAAAACACCATCAGTATTGCATTCTGCAGTGCTATCCCTACCTCTGTCTCTTAAAGGTAACGTAATGGCCACCGTGCATCCAATATAGGAATTATCAAAGCGTGTTTCTAAGTTAACAGTCTGCATTCCAAGCTGGATTTTCTGGAACATTCAATCTGTGTGCTCCCAGAGATCCCAAACAAATTACTCTACAAAACCTTTCGCTAATAAATCGACCGATTTTACCACAATTAATATATGTGGTTAAAAAAATTCTCAAGTCTTTTGTTGAATTACACTGTGAGAGTGAAAAAATTAAAGTTCATCTCCTTTTTAATTACTCACCACAGTCAGGTGAAAAGAAAATTGGCAAAAAATTGTGACAGTTAATTAAAATTGCAACAGTGAAACACCCTATTTAGAAAACACCCACTTCCAAAATGCTTTGCTAGACTTAATCAGGTATAACCAATCAGTGAACAGGTCACAAAACAAGATAATTGGTGCCTGCCTGTGATTAATTGTGCTGAGTTTGATTAGTTCTGGTTAAAGTCAGTCATTTGTATACTGTGGAACTGCTTGGTAGTATTTTTTTTTTTTAAAAAAAAAAGGTCCACTGGAAGAACACATTCATAGGAGCTTTCTTATAAAGTTATGGGAAGGCTCAAGTTAGGAGAATGGAGTAAAAAGATCTAAAGAGCTTTACAATTTTCTTGTATTACAGCAAAGATCATCGCCCAGACCTTGTCTAGATCCAAACGTGATGATTAAGTAAGATGGAGGCTGATCAAAGAGGCTAATAAGAGGTTAATGGTAGCTTTGACGGAGCTGTGGATTCTTATGGCAAGGACGGCCTGTTTTGTACACATCTCCACAACACCATACAAATCTGGGAAAAAAGCCACTCTGCAAAAAAACGCCCTATGATCCCTCGTTTAGGTGTTGCTAAAACGCACCTTACACATCGTGTGGCAAAATGACTAACAGCTTCCTGCTACTCTTAGCCAGGAACTTAAAGGTGGTTCACTTTTCAAAACGACTGTAATCCAAATTGTACCACCCAAGCGAATGTGCAGTGGCAGAAGGACAAAAGGGTTAAGATGCTTGAGCGTCCAAGGCATAACCCTGACCTCAATCCAATCGAGAATTTTTGGACTGATTTGAAGGGAGTAGTCTGTCTCTAACACCAAGCAGTCAACAATTCAGCAGAAAATGGGCAAATATTTCTCACTCTGTGGTGAATCCAAACAGACTCAAGGCTGTCAATCAAGTAGAAGGTCCTTCCACTAAGTATTAACCTTGACATGATATTACCACATACAAACCACCTATTTATGTGTTGTTTATTCTTCTTTCAGAAGTGTTATGTTCCTTGGATGTTGCAAGATATAATTTGTAAATAAAGGTGATAAAATGTTATCTGTTGTGTGTTTTTGGGCTGTAAACATTTCGAGAGGGGGTGGTGACTTTTCATACTCATTTGTTAATTTGCTTTGTCCTTGTTGCCTTACCAACTGCACGCCCTCGCCCAAGCCCAAAATACTGCTGACTCCATCTCTGCGTCCCTTCCTTTGTCTCCATACCCAGCAGAGAGGAGGTGGAACCAGGCCCAGGCTCTGATGGTTTCATCAGCAATGTTTGGGTCCAACATCTGCTGCATTCAGGACAGCCACCTGGCAACCCCCCCCCTTCCCAGGGGGATGCAACGACAAGTCGGTTTGGAGGCGTGAGGCCGAACCTGTGCCGACTTAGCATGTGCCCCTGCTGTTGTTGTGGCCTGCACAGGTTGTGTCAGGCACAGTAATTAATGGAAGACTGGGCACATTTTACCTCTGGTTGACCTGCATTAACTTCATTCCCCCTCTCTCCCACTTCTCTTCTTCTTCCTCTACTTCTCTTTCTCGTGCTCTCACTTTTCCTCCTGACCTGCCCCTCTCTGTCCACCCCCCTTTTTTGGTTCCTTATGGCACAGCTGATCATAGACTTCCCAGAAGGCTTCCTCACTGACCCCTGACGCCTCTCCTCTTAGACCTTCTTGAACCCTGCTCTTAATTTCACATCATGGCTTCAGACTACCTCAGTCTTGTATTGATTACAGCTGTTTGTTTGCCTAGACTTCAAAAGCAGTTAAATGAATTACCTCTCAGTCCTTAATTACAGGCGGCTGATTACTGTCAAATAAATCTGAAACATTTTTCAAATGAAAATTAATCGTTACAAATGAGGGGTGGCGCGGCGTCTCAGTGGGTAACGCCGCTGCTCGGTGTATCCAGCAGTGCGGGTTCGAAACTGATCCCAGCTGCGTGTGAGAGGAGCTTGAGTGTTCCACCCATGAGGGATTTTTCTGGGAATTGAAACAGCAAAAGACTGGGACTCATCTACAGAAGGTTGCCAGGTCCAGTAAGGGTCCTGCTCCGATACACTAGAGGAGGAGGTTATTCGACTTGAGTTGCGTTTAAAAAGTATCCAGCTGCAAGAACAGGCGCACAATTAACTGCTTTGGATCAAACTGCCAGCTATTAACTGGTAGTGTCCATCCTATATTAGATACACTAGTCAGGTTGGTTAGTCCAAGGACTGATCGATACTTCAAGGTGATTCCTGCCTTTACCCTTCTCAAAATAGTCTCTGGATCACCACTGCCGAGAATGTTCCAACCACGTGGAAGAGGAGTTGAAGCCCATTCACGTGCCTCACCATTTGCCAGAACGTGCCCCCACTATTTCTGCACCGTCTTTGTGCACCAGTCTCGGAGAGGCTGTTTGTAAGACAAGCTTCAGAAATGGGAGCCACATTGAAGAGGAGGTGGAGTTTTATTCCACAATGTTCATTTATCTGGCTAGAACGTCTATCCCGAGTGACGCACAGGTTTTCATATTTTTTCACTGGTCTGGTACTTTTGTTGAGGATAAGCACATGGCAAGTGAACTAACAACCTTCTGAGCACGACACCGGTTCTTTGTCGGTGAGAAAACCCACTCTAAAGTGCAGCAGCAGAGCGATCCTCTCTTTCCATACATTGTTAAAAATCCGTTCCCATTAGCTCCCAGCCTTTACCCCCTCGTACGATAAAACACGTCTATAAAACCAGTCGGCCTGTGACCAAGGATAAAGTGTTCTCCGGGGGGGATCGATCCTTCATCCCCATGAATTTTCTCCTGCTCCACCATATTTTCCATTCAGACGATTTGTTTTCATACAAACCGAGTCATTCCGACTCATGTGGGCCGTGAGGAATGGCTCAGTAAACCCACACTTGTGCTGACAGACAGTCCAGATCCGATTAAAACGTAATCTTTCCTCTTATTCCTCACACGGTGCAGTAACTTCAATGCCACCAAACACATTTTTCTGACAAAGTGAGACAGGGAGGTAAGAGTTTGCCGGTCGACTTATGTTCCTCGTTTTATGTCCCAGGGTCATAGGAGCCATTGGGATGCCTGTCAAAGTTTTGTTGAGACTAAACCGAGGAAATATGAGCCCTGGGACCAACTGTGGAATCGGTGAATCAAAACAATGACAGTATAACTGCCTTGTATCTTTCCCAGAGCCTATAGATGTGCTGTTAGCGTCTAACACAAAAAAATATGGTGTGTAAGGCAATGTAGTGTATGTAGTGTTACTTTTTCAGATTCTGGAAAGGGAATAGTTGTTGTACCTTTTATTAAGGGGATGGATGTTATACCTTTGATTTGTGTTTTTTGTTTCATGAGGTTGTCAATTAGAAAAATAATTTAATGATGAATGGAATACTGACATGCCCTGCAATTGGTTGGTACTCTGTCCAGGGTGCCCTCTGCCTTTTGCTCGAAACTGCCTGGGACAGGTTCCAGCCCTGTATAGATTAAGCAGTTTGGAAATAGGATGGATGGATGGAATACTGATCAAATATCAGTGGACTGCTGATCATAAATCATGACACTTCCAAAAAACAGGTAGTTGAGCTGCTTTTTATACACCATGCTTGTTCAAGAGGCCGGTGAGTCGTACTAGTAACAGGACAACTGAGACTTCAAAACTTGTGGTGGGCGGGAGGAAACTCCCACCCACCTCAGATTTTGAAACCTCATTTGCCCCGTCACTAATCAGTATGTCCACAGTTGTTCCTGTGGTTTTGGAGGACAATCAAAGGTTCATCTACAATCCTCATACGTCATATGAAAAGCTCTTAACTTTAACAGTAAAATTTAACGTTCTCTGCCGAGCCTGGGACGTAGCTAGCAAACAGCAGGTAGCATAGGATTAAGGATGTGGTCAACGTCATAACCAGCATTACCAGAAGGTTCAGTGGAACCTAAGAACTGTTCTGTTGAAGCAACCTTCCACAAAGTAGAATATCTGGTTCAATACTCAAACCTTTTTGAAGTTGTAACTTACTTTATCCAAATGCATCAGCTAAGGAACTAAATATAAATACCTGTATGTACATAATATGCCAGATTTTCAGAGGCCTGTCTCACTCCTGGCAGGTTTGTCTCTCTTCCTGTTAGTTTGAGGATACAGGACACCTGTCACCTGTTGACCTGAGAGGCTTTCCCAGATTATGCACAGCTGGGTCTTGTTGACTTCACAACAAACTTCCAACTTAGGCCACTGGGAGAGGAGATAGCTTTTTTTTTTAGTTTTTCTCTGTTTAACTACTGTTTTTTCCTTTCGTTTTCCTTTAGTTTTGACCTAAATCCTTACTCTGGCTGCAATCTGAACTTTCCTGTGCCATACGGCAGGGGATTAAAATGCTTGGTTGGATTTCCAGGGACACTCAGATTGTCTCCAACAGCCCCTTTAATTACTCCCTATCCCGACCGGCCCTCGCACTGCTGGAGCACTTTGAGGGAGAAAAGATATGGATGCCCACGTTTTGATGTTTGTTACCTGGTTTAATGGAAGAATGTATTGGGCCAATTAATTCGGAATTTTATCAAAATTTTTTTATTTGACTTTGGTAGCATCTGTAGTCCACTTATCTCTGTAACATTTTTTCCATAATAGGTTACTCGTATGTTTGTCAGCCTTACCTGCATTGTGTTGCCTATTAAAACATTGTACTAATTTGTATATGTTCTTATATTTATTTCTGTTATGCTGTGTGTTTGTCTCTCCATTATTTATTGTAAATGTCTTTGGGTCCCTGAGAAGCACTACATTAAGTAAATGTATTTTTATCCTAAGGTCTACCTGTGTAATTTTAAGTCTTCTCTGCTGGCTTTCAGGCAGCCATAGTGCTTCTTTGCAGTTTTTCTCATTTCACATTGTCTCTCTTACTTCAGGTGTGCACTTTACCTGGACAGAGGATGTTTGTGTTTCACTGAGACCCCATTAGGAGAGCTGGGCTTTTTAAAAATTCAAAGAGCCTTATTTGGAAATAGGTTATGCGCATAAACATTACAAGAAAAGCAAAATCATTCCGAATAAGTGGCCACATATATATTTACATTCAAATTGTTGCATTAACGTTATATTAATACTTCGAGAGAGATTTCATCTTAAATATCATTTTTCTGAGGGTGCTGTTACAGCAATGCCATGTGATGGATCGGCGTTACATGCGGGACGTCCCCCAGCCCTTTGCCCTTCAGAGGTGTGTCTCCAGTAAACCTGAGGTCACGCCAACTAATGCCACGTACACACCCAGCTCAGCAGCTACACTTGTGAGTGTCAGGAGCCAAGGTTGTGTTTCGGGGCATGGATCAAAAAATGTTTTACAGAAACAAACAAAAATGACTCCCATGACCCCATCGATAGCTAAGATCAGTGCAAAACATTATTTGGTCATTAAGTATTAACCAAATAATTTCCACAAAATGGACACATAAACGCATTCCAAACCCCAAAAATGTGCCCTTTAGATACAATGGTCTTATTTGGAATTATTAAATGTGATCATCTTATTTATACATATATAATAGGCTTTTTCAGATAATGACGTTATTTAACATCAATACTTAGGAATGCTCATTTATTGATACAGTAGTCTGATTTCAATACAGTGGTCCTGTTTGTGATAGATAATTAAATATTGTAGTTTTAATCGTAAAAAAAAGAGTTATTTTTTCTATTGTCAAATCCAAAGATTTGGATTTTTTTATCTTAAATTTCTTTAAAACAAAGCAAATATTGTATGTATCTTTTTTGCCACCAAACTGAGAGTTATAAGCACACACAACATTGGGTGTGAAAGAGAGAGGGACAAGGAAGCTCGCATATGTATCAATAAACAATGGTGTTGGGGGGGTTATCTTAAACTCTTCTCCTCTTCCCCAGTAGCAAGCGTTAACAACACGTTTCTGCTGGTGCCTACCTTCACTCTCCCCCTCCCCCGCCTGTGCTTACAAAAATATCTCATTTTTAAATCCGTGTTATATCTTTGTTCTCGGAAGCATGTCTCCTAAAGTGGAAAAATAGAGAGCGATGAAAATAAGGGACGTAATTCACATTTTGGCCTGAGACGCACGATCGGTGTGCTTGAGAAGTTATGGAAATGTTAAAATGAGGCTTCTTATATATCGGGGATTGAATTCAGGGAATGACTTGAGCCTTTTGTGTGATGTTCAAAGATTATTTCAGCTCTGCGGAGGCAGTGGACTTCACCTTTGTTGTTTTGTTCCGAGAAAGGGTACGGCAGAACAGTAGAATTATTTTCCTCTTTATCAAAGGTACAACAGAAAATTCTGGGGGAGGCCACAGCACTGATGAGTCTTTCCTTGTATGACTTTGCTGGTTAGCGAACGGTGCTCTCCAGAGATACTGATCTCACTCCGGACATTCAGACTGCATGGCCTTCTTAACGGTACAGCAGAAAACCTTTCCCAAGACTTTCAATTGTAGGTTACTGGCTATAAAACTATGCTGCCTGTAGCTTTAAATATGGTATAAAGGAGAGGAGAGACGAGGAGAAACCCCCCATGCAACAACATACATGCACACACACTCACACACAAAGAGACACACACACACCCACCTAATTATCCCCTCAGAATGTCTGCAACGAAAATGGATTTCAAATGGCGACAAACAGCTTGGTGTTAACCGTGCAGCAGTCCATGCACGTGCAGAGGAGAAACTCTGAAACCCAGTCTGACCCAAGGCATTCTGGGAAGGTTGGTGGCCACACGCGAGCATAAGTGCAAGGTTTCGGCACAGGTGACGAGCCGCTCCTGGTCTGCAGTTACCATGCAAGACTGTTAGGATTCATAGCCTGACAGTCCCAGCATCACTGTGTTCAGACTGTATCCCAAAGCGACGGGGTTAAGTGGCCCGCTCAAGGGTACAGCAGCCGTTCCCTAAATACCCAAGCCCCATTCCTCAACTGCCGTGCCGCCTGATTTATGTAAAAGTAGCCCAGGGCTCAGCAGGATGAAAAACGGTTCAGCCAGAAGCATGGCAGTGTGCCCCCACCTCCCAGTTTGTAAAAGTGTAATGTACCTGTTTTAATTTTCCAAACACAAATTAAATTCACACTAAGGCAACTTCAGATCAATAAGTCATTTCATTTTGTAACAGTGCGACCTAAAATAGAAAGAAATACCTGGTGTGTTTGACTGAAATGGGCAAGTTAATCATGGGATTTTGGGGTATTTAATGCCATATTGACTTTAGTTTTACAAATGGTAGCCTTCCCAGGTAACTCCAAGGCCTAAAATACTACAAATAATGTTCATTTAATAATAACTTAGCATACAATTAAAATCCCTGATATTAACATTAGTTAATACAGAGGGCAAATCTCACAGAAGCATTATATATATAGAGCAGTGATACTCATTTTTCTGAACAGGTCAGAGTGATTTATAGAATAAAAATAAAACGTTGAACGAACACACACAAAGACAAATATATTCTGTAAGAAACCTCCTTATTACTGTGTCATAGTAGCAGCAAAAAGAAAAAAAAAAAAGAAAAAGAAAAAAACAATCTTCGCAGCGGCAAAGTACCGGACAAAAAAAAATTAATTCTGATCCTAATGAAAAGGAATTGCTATTGTACCTTTGAGGGACCTGGCACCATAGTGCTTAAGGACAGAAATGCGGCTACAGCATTGGTGTATTTAATGGAAAACAAATCTGTGAGCTAGGAGATTCACTCTGGGTAAAACCATTCACTTAGAGGTGGAGCAAAAGATCACATACATAACCTCACATTCTCATCACAGTGATCCAGCTAAACCTGGTAACGCCAAGGACACAAGGCATCTGACAGTGGATACCTCAGCCCTACCTAGTCCTCATTTAACATGTTCTGTTTTAAAATAATGAATGCAATATGCCCTGCGTCCATCAATCAAACTTGTAAAATCAGCTGAAATACTAAACATTACGGTTACAAATTACTCTTACGAGGGGCTTTCTGATGCAGAATATGCTGGAGTAGTTTTAACAAAGCATCATTAACCTTGTGTTAAGTGACATCCACTAATGATTAATGTGCATTATTAGCCAAAGCTAGGTTGTTTCCTGAATGGAACATTTCTTTAAGTCAAATGCAGCGTTAATGGGTTTGTTAATAAATAATTTATTGTTCATTATACAACTGCTACAATTAGAAGCAAAAGGCATTGGTTTAAAAGTTCACAGAAATGACTGGTGACTGTTACAGGTTCACTTTACTTTGAGACGACCCGGTAGGGTGAGTGTCTCACACACACAGTCATGGCTGCTTCAGCAGGTTCTCCATATGGTGGGGTCGAGGGTGCTTGCAGACAGGGGGCGCTCACGGTCACAGACGTTGGCTCAGACAAGATTAGGGAGCATGTGCAGTCAGATACGCAGGGACAGAGCGTGTCCATGTTCTGAGACACTGGGTCAGAGGATGTCGATGACTAGAAATGTCACATCAGAGCACGTTCACGGTCAAAATGTCACTATTCGCCCACTATTTTTCATTTTTACCGCTTCCCGAATGAACTTACTGAGCTCACCGGCTTTTAGGTTTTCAGAATTATCGACCTGGTTAATTTACCACAATGGTTCAGGTTAAGTATTAATGACGTTTCCTGGGACACGGCCCAGCAAATGTGTGGTCCTAAATCACTCCATCATCCACTGGCTCAAGAGGAGCACCTGTGTGGTTAAGGAATCTTGTTCACCATGCATTGCTGGGCTGGTAAGCAAAGAATAAATACAGCAGGTAACAGTTTGGAAGTCCCTATCCATATCAAAAGAAAGAAAAAAACATTACTTGTTCATTAAAAAATAAAAATAAATGCATTCCACAGTGTTATTGCTACCTCCATCCTTCATCCCATGATAAATATTGAAGAAAAACTCCCCCATGTCTCCCCCACAGCAGAGCCCTGTACATTATCTACTTCTTTAGACCTGAGGAAACGGTCGCTGGATGTAATCCACAGCTCTTTAAGCAGATGACTGACATGATCAGAAAGAGCTGAGGAATGAACAGTGGCTGTAATGGCGTGGTAAATGCCTTGGAACGGGCCAGAGAGGGAGAGAGACATGCATCCGGAGGGCCAGCGGGAACTTGCCATATCAGACACGTGGCTTTGAGTGCTCGCCACCGCCCCCCACCCCCTCATCGCCATGGGCACCGCCGCTGTCCATAACTGCCATAACTGACAGTTGAAAGCGCGCTGGCCGCTGGCGTTGGGCCCCGCGTGAAGCCGCAAACAAGACGACGGCACTCGCAGCAGATGAAATGTAAAATGGTCAAGGAACCCAAGCAGACGAGGACCAGGCAGGAAAGCGGAGCCGAGGGTGACAGAGTCCCTGTGACGGGCGGGCAGCAGATCCTGCTCTGGGCTGCCTACTGTGACCATCACCAGGGTCCTGTCAGTCAGCCGGGGGGCGCACATTTTTCCCGAGTGAGCTGAAAAGCAGTAACGTGTGGAAAAACTCAAAACCATTCCCTGACCCTTTCAGAGGAGGCGATGGAGCAGAAATCCCGGAAAATAGTGTCCATAAAAGTACAAATGACAAATGCAGCTGTAAACAGTGTATAAAAATGTCCTGATGATGGAAGACAGCAACCGGGAGAGGGGGTAGGGTTAGTGGTCCAGTGATCCATCTGTAGGAAGCAGGCGACTGTGATCAGACAGATGCAGAGGGCTGTTACAGCCAGGCTGTCTGGGTCCAGTTAGTGGCAACATGCTGATAGCCTTCCTACTTACTTCTGTTGGCAGTACTCTTACTGGATCTAGGGACAATAATTTATAGAAATTTGCATTTGCATATTGCAGCATTTTACCTGAAAACAGTAAGGAATATTTACACCATATTCCCTTTGAGATTACAGTGCTCTCAAATTTACATCGGTAAATATTTGTTAAAACATGGCACTGTACTCTTCGTATTAATATCTATAATAAGATATTAAAGGTATTTATCGATTTATGAACCGAACAACATATGAGTGTTGGAATTTTGGTAAAATAACGCAATTAAGAGCGCGGTGTTAGTTAAAGACCCCCGCTGAGTGAAGAGGCCCCGGATGTGTGTAGGCGCGGGTCGACCTGAGGTACGGCGAGGGGCCCGGGGAGTGAGAATGCCCTGCGTGCCTGGGCCCATTCGGATTTTCAGGAAAAATACACAGAAGCATGCAGAAATATTTTATTCATTAAGTTACTTGATCCGGTCTTACACGCGGATACGTCTTCAATAAAAAAAAAAGGAAGCATGAAAAACGGTTTAATCGAGAAACATTTAAATTCACCACGGAGATTATATATATTCAGTAGGTATAAATATAAGTACTGTAAAATTAGGCTAGTTATGAACATTTTAACAGCAATATTGTTATACCGTGTATCGTATCTCCTGTACATGCAGAAACATTTAATGAGCGTCTTACTCATGTTTCATCTGTGATTTTACTATCTTTCTCCAATACGCTCTTCGAAACCTTCGGGTTGCCATTAACCCCACTACTAAGAAAATTATTGGGGCTTTCTGCCTGAATGTTAACTATACAAATGTCAGGCGCTCTCATTTCTCAGCATCCATTATTTTCTTATTCGCACAGCGACTCTTCCTGCCATCGTGCGCCATCTCCTGGCCGAGCCTGGAAGAACAGCCACCAGCCGGGCAAATATTCTACCTGAAAAATGGTTATTTGGTTAAAAATAACGACTTAGTAAAATACCTTTCGCGTCTTCATTAAAGGTATATTCGGTTTTTGTTGTACTGTAGTTGTATCTGCAAGGAAATAATCACTTTCATTAGAACACTGGACCCCAATAAAGACCAGATTAACCAATGAATATGGTCAAGTATAATTCGATGTCATATTGGCACTGCAGCCTTTATAAACCGTTTAATAAATAAGCCCAGCGGCTTCGTTTGTCTGTCGATGTACCTAATTACCAACCGCTGGCCTGACTGGCATTCAATGGGCAAATCTCTTCATGCGAGGCATGCACTTCTCGATCAACACAGTAACGATAATAGTGCCAGTGTCGAGTTCCATCTTGCTAGTATTTCAGAAACTGATTAATATGTCAAGAAACTTCCAGGAGAACGGCTGTTTTTAACGAGCTTTTAAGTCGCTGTTGGTCATCGTAGTGTTCAATAAGAGTTAATGAAGAATCATTCTCAGACACCAGTCTTCAGTTACAATGTTTAGGATAATTAAGTATCTTGTTAAACAACACAATAGCCTTACCCTCCTAAGATATGAAAGTAAAAAACTGTTTTGCATTTAAATCCAGGTCATTAACCACGCCGCCACCTGCTGCTCATCTGAATTAGAGGAGAATGAGGAGAAACTTATAATGTACTAAATTATGCCTTATCCTCTCTTATGGCCATAGATTTGTTATCTTGTTATCAAATCAGTATTCTTAAAAAAAATCTTATGCCAGCTGGGAAAGGGTGCACTCTGAATTTTAAATTTTATCTGTACTTTTTGAATTTCTTTGACCTATGCTACAGTTTAAATCACACAGGTGAGACAATCAGCATAAAATATGCACATCACTGCTTGTAGCTTCAGCACTGTCGACTGTGAAGATCTCCATATTCCACAACCTTCTGCAATATGTCTGTTACAGTTAACCTGTTTCTGAAGACCGAATCCTAAAGACCGCAGAGCCGGTAATGAAATGCTCTATAACAGGTTCTAAAGTTCTTCAAGAAAATGATGCAGGTGTTTAAACCTCATTGTTAAAGGAGGATTTGCTGCCAAATGTACCGAATCACTGTGGCTGTGGAAGCGTAGGATGACTTGTCTCACTGTAAGTCATTCACTGGACCTGTCTCACTGCTCTGCTTTCTCAGAGCCCTATGCGTACCGGCCAAACTAAAGCTCAATGCAGAGTGTGCGAAAGCAGACTCCAGCCTTCGTTCAGTTTTCATCCTCCTCTGATGTGGCTGAGTAGAAATGTTAGGAACAAAAAAATTCTCGAGACACAATGAGACAGCTGTTGTTTGGAGTGCAGAATGAGTCTATGGGAATGAATTGGAACAATCTGCTCGCCCTTAATCTCCACAGCTGAGTTAAAGGGAAGTACTGAGTGCCATGGATCCACTGAAGGCTCTCTTCCCAAAATACTGCAGCCTTAATGTGGTTATTCTGTGAGTTTCAGCAGAAGGTAAACTTACGAGGATGGAGGTTTTAAATGCCTTTAATGTCCATTGTAATATTTTTTGGCCATTATGTACATATTTGGGGAAACAATTACATCTAAAGAGCAGAGAACAGAGCAGGCCTCTATCAGAACTCTTTGGACCGAACTCATCCTCACCCACGGTGATGTGTCAGAACATTCAATGGCCCAATGACATCAGATCAAAAGCAGGACTATGGTTTCCCTGTAGTCCTGATTATGGTTATCCAGGGTTATCTCTGTCTCGAGAACTGGCAAGAACCTGCAGATACTATATTCACTGTAAGTCCAGAATCTGACCACACAAAACGAGGATGAGGAATAACATGGAAATATGTGATGTTAAAAATGTTTCTAGTGACAACGGGGGCCAGCTGACTCAGTGGAACCTTGCAGCATTACATTGTTATGACGGGACATTTGCTTTTGATTGAGGATTGATTGTAATCCTCATTTGGGTTTGTTTTTTTTTTTAAAAAAACCCTGGGCTTTCCTCCATGGCCACACTGACCTGATGTTATTAGGGTCTTGTGATGACCGTACAGTTAAAATAACCAGAAAAAGAGAATGAGCCACCCAAACATAATTATTTCGTCTTGTCAAATGGGCCATCAGCATACACTTCTGTGCCTCCACACAGGATATCTTTACTGCCAGAGCCAAATAAAGAAACAAGTAAACAAAAACAACAAATAAGCAGTCAAACGAAATGCACTTTCATAATTAAGTTCTAAAAGGTAGTTTATTGTCTTTGTGAAGCACAAGTCATGGGAAATCAACCCCCCCCCCCCGAGACTCACAGAGACAAAGCTTTCAGTTGCCTCTTCCTTCAGCTGCTTTGGTGTTAATAAGATTTGATATTCATAAATACTGCTTTACATTCATTACTGTCAGACGCAGTGAAAAGCGGGAGGCAGGGGTCGCTCGCTAGAGGTCCTGCTCATGCAGAACGCCCCGCAGTCGCTGTCACGCAGGCCCGACGCACCCACGCCCTGCATCCTCTATTAGCAAGGCTGCGGGCCGCAACCTTTCCCGCCACCTGCGATTCCGGCGCCTTTGATCTGCACCCCATTTCCATACCCAACAGTGGAAACATTCCTTTGTTGGAGGACGCCTGACGCCTTCGTAAAGCTGCCTGCACCTCCATTTGTCTGCCTGGCCTACTGGTGCTCCACTCCCAGCCACCTTCGCCTCATTGGACACCGCCCATTCAATGGTTGGAAAGAGCCTCAGCCCCTTTGTCTTCGGGTAGAGGAAGATGGTGCCCCCCATGTTTGTTTACATAGCAAACAATAACTCAGATATGCTACACATATAGTTTTATATAAAAGCTCTTAGTGTTAATTAACTCTGCTGATTTCCAGTGATGGGACAAATAAAGCCTCATGTAGCACCAGCATTGGTTGTTTAATTCAGGAAACTCCCACCCACCATGGGTTTTGAAGCCTCATTTAGCTGAAGCATTAATTCAGGTTAATTCAGGACACTCCTACCCACCACAGCTTTTGAGGGATCATGTAGCACCAGCATTGATTGGTTAGTTCAGGATGTTCCTGTGCACCACAGGTTTCCCTTGGTTTTGGGCTTGGCGGTGACATGCAGCTGTGAAGAGTGAATCAAGACTTCCTGTGTACCAGCAGGAAGTGGAGCGGGTAAGGTTCAAATGCTCACCAGTCCTTCCAGTAAGATCATACCAAGCCATCGACCCAAAATGCTTCTGTAGGATTTCCAGGAACACAAAATGGGTGTAAAATTTGTGGGCTGGGAAAGTGACAGAAACATCAGTGCAATCCATGTAGAGGAAGGGGGCGATTTCATTCACGAGATAATATATGATGACTGGTTTAATGCAATGTTTGTCACAGTCTTTAAGGGCTTAAAGAGCCTACATGCTGTGGCTTTTGTTTTGATTTGGTCATTGGTATGAGCAATACCATGTGGGCTCATCGGTATGCTGGTAACGTCATACATGAAGTGCTTGCCGCCTGCCACATTACCAACTCCCTTTGCCGTGTGCCAAGCCCCACTTCGAGAGGCATTTGCATGCTGAATGATAATTCTGATGCCTTATGAAAGAACCACAAAGTGTAAAATCATTTTAAGTGCTTTTCTGGCTTAAGGTGGATTGACGGTTTCTCCATGCCTATATGTTAACTTTGAGGATAAACATTCTGAAAAGGTCTTTAACTGGGGCTCCTAACTGGTACATAGGATACTTTGACACGTAATTTGTTGTGCTTTTTATTTCATTTAAAATGTAATTAAAGCATAACAATGTATTCTAAAAAAGTTAATGCAATAAGTGCTCAAGAATTATGAAACACCAGATATCTATACAAATATTAAAACGTATATAGCTTTCACTCAAAATATGATTTTCAAACCAATTTCACAGTTATACAGGGACATAAAAATAAGATGCCAATCAAGCATAATTTAAAAAAAAAAAAAAAAAAAAAAAAAAGCCTGTAAAAGAAAGTGTTCAGAAGAAATTTTTTTCTAATCACCATCATTTTCGCTGCTTCTGCAGTAGCTGTGGTAGCGGCAGGAAAGATTTAACTTTCTAAAAACTTCCTACGTATCCTTCGATTGACCATTTTAAGGTTGTCCTCGAAGCTTCATGGGAATACTTAAACGCTTGTGTAAATGGTCAGCGCCGGTTTGTAAAATACTTGGTATATACGGTAACGCACCCGGTTTGCTTTTAAAAGCGCGCTTTAACAATCGCCTGTGCCGGAAAGCGGCCACTTGAAATGGACACTGACGGCTGTAATGCAGGGTGAGCCTCCGCTCCGTCACATTAAAAGGTGTACAGGCAAGAGCTGTCGCCGAACAGGTTTCCCCGCACCCATGGGGAGCGGCGACGCATCTGTAGCTGGCGAAGGCAGAGTCGGCGTGTGGATGACTGGCAGGCAGATGGTGTCAGTCACTTCTCATCTGGCTGCCCGGGGACCCGCCAGCGCTACTGTCACACATCGTTCGCCTGTCAGAGCCATCAGGCGTGATACGATTCAGCCTGACATTTGGAAGGGGGGAGGCGTTGGACTCATAAAAAAATAATATAAAACCACTTAGGAAATGTTACTCCCGGGTGAATAAAACCGTTTCCTATTACAATTTGGAGGTGGCCATCCATACTAAACCAGCACCCCGAGAAAACAACCAGAGCCCATTATTATGAATTATTGTGTATTAGTAGCTCTTTACCCAGTGGTTAGGAAAAAAAAAAAAAAAAAAAAAATCAATGATGAATGAGGTGCTGAGGTCATGACCATAGTCCCTAAATTCTCTGACTCGATCCATCCCGAGATTATGAACTTTGGTTCTCTATCAGCCATCCGATCTTCCACAATAAAAGCTATGAAGCACTAGGAAATGAGCATGCTCATATAATGATAATATAGTGATTTTGTCTGGTTAACAGCCCAAGGAAAAATTAGCCAGCTATTGCTTTGAACTTCCTCAGAAGGCAATGGCAGTGTGCTCACAGATTTGACGGTCACGCATTCAAACAAATCAACAAAACAATATCTGTCTGGTTGGGGCCAAAATGCTGAATCATTTAAATCCAACAAGAACTGCTTAAAAGGGGTCAGAGCAGGATTCACTGTGAGCCTGTTTCATCGTATTAAAGGTCCTTTTATCAGCCAGATGTACCTGCAAGCCTCATCTCTGTCAGATGACAAACACAGTTATGCTCAGAGAGGCAATGCCACATCCATCTCTTTAATATGGTAATTACATTACAGCATTGACAATGTACAAAATGGCTTAAGAAGTGTGAATGAATCCAGAGAGGTAGGGAGCTGTTCATTGGTAACAGTCTTAAAGTGGAATCTGCACAACACTTACGATCGAGACAGCGAGCGCCACTATCCGGCATTTTGCAGATTCTTCGTGACATAATAAATAGCGACTGACTAAAATCCACGTTAAACAATACCGTCTATCAACAGACTTAAATGACAAGGAAATCAGTACAAAAACTGCTTGTAAACACAGGCAGCTGAGAGGCAAACAAATGAGGAAAAAGGAAGTCAGATTTTGGGCCTTCAGGAGGCCCTTGTAGACGTCCAAATAAAGAAGAGACGTGGTCAGTGGTGTCTGGAAACGCTTAAAGTCACGTCTCCGGCATGACCTGCCAGGCCTCAGGTGCGACACTTTTCCCTTTGCCTCATGGGGGGTAGGGTGAAAAAAAATGGGGAATGAACCTGAAGTTAGGAGGAGAACTGAAATTTTCTACATGTTCACAGCTGTTTTATCTGTACTGGAGTACAGACATAATTTGTTAAATCTACCTAAACTGAAATGTTCACTGTATTCTACTTCTAAAAAAATGCTTATATTAACATCAAAGAATAAAGCTAAATGCCAGTGTCTTAAATCATATTTAAAATACCAGGACTATATTTAGGAGAAAAACATCCATTTAGCAGACAGAGGGTCTAATTAAGAATCTTTGCTCTTTGCCCCTCTAAAAGACACACGCTAGGGGAGTCAGTGCACCAAGATTTAATCAAGAAATTCATTTGGTTTCATTGCTGGAAATGGTTTTGGTCTGAGTGGGACAGCTGACAGTTTCTCGGCCACTACAAAGCTCAAAGCTGGCAGGTGGTACAGAGGTACTTAAGTGAAGCTACATGTATCGATGCAATTGCACAGGAGCAAACAGCTAGATCACTTTATTCTACTACTTTGGTAGGCAACTAATGTACTTTGCTATTATTCATATACACAGATTTTTTTTTTTTAAGAATACAAATACTATATCAACATTGTAAAAAATGGATCTAGATATCAATATTATAATTACAAATTACTGTCTAGGAAAAATCCATAGATTATTAAAATCTGATATTACTAAATAACAAGGAGATACATATATATTGATTATGGCAAAGCAATAATAATCATAGGTACATACCCAAACCAGTCCTTAAGGCCCCTGTGTCAAGTAATTTTATAAACAACCCTTCTTTAGAATGAAATATTCAAATATTCACAAGAAATCAATATGCTTGTTTATCGCTAATAAAGATATCACCCAGTTGAGAGTAATGTGGTTTGAAAAGCACGAATTTAGATTCATAGGTTTTTTTAGTTCTGTCAGTGGTACTTAGGCCTGGACTTAGCAGGGCACAGTGTGAACGCTAAGTTTAGACCTCAAACACCAGGTTAATTATCCAAAGTCAGACTTCAATCAATAGATGCAATTTCCCAAGGGGCTTGCAAATAGAAAGCTGTTATTGTAAGCACTTTGAGCCTACAGTTCCCCAGCCATGTATTTATAAAACATTAAACTGCGTTAAACTGGGTAAAAGCACAACGCTCTCGTTTTGTGCGTGCGGTCCCGCTGGTGGCGCGCTTCATCTCATCATCTCAGGCCATTTTTTATCGATGCGCGGCTTCACACGACGTAATACCGGTTGTGGCTTAAGGAAAGACATGAATATCGTTGTCGTTAGTCTGTAAAACAAATTCACGTGTTCCTTTATACAAAGCGACGTGTCTTATAGCTTCACTAGCAGTGTTCACCAGCTGTAATCACACAACAGAAGTAAATAGTTTGAAAGGTAGGTGTACTCTTAGCCTTTTAAATACCACAGCCTCATAAGATCACCCCCGAGCTTCCCCCAAGCCACTCAGTCTAGACCCTTCGACCAGCATGTTCGCCCCGTCTTTAGGAACACGGGAAAATGTTACCCATCATCTTTAGCCTACCGGGTTCTCCATAAACCTGAGCTGTGGTGCACTTGTTAATACAAGCAGTAGTTAAATATTGGTCATATTTTTAAAAGACACTTTACACCGCATTCTTATTGAAATTATCAGTCTACCACACTTTTATTTGAGCGGCATTAAATGTTGATTTAGGGTTGATGAGGGTTTATTTACTTTAAAATATATCGCAGCTAGTTTTTAAAAATTCTGCAATATAAGAAAAAATCTATATAAACAAACATTAAAATGAACTTGAAAAAATTACAACGCAACTACAAACGATGTCAGCTGATTCAAGTTTCAGCCTCAGATCAGGTAAAACATACTACTGTTTGATTTATTTCCTTGGTGATTCCGTTTTAAATATATATTATATTTTTGCAGTGTGTAGAGCTGTTGCCTAAACAGAAAAATTATGATAATTCTAGTTAAATTATGTCCACAGTCACTGAGCTGAATAAAAGCAGGGTCGATCCAGTTTTGCACTACCACTGAGCTGTGTTCACATTAACAATGAACGGGATTCACAGTGGAGTGAAACTGGTTTGTATTGGTGGGCTTTCACACTGCCATCCATTCCCTGGGCAGTGGGATTTTTGGTGCGTACTCCTCATCCAATGCGGATGCTTTGCAGTTCAGCGCCGAGCCACCGGGGGCAGTGTCACACGAATCCTCGAGTGGCGTGGGAAGGCCGGCGAGCAGGAGCACGTCATTGTGGAAGGACATGTGGTGCACGCTCCAGACGTGTGTCTTCAAGTTCCCTTTCTGAGAGGTGCCGTACGGACAGTGGCAGCACCAGGACGGTCTCTCCCCTGCGGCACACAGAGACAAGGGCACGACGGGGGGAGGGGGAGTGGGGGTCAGATCCGCTGTGCGGTGGGCACAGGTGGCACCGCGCCTGTCATGTCCCAGTTCTAAGGGGTGGGGAGGTATGCCGAGGATGGGCTGCGGCGGTGATTGACAGGACGCTGGTGAGGCATATGGGAAAGGCTAACTCTCTACCCCAAGGGAGACGTCAACCTCACTCACCATCATCCGGGTGGGTGACAAAGACAGGAGATGTGGTGACCATTCCTGTGACCCAGGTGAGAAAGTGGAGAACTCTTATACAAACAAGCGGATATTAAACCCATTACACCCGTTAGCATTATAATAAAGCTGCTTCTTCGTTGCATTAGCTTTTGCAGTGTTCGAAAGTATAACATTAAGTATGCAATGTGTGATTCATATGTGTCATTAATGTGCAATCATTCCCCCCCATGCCAAAAATCACCTTTTATATGCAGTTAACGAGTGGTCCACAAAGCATCTTGAGCCACCCCATAATAAGCAAGTGTACAATCAAAAAGAAAGACATGGACGTTGGTGACATCTTTCCCTGCTCTGTGTAATGGTGGCATGTCAAGGTAGTGATTGGCCAGTTGACCGTTAGACCCCCAGGGATATTGTCACTCCTGGCTGAGGAGCTTTTGGTTCCTCTCCTCTATTATTATCTTCTGGCCTTTTTGTCCTTTTTCATGCAAATGCAGTGTCATTACCACACATTCCTGTAAAGTTTCTTGGGGTAACTCTGTGGTGAAAGGCACTATATGAAAATAAGTTGAACTAGACTGAACAAACCTGCCCTACATCACTACCCCAATCCCTGTAATGTTGATCTGAACAGTAGAGTCCATATCAAGTCAGAAGGTCCAGCCAAGACCCAGGGAGACCAGGCAAAGGTCACTGCTACCAAAACGCCGCTCCTGCTGTAGGTCGAAGTTTTCTTACAAGCAGCATTCCTGCCATTTGCTTGTTCGCCAATCGTACACCATAATGAATAATTAACAGAGGACAGTTAGTGCAGACCTGCTGGCTTCAGGAACGTCGTTCATTCAGCCGGCTTGTTACTGAGAGCGTTTTACTGAATGGGACAGAGTTGGGGCCTGAGGGGTGGTGGAACCTGACTCCTTTAGTCGCGGCAGTGACTGGGCCAGGGCACATCAGGTCACCAGAGGAGGCATCACTGAACCAGGAGGGCGTTTCAAAACACGGAGTATGTATGGTGAGGCCGGTCCGTAGTGCAGACAAACGGTCAGGCAAGATGCTGCAATCGGATAGGTTCATGCGACACTTCCTACATAAGGGTGTTTATTTAAAGTTACATGTCAGCAAAGAGATGGGCCCAGACTACTGTACCGATGTTGCACTGTCATCGCACTCATTGTGCCTGGTTTCCACAACAGTGGTCCCCTAGGCAACCACCCACCCGAACCGCACAGGTTCGACGCACCGGCCCATCCATCTGTGGAATTAATGGTGATGTTTCTCATATGTGTGTGAGTCCAGCTGTCATCTAATGTCCATGAATAAATCGAGAATGATGCTTGTTTACGCAACACCGGCCATGGATGATGGGTCACTGCGAATATACGAGTCATCGAGTTAACCATCAGCCCAGCTGGGAGCGGTCAGTGATGTGACAGGAAGCTTGTTTAATACCTTTTACCCTCATTATCTGGGATCAACGCTGAAACGTGTGGTGAATGGCTTTGAGCCCGCAGTCATAATAACAATCGCGCCAGATGGAAGGAGATGGAAACGGTCAAGCAACCAAGGCAGGACACGCGCTCAGAAACAAACACACACACACACACACACACACACACAAAAAACAAATGGCGGAACATACTTGCTTTGGGGCTTCAGCAGAGGGGATGTGAGCATCAGAACCTTGGAGTCCATTGGACTCCAGCACCACTGTGGGAACAATGGGGGGGGGGGGGGGGAGTTAAAACCAGAGCCTGGTAGTTACCTACATGGGTCATCTGAGGCCATTACTCAC
>JAACJT020000110.1:6560309-6612740 GCA_009936485.2 Gymnarchus niloticus | reverse complement strand
AAAAGGACAAAAAGGGCAGGGGGAAGAGAGCACGTCAAGGGAGGTATCCAACGGGGGTGGAGGAGAAAAACGAAACAGCGACAACCCAAAAGCCCGACCCCCCCCCGCCGCGCAGCCGGGGGGGGGGGGGGGGGGGGGGCGGGGCGGTTGTGTAGTTAAAACCAGAGCCTGTGAGCTACCTACATGGGTCAGCGGAGGTCATTACTGACTGTCGCTACCCACCATGGGATTGAGACTGTAGCCTATGAGCAAAAACCGTCAATTGTATGTGACACCCATGGTTTGGGGGGGGGGTAGTTAAATTCAATTCAATTCAATTTTAGTTAAAGCTGGAGATCCATCCATAGATGAACGCCACCACCTGCTAGAGGACGAAGACACTAGCCCATATCCTGAAACCCCGAACTGAACATGATGTGTGAATTTTGCAAACATGCTAACGGATGCTGGCGCTGCCAACATTAATTACTATTCCACATGAGCCTTGAAAGGGGGAGGCCCTGTCCTGCATGGCTAACAGTCCAGGCCTCGTCACTAGGCACGTCTGTGCGTTATTCTCTCATGTGACGTCCAGCCGCTTCATCCTGATTCCAGACACGGTTTCATCTGCCGGACGCTTATCTGCTCCGATGGCGGCCATGACACCCAGGCTTGCCCGCCGTCTCTCTCGGCTCGGATACCCAGAGTATAGCTCTTCCACTGAGCGGGCGCCAAACGCTCACCACACTACGTTGCTTCATTAACATTTGATCACACCTCCCTAACTGACGTCTAATTAATAATGTATATAGTCCCTCCCAGCTGGAACCGCAAACAAAAATACAACCACAAACCAAAAAAAAACAGTCAACTGATCAACAGGTACAGGATATTCTCTCACACACACACACACACACACACACACACACACACACACACACACACTTGAATTCCTGTCTTTAAATTGCCTTTCCCTTGACTCTTATTTTACTCTAACGTCCCCTAACCTCAACTCACCAAAACCCAGAATTTGATGAGAACTGAAGAGCCTTCTGGTGTGTATCTCATGGAACATGCAGGAGATCTCCCTTTGAGGGTCTATTGTCCCGTTGTCTGAAATATGCACACACACTATGTACATTCACGCAGCCGCATGTGGGCATAAACACATCCACGTGCTTACAGGTGCATGCCCTGCCCACGTGCGCACACACACACACAGATACGTGTTACACACCTGTGTGTGACCCCATGTGTGTGCGTAGGTGGTTGGGCTGGTTGAAACTCTTCCCACACTCTCGACAGATGCAGTCTCCTTGGTGGGCCAATGACCTCAGCATTCCTGGGGGGGGGGATGAAAAATTAAAGTTAAAGAAGACAACATTATGCCTGGGTAGGAAAAAAAATGGAGAGAGAGGAAACATCATTAGTATGTCTAATGTGTCATTATGTGAGGCTACCTCCGGGGCCTGGATGGCTGCTGTCAAGCTACATGAAGCAGGGTCTGACAGCCAGACGCGAGCAGGCCACAGAGCCGCATAAATTACAGACAATTAAGAGGCGTCACCCGTCACGTGCCCGCTCCAGGACTGGCGTGTCACATGTCAGCCGGCTGTCTCTCTCCCTCTCCCCCCCTCTATCTCCATCTCCCTGTTTCAGCTTCTCCCTCTGTCTCTCTCACTCTGTACCTCATCAGCCGTCACCCGGACCTCAATGGCCGCCTGCTAGGCAACTGTGGGCTGGGAACGTGAGTCTCCTGGATGCACACGCACTGACCAGGCCTTAACAACACCCAAACACACGACCCAGCCCTATCAAGTCCTAGGCCAGGGACAATGACGGCAGCAACAACCAATTTTAACACTTTATACATCCCACAATACACCTCGCTCAGCACTCACCCCACCCCACCGGCCCACTCTTCCCTCACCCCACTTCACACTGTACCCATCCCATACTGCACTCACCTCACACTGCACCTCCCCACCCCATGCTGCCCCTGTCCCATAGCCCTGTCAGACACAGTGCTCATCCCTTAGCAAGATGACAGTGAACCCAAGGGAAGTAAACCATCCCCATTTCTCAAAGCTCACTTTATCCAGTGTGACCCAAAGGGCCACAAGGAGCTATGATATCGCTCTCGATGCCTTGCAGAGTGCTCTTATATAGTGAAGGAGATATTACAGAGACTGGTGGCAGGGGGTGACTGCAAAATGGGAGCGTCTGCTGTGTTAAACTGTCGTGCTCGACCTCAGGAAAGAGAAGAAACAATGCAGAAATACAGTTTGTAATGACCAGTTTACTAAGCAGCCGCTGGCTTAATTTCAGTTTTTCTCTATTGCTCATGGGCACTTTACATATTTGTGCTGTCAGGCAAAACCCAAAGTGGATCTAACCTCGGCTTGTCATATCGGGTTTTTAGCTGTGGGCCTCAGCGTGCCTGGCTGCCTGTCTCTGTGCATTACTCAAGAATCAAACTGCCAGTGGTATTTTTAACCACACGTGAACGTGCTCCGTGGGTAGGAATACGCTCAGGAAAGGGGGCTTCCGTACGCTCGGGCTTTGTTGTGAACGTTAATCTGAAACTTCAGACCTTTCGGGATGGTGGGGGAATTGGTGTGACAAGTTCCCAGCTATTCTGGTGCAGCTGATTGAACGTGATGGATACATTCTGAAATGCAACACTTCCGTCACGTTCGATGGGCTGCACCAGAAGAGGGTAAGGCCAGGTTGCATTCCCAGAAGTGAGTCACTTGGCCATTACCCACAGGGCTCCAGTAGTTTAATAAATATACACATATATAAGTGGCACATTATGTACTGGGAAATTTTACTCTATAGTCTGGCTTTGCTTAAAGGCCTGTCAAAAAAAAAAAAAAAAAAAAAAAAAAAAAGGCAGAAACAGCCATCGACAAACGAAACAATGAAAAACCTCCCAATGAAAAACAGGACCGAGAGAACTTAATTTAAGTCGCACCTTGCAAACTTTAAGTCAGGCAGTCTAGTTAAGAAGGTTCCCAGAAGGTCATCCTCAGACATACCATCAGCCGCCAGTCTGAAGCTCACGTAAACGGGAAGCTCGAGGTGCTTTGCCACCTGTAGCTATATTCGCCAAGTGTCGTGAGGCGACATGGTGGCTCATCCAGACTAGTTAATTAGATCTTTTGCAATGTGCTGAGCTGGAACCCAGGTCTACAGTGATTGGAGGAGCGGTAGTTCTGCTGGCACCTGACAGGTCCTCCTCGCCCGCCAATCATCTGTTAGGCGTCAGGTAATTATCCAGCTAATCGATGGAATGAGGAAAGCTGTTCAGGAAGAAGGTGAAGTTCCAGAATTGTGAATTTGGGTTCAGTTAATGCATCCTGACTGTGTAAACAAACGCACATACTCACACGCTCTACCATCCACCTTCTTGGACAGCAAAATACAGCGTGTGTAGCCCCAACCCCTTCATATGTGACACCCCACCCACCTACCCATGTGAGTCAGAAATGGACCGGAGGAGCCCCAGCGCTGGTAGAGCGGAGCCAGGTCATGGGCTTGGCAGTTCTTCAAGAAGCTCAGGATTTCTGCCGAGGAGCTTGGCGCCGACTCGTCCCGCGATGGTGGGGAGCCCACTAAGGGGCTTCCCCGAGCCTGAGAGCCACTTGGGTTCCATCTACCTGGACTCACGGGGTCCTGCTGGCCCGTCCTGGACTGAGACAGCTGCGCGGAGGATGTTGGCGCCCCCGTAGGAGAGGCATAGCTGGACAGACCCTGCTTGCTCGACAACATGAATCCCAGGCCCTCCTGTGGAAGCAGGTGCCTCTCAGCCAGCCGGGTCCCTGTTTTGGGGCTCGCCGTTGGCAGCTGGGAAGTCCTGGTGTTCCTCTCCATGGCCTGTGTTAGGGTCTCTGGTTTGGGTTGCTGCTGCCGGACCTCCTCTGTACCAGGCCTGCTGACCCTTGGAGCTGGGGTTCCTTGAGACCCAGATCCCATGTTGGTGCTGCCCCCTGGGCCGCTGGCCCGGTCCCGGGTGGGGGGCTGCGTGCGGGCAGAACGGATGGCCGGGAGGGCGGGGCTTTCCTTCCCACTCGAGGCAGGTGGGGGGCCGGTCCGCCTCCAGGATGCCAGCATACCCGATGACCCCTTGGGCCTGGACCGGGGGGCCCAGCAGGGAATCAGCGCGCTGCTCTTCACTTTGTGGGCAACAGTCTGGTGGATCCAGAGCACCTCAGGGTAGCGGGTGGCATAGGAACAGTAGGAGCACCGGTGGCCAGGTGGGGTGCCCTCAGGGGGCGTGTGATTATCCATGTGTAGGGCACCTGCGCATCTTGACAGGTTGAGGGCAGTGACCGGGGGCTCCTCCATAACCTTCAAATTATTGATGCCTGTTCCCAGAGGAGGGCGTTCCACCACTGCCCTCTGAGGACAGGAGGAGGGGGCAGAATGGTGCGTGTAGGTGGCCGCTGGCCTCCCCTTCAGCTCAGGGTCGCCGCAGAGCTCCTCTCCCACCGAAGTGCCCGATTTTCCCCGACTGCGGTCAGCAGCATGCCGGGACAGTGTGTGTGATGCCAAGGTGTTGGAGTCCCCCGTGCTGAATTCACACAGACTGCAAACATACAGTTTCTCATCTGTCATGAGCAAGAAGAAAGAAAATGGGTCAGAAGACAGCATTCTACAAAATGTGTGTGTGTGGTTTGAAAGGGTAACGGAATTAAAATGGTACACAATGAGAAAAAGCAGCGGTACATAAAAGAAAGATACTGTCCAGGTTCTGCAGAAATGATTTACCACACTCTGCCACAAGATGGCACTGCAGCATTACTTTTAGAGCAGCATTTCATCCTTCCCGACTGCTGCTCGTAGTGTTCCAATCTCCCCTTACAATTCACGTGTTGCTTCGCCTTAAAAATGCCGAATCAGTTCATGGCTAGTCTTGCCACTGTTTTTCAACCCTGACTCAATGCCTTAATTTCTCACCACTCCCCCACACTTCCCAATATGGCTGAGGTGGCATCAGGGACACGGAAGACCAACTCCCCACCCCCAGACCAGTGGGGCCTGGGAATCAACGACCCGAGCCTCCTCTGGGGGCGGCTATGTTTACACCCACACACGGCGATTCTGGGATCGGCGCTGCATTTGGGTCTTGTTTGTCCAGCCCACCACACATGATGGCAGCTATATATTTCAGATGGGGAGATCTGGATACAATTCAGTGAGAAAAGTGTGAGGACACTTGGCTTGGGTGAATAGCGTTATGAGCGGGGGGCCACAGAGATCTGCTCTTCCTCACATCACCCCCACTTCTTTCCCACGCCCCCCCGCCTTCAGGCCCCCTAAGCCCCAGGGATGCAGATAAACTTGCAGTTCATACAGGGTGACGGTGCCTGGGGCGGGCGAAGGCTCAGTTACGCTTTGAGGACCCCAGAGTGCAGTGGGAAGCGATGGGTGAACCATTTGTATGTGTTTTCCCTGCTGATGTTAACACAAGTGTGAGGACGCATCAGCCAGATGGTGGCTAAACAGGAAGTGACGGCGGCAGACTCAGAGCCCCCGAGCTTGTACTTGTGGTATGAATGTCTCGGACTTAGAAAGCTGGACGAAGACACCCTGATACAGCAGAACTGTGTGACCACACACGGTGCTGTGAATGCGTTGTTTAGTAGGGGAATCGGTGTCCATTTCGGGGCCTAAGTGATACAGCAGGAACCGGATTAACAGCATGGGAAGAAAACTACCGTTTTTGGTGGGATATGAAAAGAACCCTAAAAGGTGGGCTGGGGGCAGGGTGGCTTTGCAGACTGCCGAGCTCTCAGGGGCTACAATACATAAGAGCTTTGGTCTGAGTTAGCTGAGGACAAAGCCAAAACCAGTCACCATAATTTATACACCATGAGGTGATGAGTGACAGGGAGAGCTAATCAATGACCAAAACCCTGATCAACTGCCCCCCCCCAGATTTCCAGGGGGTCACACAGGACACTTACTGTACAAAGATTTTACAGCCAGTCCACAGTGTGTAATATTTGTGCTGTAAGACAGTGGGCTATTCAGATTAACAAGAAAAAATGCCACACGTTTTTGGTAGTAAAAGAATGTCCCTGCAATTTGTGTCATTTCTGCTCATAAACCAACACCAAATAAATTTGCATTTCAGTCTATTCTTTTACTATCTTTCCTCGGTGGCCAGAAACGATTAAGTACTCCATGATTAAGGGAACAGTTGTCCTAATGGCAGAAAAAGTTTATACTAATATACAGATTTTATTTCCTTTAGGTTTTACACATATTCCACTGAATAGCAAATTGAAGCAATCCAGGGTACATTCTTTGCTGGAGTTCACCTCTGGGATTTGAATCAACAACCTTTTGGACAGGAGTACAGTTCACCAACCCTCCTAAGTACCTCCCTGTTCCCAGTGTTGAGTTATACCTGCTTTTACAAGCCTCTCAACCACTAACCAGTATCTTAGACAACTTGCAAAGTCAGCACAATATTAACTGCAACACAGATTTCTGAAGTTATTTATTGCTTTAAAATAAAATATTGCAACATTCCTTAAAAGTTCTTTCCCAGTTTGGCTTCAACTGGAAACAAATTATTTTAAAAGCCTCTCCCAGGTGATGTTGTGATTGATCAGACAGGAGTGTTGTTGGATTGCTGACTAATCTTCAGACTAATACACACTAAAAATGTTACCCTGATAACACTCGTGCTTTGAGAGATGCGTCATGTGATTAGGTCATGGATGATGGAGCTGTGTATGCTGAGCACATCAGCTGCTGCTTCCAAATTTGACCACTAGGTGTCTAGCATATGCAACTCCTGTCTTCTAGGGGTTGAGGTGAAGGGCTATTTTAACAACGGGCTTTTCAGTACCGAATCTCTCCAAAGCAGGGAGCTGACGCTGAGTTTAAGCAGAAAATGCACCCGCTGTCTCACAGAAATGGGTCATTGGCCGAGAATGACTCCCCTTTGTGAGTAAGTGCCACCATTTATTAGCAAAAAAAAGCTGACCGAGTCCTCAAAACCAAGCTCAAGTTTTGTTGTCATTTGTTTTCTGTTGGCTGTTGTGTCACACAGAAGGGACCCGTAAAAGACACAATCTTTGATGGCTGCCTGACGACATAATCCCTAAACACAGCCCTGCATTAAAGCAAAAATGGCACCTCTCTTGATCACAGTTTAAACCGTGATCCTGACACGTATCAGTTCATGGCATGTCTGCATCTAGTCCACTTGGCCTTGGAGTTGGCCGCACCATTAGCAGGCTACCCTGAGGGGCAGGAGGATAGGAGGGTTAAGAAGGGACAAGAAGGGACAAGAAGGGACCCGGTGCTGAATTAGCAGGAAACCCTTTCAAGCAAGTAGAAAGACCTTCTATGAATTGAAGTTCTTACTTTGTTTATGTATAGAGCTGTGTTATGTTTAGGAGCACCCAAATGCGGCATAATGAAAAAGTATAAAAATATGTCCATACCTGCTACATCAGCGTGGCATTTCTCTCCCACTCTGTGCAGAGTGCTGTCGTCCCCTCTCGATGCAGGCAGTGAAGACCCAGAACGAGGGGTACTGGGGCGGCTGGCAGAGCCCGACTCGGCTTCACTGGCAGAACTGGCCCGGTCGCCCCTGGAAGGCCGGCCCCCCTCCTTGCGGTGTGTGCGAGCATGCAGCACCATCTGGTTACGTGTGCGGAACACCTTGCCACACTCGAAGCACTCGGCGGCCTTGCTCTGTGAGGAGCGGCGCCCGGGTCGAGATGGGGGACGGTATTCTGAGTCACTCGAGCTCTCAGGGTTGAATTCATCAAGGGCGTGTCCATTACTGCTGTGCTGTTGGGCGTGGCTCCCGCTGGACCTCCTCTTCCCGTTGCCTGAACCACCATGGGACTCCGCCTCCCTCTTTCGCTTCTCTTGCCCGACCAGGTTGCACTCAGCTGTCCCCTGATCGTAGACCAAGTCTCCATTCACAAGACCCTCCTCCCAGCTGTTGCCCCTGCTACTGTCCCAAGATTCTGTTACCCTACCCTTAGTGGCCAGCTGCCAGGCTTGGTAACTGCACACTGGGTCCAGCTCTGGGATCCGCTTGCCCAAGCTGTTCTTCAACAGATCGTTTCCTCCACCCTCAGTGGGCTGGAGATTCAGGCAATCCAAAAAACGCTTCTTTGCGGAAGGTGAGTCTGAGCGGTTGCAGGTTCTCTCGTACTCGTCCGGCCGCTCAAGGTGCAAGCCCTGGCTGTGGATCCTGTTGTGGATCTCAAGGTTCTCCCTGTCGTGGAAGAGGTTTCCACACTTGAAGCAGAGCTCGTAGAGGCACGTTACTCTGACCGAAGCCGCTTCATCCTGCACAACATTGTTGATGGTGGCTGGCGGCTCTAACTCGCCCTTCAACTTACCCCGACAGCTCGCTTTGATGCTGTGAGTTTTCATGTGGTTTTTGAGGAACCAGGCCTCCCGGAAGCGGCGCCCACATACGTGGCAGGTATGTTCAAAGGGACCCAGATGCTTCTTTGTGTGGGCTTTCAGAAGCCAGGCCTGGGCAAAGGTCTGTCCACATATCCCGCAGGAAAGGTCGCCCTGGTCAGCAAGGCCAGGCTCCCCATCATGCCCTCCACTCATGACCGTGCCTTCTGAGATGCGAGGCCTCTTGAGGTGGTCCAGTAGCTGATTCTCTTGTAGGGCCACGTGGCTACAGAGTCGGCACAGCTGTGAGTGCTGATCCAACTCTGCCTGGCTGCCTAGTTTCCTCGCACAGACGGTGCACTGAAGAGATGGCGTCCAGGCTTTCCTTCTCAGTACCTTGCCCCCATTGACCTGGGGGCTGCCATTGATCATCTGGTTGCAAGCTGAAGTGCTCTTAGTGGGGCTGGCACAGCTGTTCAGACCCTCAGACACGCCCGCCTCGCCGGTCTGTCGCTCTCCCACCTCCGCCTCTTCCTCGTCACCCTCTGCATCGGTATGCTCGTGGCCACGGCCGAGCAGGCTCACGCGATGGCTGCGGATGTGGACCTTGAGTCTCCCTTTCTGGGCTTCCCGGTGGTCACAGTAGGGACACTTGTATGGCCTGGCCTCTGTGTGCTTCCGCATGTGCTGGGACAGTGAGCTCTGGAAGGGGAAGCTACGGCCGCAGACGGTGCAGGAGTAGCAGTGGGATCCGTCCTCCTCAACAGCTGCAGCCTTGCCCCTGCCGGTGTGGACCCCGCCTTCAGAACCGTGCTGGCGCTCCATTACTGAATGTCCTACTGTGGGATTACAGATTGCGAGGCCTGGGCTATCTGTAATGGTATATCCAGTCCGAGGCTCGGGAAAAAGGGCCTCCCTCCCCCTCCGTCATGCACTCTACAATGGTGCCCTCGCCGATATCGCTATTGATTCCTCTGAGGCTCGTTTTCACTTTTCTTTATCTTACTGCCATAGCGTGTCCAGGACGAATCATTCCCAACACAGCCCAAGCGGCACTAGACCTAAGAAACAAAGGGGAAGGAGAGAGTGCATTAGCTGCTAGCTGTAAATCACGCAGACCAAAACTTTAACTCAATCCTCCCCAATGGACCAGTCTCAAGACAGCATACAGATCTTGAAAATCTCAGACGATTTCATCTTTCGATCGTCTCGTCTCCATGTCTCGTAGATTTATGTGTACATAAAATATACACACAATGTATTTACACACAGAGAATTTTTTTGCTGTGTAGCGCAAAACAGAATTGGTTTCAGTATATGGAGCTCGGCATGACTCTAAATTTTGTACCATATACTCAGACTCGAACAATCCGTCCTCAACCATCCGGCGATAATGCGTCCCGGAAAACGGAGGAATGAAAAAGCTGCGTTCAGAAGAGCAACACTGTGTCGTCACTGCTCTGACAAATATTATTTGTCATTAATAATCTGAAACAGTAAAAGTAACACATAAGCACAGAATACGTTCTTTTTTTTGCACTTGAAGGTTTTGGGACTCGGGTACGTTTACAGCACTACTCACTTATGTCGGAGTGTGGAAAACTCGCCTTCCGAAACTGTTCTACTCATGAATAAATCTGACTGCTGACTGACTAAGAATCCCCAGTAATTTGCTTTTCAGAACCCTACATCGAGAACACCCACCAATCTAAGCTGGTGCCCTTAAGACAAACATCTATGGAAATATGCTTTCTCATGCCAAAAGATTAATAAACGTCATGACTGCTTGTCATAGGAGATTGCTGGATCTGTAGCAAAACCGTATCCAAAGATAGCAGACTGTGGGAAAGTCACAGACATCAGGTTTACAGGATTGTCATGGTACTCTGAGTCTTATTTATCTATTGTTACACTCGTTTTTTTCACGCCACTGGGGGTACACTTCTTGGCTCGGTCTGTACTGGACAAGTCCACGGTGTTTCTGACATAACAGGTGTAGGAGGAGAAGAGGAGGGGGCGGGGATGCCTAATAGTCTGTCAAAGCCAACATCTATACACCTCACGACTGTCTACAGAGCGTCTCTCAACCCGAACAGAATTCTAATAAAAACACAGCTCCCCATTTAAACGGACATGAAAATTAATTCACCGCACACCAGCTGAGATGGACAAGGTCCGTCCAACTGGGATAGCAAGATACAGCTTGAGACAGATTGATTTCGCACCATTCCGCCCAAGGGGATGCCGTAATACTATATCCCTAACAAGGACCCGTGCTTCTGTTTGAGCCGACAGATAAATCATTTCACTACCTATAGCTGAGCCGGTTGCAGTTCAGCCTTCCCCAAAGATGTCTGCAACACAATAGGTATTGACTGTGCACACACTGTGCCCTGAATACTGCTCGCATCTGCTGAAGCAGTTGGCCTTCAGAAACAGGCCTCTGCTGCTTGAGAACACTGTCCAGCAGCTCAGCGCAAGACTTCTGCCCAACAACGTATTTCATTATGTCGATTCCTGTGTCTAAAGCACCTTGCAGAGCTCACTGGTCTACCAGTGGAATTTGAGTGCAAACAGCTACTCATCATTTGAACAAGTCTCTTTCTCAAACCCCAAAGAGCTAACCATCCACCATTCCCTCTTCAGACTAAGACTCCAGTGACTTGCAAGGCTTTTCATGGATCAGACCGCACTTAGGGGCTCTTCGCTCAACGCCCATCCCCACAGGTGCTTAATCTTACTGGGAAGCCTGAATAATGGAGGAGCTCCAGCTGCAGATCTGAAATTCCCAGTTGCGAGGCCCCTATTGAGTGACATCATCTCAGTTGCCGGAGTCCAGACCTGGATAATTTTCAAGAACAGGCTGTCTTTAAAAAAAAAAAAAAAAAACACAAACCACTCTTAACATTCAGATGTGTAATGTTGATATGCCTCCTACAGGGCAATAATTCTTATTTCCTTTTCTGCTTGTTTCTGTTGTTCATCCACTGGCTGAGGTCTGCAGCATAACACTATAAGGTCTCTCTCTCTTTCCCCTTCTCTCTCATTCCACTAACTGTTCATTTCTACCCCATCTTTGTATTCCTGTTGCACCACAAACTGCTTCTTTTTTAGCAAAGCATGGAATAAAATCGCAATATTGTGTTTTTCTTGCATGTTTGCTGAACAAACAAGAACTCTGAGCTAAGCCGACCACACTGCAGAGTCACGTGCTCCACAAATTCAATTGTAAAGAGATTAACTGCTTTTAGACTCCGTGCTGCACGCGCGGCACACGCTGACAAATTGGCTCCCACGTGACGATCACAAGAAGCACTGCTACCTCGTCATTGTCCTGGTTCTGCTGAGCACAAGAGCACACGTAGTGGAGTGGAGCTCCCTGCTCGAGTCAAGGGGAGCCTTTTCATATTCTACACATGAAGGGGAACATGGAGCATTGTGTTGCACATTCTGGAAGGTGCAAAAAAATAGCCCATGTCTGATTTTAAAAACAGAGAGTACACACCCAAGAAATCAGGAAGCTGTGGCATTCTGAATCGGCTCCCAGCTGACCTTAACATACTAACTCTCTTCAAACATTCTCCCCCCCCCACCCCCAGCAAATTCTTTAAACATCTGTTGATATTCACCCTGCACACATCTCACCATGGTTGCATAGAGCCCATATTTTTAGCACGGAGGCCCGAGACTATATATTTCTTCACGTCTCCCAGAGCACTCCTCTTCTCTGACGACACTGAGGAGCATACATGAATTTAAAGATAAGACAGACTGGCAGAATGGCCTTGCTTCGTGACAGGGAGCAATTTCGCGACCATCAGCAACGTTGCCTATAACCAAACCCACAGTCTTCCCTCTGGAATGAAGAAATGAAGGAACGAACAAATACGCAGGAGGACAGGAGTGTGGCGGGAACATCGCATTTCCCAGGCCAATCGATAACCCATTTCAACCTACGCCATCTCGCTGTTCACATTAGGAATGCAGACACTATGGACTGCTGTCTCTGCTGTGTGTAGGAAAAGAAAAATAATTTTAAATTAAACAAAATTAAATTCACTTAAGGGGAGGTTCAATCTTGAATTCAGTGAGTACACTGAGCATCTTAACACACCTTTTTAATGTATAAAATGTAAAAATGATGCAAATTTGTTACATATTCAGGATTTTGACCATGTCAAACAAACCAAACGTCTGCGTTCGTTTTCCCTGATCATCAGCTGATCTTAGTCTGCAGCAGACATTGTCCTACATACAGAAATCGATTTTCAGGGAGTCATAGCGGCACCAAGCTTCCGGAATATTCAGCAAGGCACTTTTATTACTTGGGTGAAGACAGTGGAGTACTTAAAAGACTGATTAACCAGTTAAAAAACACCGGAATATCAGGGATCAACTTGTTGTCAGACCTGCTGTTGGATCCTAACCTCGACCGAAACGAGTGGAGTGTACGAAGCGCTTTCACTTGGCAGTCATAGGTCGACCTCACCAGTAGCCTCACTGCTCCTTCGGAAAAGGGAAACTTCTGGCTGTTTGGAGAGAGAGAGACGACGGCACACACATCTCACCACTTGCTGGTCTGCCTGAGAAACCACACTGCTGCCCCAGATGCACAGGGAGGATGTGCGAGGTCCCCCAATCTCTCTCTCTCTCTACCGTCGCTTCGGTTCCGAGAGACGCCGCTAAATTAGCCCGCGACTGTCAAAACACCGGGTTGTGGACCAGATCCAGAATGTAAAACACGCAAGCTGCCATATCTGGGAGAATGAGAAAGATACTTGACTCGCTCTCACCAGACCTGCTGTTGTACCTTTGAGAGATTTGACTCATAACAGCTTGCATAAGAAATCCAGCTGTACTGATCATTTAATTTTTGTTACAGCTACTTACTTATCTTGAATAAAATGACCTGAGAAACAATGACATAGCCATTAATGAGATTTGGACCACAACTCTCACCAAGACTCAATCTAAATGTTATCTGCCCGTATGAAACTGTATTTCAGAGAGAGGCAGAAGCAATCCAGCCTGCACTGCGATGAGACTGACTGACAGCTCTGACATGCCGGGTGCAAAGCAAACACAAACAAGTCTATTTGAACACCCTCACACCACATCTGTAACTTCCTGCACCCTTGAGGGAGTGCAGATTTGGGGAGGGGGGGTGTCATAACATTTTGTTTACCCCCTTGTAAAAATGTACTTGGAAAGTAGCTGAGAACAACTCTGGAGGTCATGTCTGTTGTGAACCCCAGCAAAATTTTTGAACCACCCATTTCCCTGCAAAATCTTGTAGAAAAAGTACAAAATTGGTGATCTTATTTCCATCTTCTCCATGCCTGCTGCATTTCTGTGAACACACCGACAGGGCAAGGAAGTACGCTGAATCCCCTTACCCCCCAAAAACTCTCCATGCACTCCCACTAGCAGATCCAGAGCCTTTGCTTATGGGTAAAGAAAGGCAGCAGGTTTATAAGCCCATACCCTCCCACACAGAGTTTTTTTTCCCCTACAAGCTCAGCCCACATCTGGCACCCCTGTCCTCCGTTCGCATGGCTCAGCGAGGGAGCTGTTCAGCGGACATCTGCTAGGTCGCTGCCCATCTGGCCCCAGTAAGAAGTCTCAAACGATGACCTCCCAGTGCATCCAGCATGTGCCGTAACACTGAGCGTGAAGACGCGACAGACGTTCTCAAGACATCTCACCCAAACAATTTTATCCATGCGTGCAGTGCCCCTGATGAAGGAAAAGAGACACACATTGATAGGAGGAACAGGATCAGTCTGTAATCCCACCACTGAAAAACTAGACACAGTCACATCCTCAGCTCACAGAAACGCCGCACTGGTTATCTGCATGAGCTGGGTGACTGTAACGCTCACGGGGCCAGCGTAGTTTAACTAGAGTTAAACTTCTTTGTAACCTGACAATCAGCCAATCCCAAGCCACAATCGCGATTACAAACTTACACTGGCTCTCCGGATTGGTCAATAAATGAAAGCCCCTCAGCGCAAAACACGAACGTGGGGCTTGCATAACCTGACACTGTCAGGCAATCCATAGGCACGATTACAATTACTAACCTAAACCGACTCTCCTGATTGGCCAATAAATGAGAATGCCTCAGCACAAAGAAACATTGGACAATATGGTCCAAATGGAACTGTCCCATGCATGTGATTCATGCCCCCTATTCACAGTGTTGGGTCTGACTACTTCACTGCTAGCAGAAGAGCTTTATACCAGCAGAAGGTAACCTTTAGAATCACAGTAAATACTCATTGCAATTAATACAATGTAAAGTTGTGGATTTTAACATAACTGAACAGTTAACTAGTCACAAGTTAGTAAGCACATTATCGTAGTTATAACTGCATGTTTTGGAACACCCATGTTAATTTATTTTATTTGGGTTTTCAGAAGACCATTGTGTCCCGTCCCGTCCCCCCCGGGAGTAGATCTCACTCCCGGCACACTGAGTGCCCTCCAACGTGCGAGCCGGCCACCTCATCACTCCGAATGCAGTTTGCCCGTTTCTTTCCGCAGCTCTGTTAGCGTGACATTAGACGTCGGCGAGGAACAACGAGAAGGAAAGGAATCCAGGCTTCTAACCCACCTGACATGGCCTCCTTACCACAGATAAGCCCAGGTCACGGCTGTAGGACACACCTACTGGTGGATCGTGGAATAGGGAACACTGAAGGGTAGCCAAGAGCCCAGCCTACTTGGGTGGCATCTCCTTTACCCCCTCCTCTTATTAATATTAATATTATTATTTCTAGAAATTAAACAGTGTTTGAGTTGCTGTCACTGATGGTCTTCCTTCTGCCATAGTGTACATGACGGGTGCCTTCGGATTTCGTCTTAATGCCATAATTTAGCTTAAATCAAACGTTTGGTTATTTTACATACTGTGAAGAAAATCCAGCCAGATTTGAGCCTGCTGTGAGAGGCAGATGCAGGCACTGCTGCAAAGTTAAAAAATGACCAAACTACAGCCGTGATCGTTAGCTCCATTTCCGAGGAGTTTGTTTAACTGTACCCGGGGTGAGACCATGACAAGACTTACGGTTATGGTCAGAGTTACCCTAACCTGAAGAGGCACACCAAACAAGTGAGAGCTGGCTTTCTGCTGGCTTAGAAAGCGGCCACAGCAAAACACGTTCCTTAACTATGGTATTAGCTGGTTCTCAGGCTCGTTTTCCTGACTCTGACGCCTATAATCTCTCCAAAAATAGCTAGGCTTATGTTGATTTCATCAACTCGGGGATGACCCCATGTTGGTATGGGCACCATCTTGGGCCGGGTGGAACAAAAGGGCAGGTTTTGCATCCATCCATCCATCCATCCATCCATTCATCCATCCATCCATCCATCCATCCATTCATCCATCCATTCATCCATCCATCCATCCATCCATCCATCCATCCATCCATCAATTCTCCAACCTCTTATCCCAACCAGAGCTCTGCTGAGATCTGGGGTTAACCCAGGGTACCGTTAGCAAAAGCATTAATTTAACACTGATCAGACTAAAGAGCAAAACAAAACAGCTTTGGTTAAATGACACTTAAACAACTTTGACAGATCATTACTGCAATGCTTTTGGAAAACCGAGCCCTGACTGTGAACGCACCTTCAGTCGTATTACAATTTAACACTCACATAATTAATTATCACAATTTCATTGCCCTAAGAATGCAGATCAGATTTTTTCTGTTCACTTACACAATGACTCATCCCTGCTTGACTGGATGCTCAAGGACTCGAAACACACAGGTCTGTGTGCGGTCTCCAGCACAATCTGCTGAAGGCGACCGTGTAGAGACTCACTGGGAGGAGCTCTGAGTAGGGAATCAGAAAGAATGCGGCACTGCCTACATTCATCCGGCTACGGTCATCTAAATGTGGTTACTGTGTTTCGACCGTGGTTGTACAATGGAGTTCTGAACACAGTATAACTGTCTGTTTTGTACCGCAAACGCATGAACAAGCAACATCGGCTGAAGGGTTTCCAACCACCACCGTTCCAGGTTCACCATCAATAAGACCGTGGCGTGGGAACACCAGCAGGGAGCTATGCGCCCTAACACCCCAAACCCTGAAAAGCCCAACCAGATGTTTTAAATGTCTGTTGATCCACAGCAGTACCCAGCTGCACAGAGTCTACAGGAAGCCGAATTCCTACGGGAGAAAATAAAGCCAGAGCGGTGCACTTATAATGACCGCACACTAGGGCTCAAATACACGGGCAGGCAGCAAACAGCGGAAGAGGCCGGACATGGCACGCTTCGTGCAGATTTTAAGAGGTTACTTAAATAAGATGGCCTGCTGGCCACATGGTTAAAGCTCTGGAACTGAGATGAACAGGAGTTCCAACAGCAGGAGCCAAACAGAAGTTGGACCCTGGAGAAAGTTACTTTTTAACTGTGCCCGTAAAATATCTGGCTAAATAAATACATAAAAAGTGCACTATGAAGGAAAAGGCCTCGGTCGCCCTGCAGAATATACTATAAGACTGCAGCATAACCTGGATCAGGATGTCTCGGCTCGGACTCAGACTGTCAGAGTGCAGGTAACAGTTCTGAGGTGCTCCAAGACAACCCGCACTCTTCATCCTGACTGTCTGCTGGGTGACGTCGAGGGCCCCATCACTAGAGATCAAAAAGCACACAAAAGGAGCGGCCTGAAAATCATGGGCTCTATTTTACCATGCTGCGCTTTCCTATACTGGTCACCATTAAGGACCCCGCTGAGTAGCAGGCTGACTACGGTGACCCATTTCTGTGAGATCTACGTATAGTAAAGCGGCGGGAGCTACACTTAATGTCTGCTTTACTGCTTTTCTGCTTCATCCTGTCCTGGGACCCAGGCAAGCTGACCCCACTTCCTCTCACCCATATGGCTACAATGTGGGAATAGACTGGATCTCTGTAGAATGGAGGCAGGACCTAACTTTGACATGCTGAACGGACCAATGAGGGAGCAGACATGGTAGGGACAGTGTTTGACTTGTGTTTTTTGCTGCTGTTTTTGTTTATTCGGAGATGCAGTTCTCTGCTGTTTCCACTGGGGGGCACCTCTGTTCAGGGGTTTGGTCTGGGCCACTTAATAGAAATCACTCTGCTGCTGCGTCCAAATACCTCAACGCTTGATTACACACCTGAGGCTCATGGTGAACATGACAGCCATGTGTAAAGTCATGCCTATCACCACGTTTCTGTGGCAACATGAGGCCACCGTCTCACATGTGCTGACACGCCTGCCCTGTGATCTGCCTGGTTACCTTAGAACAACCGCGGTCACGCTCCAAGACAGACACCTGGGAAAAGAGGAAGGGAGTTCCGGCGCCCCGCGATCACGTGAGGAACAACACTTACCATTAACAAACACGCCTCGAAGCAGGACACAGCCAAGTTGAACAGCCTCATAAAAATCTGAGTAAATAAATATTTATTTACCAACACTGGAAAAAAGAGCAATACACATGCAAGCAATCTGAAAATGTCACAAACGTTCCATAACGTTACACTGGAATGAGCACTGTCCGGTTTGATGGTATCAGCCGCATCACGACCCTTCGGAGGCCCTATGAGTTAGTATCTGCAGAGGCTGCTGACAGACCACACGCGTGGTCGCATTTAATGCACATTTTTTCACTCACTTCTCTGAAGTTTATCGCAATGTTGACCCATAAAACAATTCGCAGTCACCTCTTTAGTAGCAGCTACTATGAGGGGGGTGTCATATGACTGGGATCACTTTAATCATCTCTTGTCTTTACAATTTCAAGAACACATCCTCTGGCCTCTGAGTATAGGGATTTATTTATTTATTTATTTATTTATTTTGGGGGGGGGGGCGCAGATGGGGAATTGGGGTATGTGATTAGCACCCAGACGCAAAGCAGGAAAAGTCTGTTGGCCTGGCAACCCAGATATTTGATTCTGCGCTGCAGGGAGCTAGCATACTTAGGCAGAGAACCCCGACCAAAAATCAAGAGAAAGACAGCCGCAGCAGTCAGGTTTCAGGAGAGATTTACACTGCAAACTGCAGTTCATTACGCTCCTTTAATGCAGTGTTTAAAGGCAAGCGATGGAACAAAGGAAGACCCACAAGGCAGACCTATTCCACACAGATGAAGGCTACTGAGGGCAGACAAATGATGATGCACCGGCTCCTGAAAAGCAGGAAAAAAAAAAAAAACAAAAAAAAAAAAAAAGCTTTTAGGTGGCCAATCTCGAACACAGCCAGACTACAGGAAGGAGGTGACATGAAAGACGTCTGGCTACAAGGAAGTCCAAGATGATACGGTTTAGCTACGGAGAAGCGGCAAGATGAAACTGATACAGGCGTGAAGGAATTTGGCTAGAAGCGGCTTTATCTGGTGTCTGCTTACAGTGTGCTTTGGTAATACCACCAAAAGCTCTGGAACGGTTCATCACTACTCATTACATCCGTGGGCATCATTAGCTGCTTAGCGGTGGGCGTCGTGACAGGAGGCGGCCTTCTGAAAGGAGACTATGAGTTTCCCAAATGAAGGTTAAAAATACCTGCGTGAAAATGTCACAATGCCATAATGGCATCTCGGAAGACGATCAGAAGAGTGGCTTTCAAACACCACCCCCCCCCCCCCCCCCCTTTACATTTAGGCAGAAGTCACATTCAGTCTTGGATTTACATTCCCATAAAGACATATTCAATTCAATTTTATTTATATAGCGCCTTTAACAAGATGCACTGTCACAAAGCGCCTTCTATGTTGACCGATATAATGACCTGCCAGATGTAAGTTTAACAGAACATTACAAAACCATACACATTCATTGACATACTTCATTCTATAAACTGAGTCATGCGTCCGTAAATAATACGATGGTGTAAGCTGGAGAAACTGGGCTTGGTTTTAATAGGACCTTATTAGTCTGGTCATTTTCTGTGAGGAAATGGGCTCAATTAAGCAAACTAGATTTGTATTAAATTAGTCCAATAGCACTTTGGGGGTGCGCTGTGCACAGCACAGACACCTTTGACACAGCTGCCCTGCGCAACAGCACTCATAATCCTCTCCAATCGATCCTTTCCCGCTTCAATCGTTCTGGGTCGTCAACCGTTAGCATTGGATGTTGCCTGCAGGATGTGCTGCTAGCCATTAGCCGCTAACTGTTAGCATGTGATTAATGGTAGGCTTTGTGACGTAGGACAGGGGAACGGGGATCGTATCTGAATGGCTGCTGCACCGTTAATATCATGGTTATTCTTCCGATTTGTGCTTCTTTATAAACAAGAAACATAAAAGCTCACAAGAGACCAATGATCCGTGACAATCGACTTGCTTCCAAAGCAGAATCCATGCTGTAGTGAACAAGTTGTGAGCTGAAAAAACAAGCATTTTACTAAGGAACGCATTCTCTCTTAATAATTCTTCAGTTGTGACTGGACTGTTAATCCTGTGTGTGTTTGTGTTTTTGCGCAACTGTTACAGACTTGAAATAGTCCAAAGGAGAATTTAACTATGATCCCATCTCACTAAAATGTTTGCAGACGTGAAAGAGAAAATTGCTGTTGTAGCATCTGTGCGAATTAACTGACAGACGCAACACGTTTTTGGATGAGTGATTAATCATGAGAGAAACATTATAATATGAAGTAACAATAAGCAGCTGGAAATTAAGGGTTATCGTTTGTAAGAACACGACATATAATTCTTTTTGCAGAAATGCAAAGAAACTATGTAGCATAGTAGCTAAGCTTACTCCTCCATGGCTGAGGGTTCAAATCCCACCTCTGCCGTGTGTGTGTTTTTCCCATGTTGTGAAAAAACATTCAGTGAAAGCAGGAGGATGGTTTGGGGATTTTTTTTTTTTTTTACCAGGACAACTGGTTACTGGCAAGCAGAACGATTTTGGGCTTTGCGATAATTAACATTGTATAAGGGGTGATTTTTAAAAGGTGCAAACCTCTTATAAAATTAAGAGGTACATGTGCCACCTTGGTATTATAAGACGGTAGATGGGGCATTAAGTTAAGAGTTAACTGGAGAGGTTAAAACACAATCATGCAATCAATGTTATTCATATTGGGGACTTGTCATCTGTGAATGCCCTGGGCCATTCGTCATACTACAACACTACCTTTTATTGTGGGTGGGACACATAAATAAATATATACAATTTAGTCTAATGTATCAAATCAGTATCATGGGGGCAGTTTACATTGTACTTCATAAATGAAATTAAGTGTAGCTAAATTAATAATACAGTTCATCACAAAAAAAAAAAATGCTGTTTGAAACCTTACGGTAAGAAGGCAAATTTAAGAAAGCTGATTGAAAAATATGGACACCGTTTCACAGACCGACGCTTTCTTGATGATCGACAGGCTGACACAAAGGGACAAGAGCTGAAATCCTGATCAATGGCATGGCCCTCTGCAACGCAGGGGGTCGCGGCCTGCCCTCTGAGCCTCGATATTGCTAATATCACCTGAGACCCTGTTGGAGCCATGGCTTTATTCGAGATTGGAACCTACAGACCCCTTCCGAACATTCCCTAACCCCCCCCAAGCCACCCCTATCTTGACCAGCTACTGTTCATGGCGTGTACACATGCTCAGTAAGCTGCCAGCTAGCAACGCACTACAACCCGGCTGTCGAATTAAGGCAACATGCTTACAAAAACATTTACTTTACCTCTGTGCATTTTTTTTTTTTTTTTTTTTAAAACAAAAGTTGTGAAATGTTTGATCATAGCTCACATTTGATGTTAAAACTACACCCAGTCAGCCACAAAAGTAGCTATAAAAGGCAAGGATGATTTTTGCGAGATGCGTTTTGAAGGGCGTGATGTACTTTTTTCACCCTTAAAAGACATGGATTAATGCTGTTTCGCACATAGACACAAAAGTGTACAACAGGGAGCGTCACCGATTCACCAAGAATCAAACCAAGGATGAACAGCCTTCTCAACACTATGCAGGACATGCTCAAAAGAAGCCTGAACCAGATTGTGTTCTTTTGTTCTCAGACTGACCTTTGATTTTCTTAAAGCAAACGGGTCGTACATTAATGGATGCAGAAACGCTGATGTTTTTAGGAGGAGGAACAGTGAAGCCTCGCTTCATTCATCTATCAAACTCGAATTTACGAGGAAATAAAAGTCAAGATAAATGCAAGACGAGAGAGTACGGTGCGTGTGCCAGGATGCGGCCAAGCAACGACACAGGGTCGGGTTTAGGCAAGCCCTGGCATTTCCATGGCGACCGATGGTCAGCCAGACTGATGAAACCCAGCTGGCCCATGCTGGAGTAATTGCTCAGTTCGGGACTTTTACAGACTCAGCTGGAAGGAGGTGAGGTGACTGTTGGAGGACAGATCAAGAGAAGCGTGGAGATCCGAGCCTCCATGCATACACCTCTGAGTGGGGCTTTCTGCTTGTAGTTACTTTGTTTTAGTTTTTTGCATCCTTTAGCTAGTGGTACACGCTGTGTGATTTTTAAATTTTAAGCAACCCCGTCCCCATTTACTGAAGTGAAACTACTCCACCCCATTAGCTGGATAAACTTAAAAATGAAAGGAAGTGTAAAAGTGGTGTGAGGTAACACACTACAAAACAAATCCAGCGTCTGTTTTTGCATCACATGGGGGTAAGAGATAGCTGGCAAGCGGACCCTAGAGGGAAGCCGGAATTCACAGGAACGCGGACAGGAGGAAATGCTGAGGCAGCAGAGAGGCAGTTGCAGGCCGTAAAGCCCCCAATATTCCAGTGACTCGTCGCTCTGATGCTGCCGCATTCACGTGAAGATTGGGAGGCTGACTAGGAAACTGGAGCAGCAGGAGGACGGCATCTAATGCAGTTAAAGACTAAAAGGAGGACGAAAACCATGCATTCGTTGAGTTTCGGACCTCCGGTGATGTCACTGCAAGCTAGTACTGGAAAAGACTGCAGCTAATGGCTGGCAGAACCCACCCGTCCGACAAAAGCCACGCCAAAATTTGTCCAAATCAAGACAATATTTTTCATTATTCCTCATCAACTCAAAATGGAGGTAGGACCATGAACCTTGGGACAGTGTCCCCTACGCCAATCTGGCGAATTCCACTCAGCCGTTCAAATCCTACGCCTGCCCTGCCCCCACGCTTTCCCCTTAATCCCAGCGATTATGAGGTCATTCCCCTTCTGTCTCATTTTCCATGAATATCTCAGCACCCCAAAAGCCTGGGTAAACTGTGGGGTGATCGCCATTAAGGGGCTGCCGACCCATTTGGCACGGACTTGTCCATCCTACCCAAAATGCAGTAGCTCCTGGATTCTAGTTTCAAATGAGGAATGGAGAGGAGATAAGTTTCACTGAGGCAAAACATGTAGCCTCCCTAAAGAACAACTTCCTTCTCCGGAAGGAAACACACACACATTCACACACACACACACACACACACACAAACCAGTTGTCTTTCATTGCGTTATGTGTAATTTAACCCCAGAACAGGGTCTGGGCATAAACAGAACACCACTTATTCTACTGAAAACGTACCTGACACACAAACATACAGTACATGTAAACTAAGTAATCCTACGTCGTATATTCCTGTTTGAAAATGTCCCAAAGTCATTCCTTCTAGACTGTGTGTGTGTGTGTGTTTGTGTGTGTGTGCGTGCGTGCGTGCACGCGCCTGGTGCCTATCTGTGTCTCATTGTTGAATACATTTCCCCGTAAGACTGCATCCATGCTAGATTATACATAAATACACCGCACAGAATGAATACTTATTAATGTCATTACAAATACTATCAAAGTGACCGAAGTCAATTCATATTTGTATGGACGGCACAATAATAGAGATGTTGAAGATAGTCATGCTTTCTGAGCTCAGGGGAACAAACTGAACATCCATTCAGTCCCCTAAAAGGCATTTCAGGCTTCCGTTGTTAACCCAACACAAAGGACGTCTTGTTCTTTGTTTAATGAAATACAAAAATGCATAAGAAATGCCCTAAAAATTCTAACTGTTAAATCATCCTGGCAGGAAAATTCCAGAAAACACAAAAGGGAAAGTTCAACTCATGGGCAAAATGTGCATTTCATACAGGAACCAATTATACCTATGACCAGTGACATGCAGAGTTCAGGTTTGAGTAGGCAGGGATGTATTTCCATCCAGCCACTTTCTGACTGCTTATCCTAGTCAGGGTTGTGGGGAGACCTGCAGCCTATCCCAGGCAGCATTGGGCACATGGCTGGGGTACATCCTGGATGTTCAAAGACCAGTAATTAGAAAGAGCATCACCACAATATTCTATTACCTTATTATGAGTTTTTCCATACTCATCTGGAGTATGTATACATAGTGCTATTATGTAAAGAAATAATTTAAATAAGGCAAAAACAAACTTCACCACCTACTTTAAAATATCACCACCAAGAAAGATTCTTTTCTTTCGAAAGATTTAAAATACATTTTGTTTGGATATGACTACAATAAGGGTAGAGAGATGGCTCACTGAGTAGAACCGTTGCCTCACACTTCTCAGAGTGAGAGTTCAAATGTTGCCTCTTCTCAGTTTGTGGAGTTTCCATGTTATTCTTGTGCTGTGTGGATTTTCTACTACAGTGCGAAAAATATGCCATTAGGATATATCTAACTTGGCCATTTTGTGACATTGTTTGTGTGTGTGTGTGGACAGGCATTCCATCCACAATGTACCTCAGGCTTGTGCAAAATGTTACACGTGCCCTGCAACCCTGATCAAGATGACAGATGACGGATGGATGGATGGATGGATAGATGGATGGAGTAATGAAATGTAATTTAATGTCAGTGTCTGTCACTACAGAAGGTCTCTTCAGCAGCCTACTGATGTTGCCAATCCAGTTAATCTGTGGTTATGGTTGTGTCCCTTTAATTTTTTAATTTGCTAGCAAAATAATTATTCCTGCTGCATTTTTCAGCAGGTCAAATTAATGTGTCTTCAATGCACGTAAATAGGCTTTGTCGAATTAATTTACGAGAACTCTATTAAGAAAACAGCTCCATACCAACGACGGTATGACTCTCACATCAATTACACTGAAAAGGTCCTAGAATAATGAACGATAATCCGATTGAACTACAACGGTAGACACTAGGTGGCGCCAAATACGATTTAAGTGATCGTTCATCATAAATCTGGAAAATGCCGCACATTAAACATGAAAGTATTAAACTAAAATACTGGGAAAGTTTACAAATGGTGATGAAGCGACATCGTGGAGATTTTCGGGCATATAGATTAGAAGGTCATTTAACGACTGAGACAAATTTCTGTACCGTGTTTACATCATTGAATGAGTCTAATACAGTAGTTTTATTAAAAAAAAGCAGTTCATCGATATTCTCAGCAATAAATAATTTACCCGTGAAAACATACGCACGTAAATGATTACACGGCAAATTGCGCCGTTCTGTAATCACGAGATTATGAAACAACTGAAATAAGGGCAGCCTTAAAAGAGGTATTATACAATCTTCCGCTTTTAAGAACACGATTCCGGTGGAGAAGAAATGTCGGGCTGCACTGTAAAATAATCACAGGATCATTGCTGAAATTAGAGCTTATTACGCGGACCGTCCCGCCCCATTACTCCACCTGAGCGATCCAAAAGAAATTCAAAATAACTTAAGCTGGATTTCCATTACGTCTAATGCAACGTCCATCATACTGTCTCAAAATAACACGCCAAACCTTTAAATAGTACCACAACTTCCTTACCAGACCGCTGAATGTCAGTAAGACAATAATACCTCTTCTCAACCACACTGTCGCATGTCGGGGCTGCCCGTTATATTTCGTTCCCTCGAGACACCTTCATTCTCAAGCTGTCGTCAGTTGCGCGAGGCCGCGCTCGCGGCGCCTTTTCGTTCCCAACACCGTCATACCGGTTCGAAAAGTTCCCTCGCGCCGATGCACCTCGCGAGTCTCTGCGGTTTTCGGCCGCGCGGAGACCCGGCTGCTCGAGTGACGTCTCTGAAACTAAGTAACGATGACAAGTAGCTGGAAGAGAAGGTGGGGAAGAGGAGGAGGAGGAGGAGGAGGAGGAAGGGGGGGGAAGTGTCCAGATCAGCCCTGGCCATTACACTGATTGACTGCAAACACCAGCTGCCATCAGGTTAAAACAACAGCGAAACCTTTTCGTTCTTCCATAGTTTGACCCATTCAGCTGCTTTAGACCTGCGTGAACAGTATAACACATTTAGTATTGAGCTGAGATTAAAAACCACCGCCCGAGCACATTTTTTTATTCCAAAAGCTAAATGTCAAATAAACCAGAGGCTATTATGCATATATTTCACATATATAATATATATATAAACAAATCTGTATTTCATGATGAAATCGTGTGATATGATTGTGATATCTAACACTAGCTATCGTAAATTATTTCAAAAATAAAATTAATTCATTTTAAATGCTATAAATTTTACGTTATACATATGAACACGTTATCCACAAAAACTGTTCACCATATTGATTTACAGTGACTTTCTGCACTTTCTAACTACATCCAGGTCATCAGGCACATTAGGCAAATTAGTTTACACTCATTTTCCAAATGAAAATTCACCAACGTTGTTTCATTTTCCAATGAAATTTCGAGATATCGTCAATCCAAATTCCTCGAAAAAGTACAGGCATAAAAGTGCCAACCGCCTCCGAACATTAAACTAGAATATCAAGTTAAAACTGCCAGTAATTTCTATATACGGGCTGGATCCACGTTTTTATTACAACAGAGGGGCTCATATGAAACACTAACTTCTAAAGACTTAATACTTCACTATTGATTATACAGCATCTACACAAACTTTAAGGCTAAAGGGATCAACCTTCAACGTAACCCCCAACGAACACACACACACACACACACACACACACACACTTTATAACCCACCCCACCCCCACCCTAGGTCCCATGGTCAATTTTCTAAAACTCGTTATCAATTTTTCAGCACCGGCGTTGCTTTTTAATTATTAAATCCCCGATGTTCCGTGTTTATCTCACATTCTGACGTCGACGAGTTGAAATGTTTTGTTTGGGTTACCATTGTCCTCCGCACAGGAAAGAGGTTATTGAGCTTTACAGTGATTACGGAAACATGACCATTACCATCCTTACATTAGACCTATACACTTTGCACGCCATAAAAGGCCGTTTTCTGCACAAAATGCATCCAAGGTTACTGTGCGCACGCCGGAGGATTTGGATGCATTTTTGGACTTCCGAATTATCAGGGCGATCTCTCTCATCCTCATCAGTCCCAAATGTTTGTCATCATCGCTTGGGCTCAGCAACCTTTCCAACTTCGTGACAGAGAGGACGCTGCTGCCACGCCACCTAAAACCTCCATATGGGGGGATCATTACTCCTATAGCGCCGCATCTATAAATCCATGCATATGTCTTGGCAGATGGAAAGTTTATTATGCGGGTTTTATAATGGCCAAGTTTTTTAAGTACTCTTTCCCCATACATACGGAGGGAGTTTAATCAGCATTTTCGATAGTCATAGGCGGCTGGTTAATAAAATAAGGTGAAAACTTACCTTAGTGTGTATTCAATTTCAGTCGGGACAGATAAAGAAAAAGATGCGAAGGTGAAACCATGCGCTGTAAATGGAACTGCACATGATTGAGTGAGTCGGATCCATTTTTCACAAAGAGGGGGCACTCTCACATCTCACGCCCGTTTCTGCAGCAAAATGATTCTGGAGGCTGACTATTTTTAAAGGATATAGTATATGAAATATTTTAAGTGGGGACGTAAAGAATGTTTCCGTACACCAAGGAAAACAGTCGTTTACAAAAACCCCGGGTTGTCCTCCACCCCTTTCCATGTCAGTGGATGGTATCGCCCGTATTAAATGCGCTTGCTGTCTACTATTGTCTCATCGGCGCAAAGTTCTTGTAACGTACCTAAAGTCGGTGTGAGGTGCGAAGGCACTGACTAACCGTTAGTCACCCATAGACAACATCTCCTTCTATCCACAGTTTTGCATCTGTGTGTAGTTTTGTTTTTAAATGTGCGTTATTCAGAAAGTTTTGTTTGTACTTAATGCCTCAGTCGGCTGTGTCAGGGCTGTTAAATAATTCATCACCCGGCGATTCTGGGCGTGTACTTGATTTAACTTTTAAGGTCTGTATTTTTAGATGTCGTTAATTAATTCCCAGAATTTTTTATGACATAGCATTAATCATTGCGGCTCATTTAACGTGTGTAGCTTCAGTTGTTTGGAATATGGTATTACGGCATTTTATATGAAAGATGAGCCACACAGACGCATTTATCGCTTTCCGACGTCGGTTATGTACCCACAGATATACTCACATACATACTCTGAAGGTTATCACAGTTGAGATCAATCCACTAATACTGCTGATTTAGATATTAGGTCATGCGGGGTCGTTCTGCCTTCAAATTGTGCTGAAAATTTAAACAAAAAGCCACATGACGGCAATATTAGTCAATACTTGTATATTTATGGGTTCAGTGTATATACATACTGTACATACAATGAATCCATCAAGTATACACATACATTGGATATACATATAGAGTACATAGAGAGTGCTTTGGTTGTCTGAAAAGTCAAGCTAGTGACATGATTTGATGACCCTAACTGTTTACTTGACCTGTTTCCTGACATCCGAAACATCTATTCCTGAGATGGTAGTAGGGATTGAAGCCACCCACTAAGATCCAAAGGGCACATTGGTCAAAATGTGGCTAAGGGAGCCTCAGAATGCTTAACCTGAAACACCCATTCGATATCCAGGCATATGAACCATTAAATTGTATTGGTGAAAAATTGTAACAATTATCTCACAGAAGCTTTAGTTTTGAAGGTGAATGTAGCTGAAAACGGTGTGGGGCATAGATGCACTTTTTATTCCATTAGCAAGCACTCATCATAAAGTATAAGTTGTTCAAATAACATTATGAAAATATATTGTTATAGCTAAATACATCCAGGTGCAATTAAAAACTATTTCATATGACTGGATTTTTTATTATCATATTTTTTATATAGCTAATTTTCTAAAATGGTCTTTGTTACATAACTCTACACTTTAATAATAAGTACTACTTCTGTACATTGATTGGTAAGGTGTGTCATACAAAGCAGTTGTCAGCACCATCACCTGTCAGCTGTGTACAAACAGGCAGGACGGCCGGCAACAAGCCTTAATGTAGGACATGCAGCAGCTACAGCGACCAGCAGAGCCTCGTCTGCCTGGATGCATCCTCACTTTATTTCTTTGTTTGCTGGGACCTTCTGAAATAGCTCCATCATTTTCAGTAGCCGAACGAGGACATTGAAAAACGCTGCTGCGGACTACTCATTGTGTTGCGTAGCAGTAAACAGGTCATTTTCCAGTCCTGTTTTTGTATGAGCTGTCTGTGGCGGGCCAGTTCTGCATTTAAGGGTAGTTTCTTACACCACTTGATGTGGAGATTTGAAATGTTTGTGGGATTGTATCTGAGCTTATACAGTCAGGATCCACACGGCAAAACGCCACCTACCATATCTGTCCCATGAGCTCAAAGCTAGGCAACTCCCCTTATCATAGACTTCATCTTTGATTTTATCAGAGTAAGAATTGTTATTCTCATCAAAAGGTGGAGAACAATGTTTGTTTTTTATCTGATCTACCTTTTGGCTGCAGATGTTGTTGAAGTCTCTGACATGTCCATTATTGTGTGCTACCTGCGTCCTGTGCAACTTCCACTGTCACCTTGGGTAACAGGAGTGAACGAAGCACCTAACGGAACTCTCTTAAGGGGATCTGGCCAGATGCTGGATGATAGCACATTGTCATCAGTTGAGTTATTAAGATCTCAACCTCCTCAATGGACCCTTCCCTCTCATCCATTTTTTGGGAGCCATTTATGCATTCAAATATATGCTCTCATGTATGTTTATATATCTTCATTTTCATGCATAGGGTATCTGGTAGCTTTGGCATTAAGGACACGGGGTTGAAGGCTTGTAATTGTTGGCGCAGGTTCTGGATGGGTCCTTGTTGTTAGATCTAGCCAAATAAATGGGTGAAACTGCTTTGAATAAATGTACCTGCCCAGAAATATTATTAATAATAGTGTTTACTATCCTTTTAAGGCAATGTAAGCAAACATTCAGCTAACAGAGACCCAGAAGCAGGTTGGAGAAACTTGGGTCCTTATACCAGAGGCCGATGTGCCAGCCTCTGTGCTCCATCTGTGATGTATATGAGGGGGATTCTGAGAGGAGGAGCCTGCATCCTTAAGCATGTGTGTCAGCTCCTCAGCCCCCCTACTCAGGATCACCTTCAGCCAAAGATGTCTGGGCCAAAGAAATTCTACTTTGGGTCACCAGGGGGTGAAGTGGGAAGGGCTAAGTAATTTATTACAAACATAATTGGCTGCCTTATGACTACAACAACTTGTTCCACAGTAAAGCATAAAATTACAATGTCACTATTTCTGTTAGCGAAATGGCGAATCTCCTCAAAGAAAACATTCTTTCGGCTAAAATATTTTCTACATTTTTCATGTCGATGTTGACCTCCCTGCCGTGCATTAAGTGTTCAGTGTCAGTGACCAAAATATTTCTTTTGTAAAACATCAAGCTGTTGCTGTTCGATATTTATTTTCTGTGTGCATCTGAGTTTCCTTACTGCTAAGCACCTAAACAAAAATACAGAGTAGATACTGCTTCCTCACAAAGACCCCCACACCTTACAGCAAACCTCTGCCATACATGCAGCGAGTCCCGTAAATCCATGCAGCCATTTCCAATTTCAGGGATTAATTAGTTGTCAGTTTACCACTCTCAAAAAAGCACCACAGTTAGATGTTCCCTCCAATCTTTTTCAACCAATCACCCCATCTTTCCTTCCCTGGTATTACCATCTTCCCTGAAGCCATTGACTGATCAGCTGTCACCACTGCACTGAAATGGTCTCTTTTAGACGCTTTTATCTGAAGAGCGAACACATCGGCTTTCAGGCCCAGAGGCAAAATGGAAATCACATCTCTGTAAGCAATGTCAGCACCATCCCCACACAGACATGCGTGATTGTCTTTCTCACAAATCCCACATTAGAAGGTCCAGTGCTGTATTCTCGCAGATATGCATAAAAATGTAGATTAAATCAATATGTACGAATTGAAGTTAATCATAAAGACTTGATAAAGAGGGCAGTATTCGACAGGTTCTGAATCTACTTGGATTTGGGCTAAAAGGAACAGGTTTTGAAGTTCATAGGAACCAGACTCTACCTCATACTACATGTTACACCCAAACCAAGTGCCCTGGACAGGCTTTCTACTATTATCTGTGGCATTAGTTCAGGACTAGTTATGGTGACTTAAATGTGCTTCTTTCTGAAGCCCCGCAGCAGAAACGCAGTAGAATTTGTGTATTTTTTCCTTCACTGACCTTTGAAGGTCACCCGAATGCATTGCGTTCTCCGTCGCTCTTTAACACAGCTCTCCTGCTAAATAAAGGCTATTTCTTACAACAAGTGCCTCAGTTCCACTTTCAGAAGCTGCACCAGTTCTATGTAAGCATGTAACAGTTTGTGCTCAGCTCCAAGCCAGCCGATTCTGAAGGGATTTTCTCCTCGGTTGATGTCGATTCACCCTTGTGACCACGTGTTTCATAACGCTCTGCAAAAACTGGGGAAACGATCTGGATATGCATGTGAGCTTGAATGTTTTTGAAAAGCATACAAAAGACGCATTGCTCTCCCTGTCTTTCATCTACGCATTTTTTTTTCCACGATAGTGGCTTTGATTCTTTCTTTTTCATCAGCAAAACTATCTTTGATTCTTTGAAGATACAAACATACACCTGTGTCTGTTTTTTTTTTTTTCTTTTTAGGAAATTCACCAGCAGAAACAAATTATTACTTTCACCATCTGCTTGTCTTTTTCAAAGTTCAGTGAAATGGATGTGTGAAAAACATAGACGCACAAAGTTCTTTCAGGTTTGAGTCTTTTTCAATAAATCTCACCTTCTAGATCACCTTAAGATCCCAGGAGGCCTTGCACAGGATGCGTGGGTAGCATTTGCATAAGTGGGTATCTCCTGTTATTAAGTCGTGACACTTAATGTATGACATTCATGAGGATATTTTGATATAAAATTGACAAAAAATCAACAAGGAGGAAAATGAACCAAAACCCATAAGATTTAGTTATAGAAGGGAAAGACCTGTGACCCAGACCTAAACAAGTGGTATGAACTTGGATGGATGGATGGATGGATGGATGGGACCCATATTTATGTTTAAGCTGAGGTATAAAAGAAAAATGATTTTAGGTATACTTTATATATACACTTATCTTTTGTTATTTTTTAGAAGAAATTTCCCATTTAAGCTTCTGATTATATTACATTACAGCTTCCAGGGGATGTAGGGGGCGGGGGTCGAGGGAGGGTGTAATTGCTCACATGCTCGCAGGCGAAGGAACAAGGGGAGCAGACTTTGTGGCTCTGAGCATGTGAGAGAACAAAGAGAGGTATTCTAGACAGCAGAAGTTCAGTTATTGATGATCGTTCTTTAAGCTGTTTTCGGCTTCCCATTTGGCCCCGTATGAACATCTGTATAGTCGACCCCACGCTAACCCACGTACACTGCTGGTTAAGCCTGGTGAAACGTAACTGGGAGATTAGTACTAATGGCTGGGTGAGAGCACTGGGCTGTGCTCCATTCTGCATGCATGTGCAACGCACACCCCGATGCATCCACACACATGCATAAATACACAGGTAGCCACATGCATTCGCATGCACTCACGCACACACACACACACACGCACACACTTTCCATTCAGTTAGTCACCAGCCTGCAGGCCAGATTGCTGGTTCCCCAAAGTCGTTCAGCTTTTTTTTCCCACGCTTCAGAATCACGTTTGCTGTTTCGGCTGAGCTGAGGTGTTTCTCCTCCACCACTCCGGGGGAAGTTTACAGCTGGAACAGCAACCACCTTGAGCCACTGTCTGATGGCACCGATCCACGTTCTTACTGAGAGAAGGGAAGGAAATAACAGGCCTAGTGTGGTTCAGCGATGCAGAGATGGGCATCAGCACCCGCGGGGCCGCTCTTGGCTGAATCAATGCACCACTCCCAGACCGGGGAGCTGCAGGGCCACAAGCTTGATGCCACAGTAACGCGGGGCTCACTTACTGCCTGACAACCTGGTTCTCGAGCACACAAAGTGGCGGTTTAGGCAGATGAGAAAGAGAACTCACGAAAACCTTCAGTTGTGTGTTTAGATTGTTCGCATGCGACTGCTTCTGTGTGTGTGCTGGATTGTTTTCATGAAAAAAAAAAAAACTTTAACTCCAACCGCTGAACATGACCCACAATAAACAGCATGTCACGGTGAGACTTTTTCCTCCTAGCTAGTGATCTTCGTTTCAGAGCTGCGGACTGCGTGGAGGACGCAGGCTTCCCTCTGTCCAGATACAAGCCCCCACCCCACAAGGGCCATCTGTTGCTTCCAGTTCCTGCCTCTCCTGCTGCAGACTTGCAGGGCTTCAGGGGAGGAGAGTGGGTGGTTGGGGGTGGGGTATACACTGATTAAACTAGAGAGCAGAGGCAAGTGTGTCACAGTCATAACCACAGTAAAATCTTACACTGACTCGTACGATGATCTCCTAGGCAAAGTTAAAGACAGATTGAAAAATAACTGTAATAAAAATACATCTTCCAGATACTTAGCAAGCACAGGGTTCTGAGTAATAACAACAATAATAATAATTATAATAACAGGAGGGGAAACATTTAAAATAACAATAAATAATAGGAAGAAGAAGAGGATTAAGAATTTTCTGTTTGCTTCCCAGCAAAGGGAATGCATTAAAAGACGATGAGAATGCAAGCAAATATTATAAGAAATAAACTAAAGAGCTGGATAACAGACAATCAGTGGAGACAGAAACATCATAATCACTTTCCAGTACCTCTTTAAGCCCTCGGCTGACTGCTCGTATCCACAGCATTGTCTGCATGAAAGCAGATAGGCAGGGAGGGAGGGTGGTTCCTCGTAGATTCACTGGAGCCGGGTGGTTTGCGGTGCAACTGCGGTGGGGTGACAATCCAGAATCTTCTTTGGATTTGTACCAGTAAAAAGGAGAACCAGGTGCTTCGCTGACAGTTTGCGTAGATACAGTTTTCCTCTCAACCCTGGAGTAGGGTGCCATGTTACTAAGCAGGAAAAATGGAAATTCGAGGCTATCAGACAAACTTACACCCAGAGACACCACAGTTGGATCAAATGAAAATGACTTTGTTCAGCATTCTCCAGAAAGCTTGGGTCAGCAATCTTCATGTTACAATTCCTTGGGCTTAATACACCACCTTCTGAAGCAAATTGTGAAACATGGACTTCTGTACATTATTGCAGCTGAGCATAAAAACATCCAGGAACTTGGAACCGAAGTCTATCTGTCTGTCAGCACTTCCTTGTTTCCCAGGTGATAATTGTGATGTTGTTTTTTGGTTGGCTGCTCCCTTCTCACTGTCCAGTGAACACGATACACTTTGTGTGTTTAGTGTGGGCACTAGGAGTGGCTTGTGGGTGAGTGGGTATTTTTTTGTGCTTCCTGAACTGCACAGGTCACGACCCTCTCTTAACGCCTTTCCAGCTGAAGGTATGGAAGGTAGCTGTAACTCTCCTGGCATCATTCTCCTTCAGCTTAAAGCTTCCATTTTTAAAATACATCAGCTTGCCCCCTGTGGGGTTTAAACTCCATCATTGTCTGTTACGGCAGCCCCTGTGGATTCCTCTCACACAAAAATTGTCACAGAACTGAAGCTCAGAGTTTGCTTGCCTCAGTGTGTGTGAAATCTGTACCGCGAAGTCTGCAAATTGCTCATTATAACCTGAAATGAAACTGTCCTCTCCTACATGTCTCTACATTAACATCTGCATCTGTTCTTTCTTTAGATGGTTATTTATGCGGTTTCAGGTGAGCGTTTTGCCTTTAAAAACTGGGTTAGCGCTTCTCTTTTTTAATCGTCATAAATCTCCGCAGTGTCACTATCTCCTTCGTCGTCCCGTCGTGCAAACTACACCTGAGCAGAGAGGGGATGGAAGGAAGAAAGGGTGTTTTGCTGAGTCAGCGGACAGAGGATTTCACAGGAAAGCAGGATATTGTAAGGGGCTGTGAACCATGAAAAACAGAAGTGCCACGTAAGAAAGGCAGAATTAACATAGTGGGGGCCCTTTTCACGACTTTCATAGCTGACAGACTGTTTATTACAGAGCTTACAATACATGACACACAACCAAAACCTAAACGATAACGCAACCATAAAGATAAGCGTAACATAAAAATGTTTTGCATATGTTGCTCCTGTAACAGTCTACAACAGGGGTGACAATGTCATTCCTTTGCAAACTTTGGACATTAAATATGAATTTTTCTGCAGTATATCTTGCTTTAAATTCAGAAGTTCATTAGAAGATGTCTCTGTCAAAATCTTGGGGGGAAATGTGTTCTTTAAATTCTCGTTCTTGTAATTGAATTTTAATGTTCTCATCAAGTTTTTTGTATTGATGGTACCAGATGATGCCAGAGGAATGTAGCGGCATTGAAAATCAACAAGGGATGCGAGGTCCCAGTCTTGCTGTTCAAACCGGACTCCCGCCAGGTCATTGTTTTGATGGCAGTGAGTGTAATGGATTTGGAAGTCAAAACGAGAGGTGTTTGTCGGCAAAAATAAAGCCATTCAATTCTTTTAAAATCCACGTGTCCTCAAAACTCATGTGATCATGTCACAGATAATGAGAGGCAGCCTGCATCTTTAGAGCATGCACTGAAAAGGCCGCAACATGTGGGCAGTATCTTCAGTAGAAGATCTGTGATTAATATCAGAAAAGAAGTCTGGTGAGGACTGGATTTCTCAGGGATTGGAAAATAAATGTTCAAAGGAACTGACATCCCACGACCTGCGAGATTATGAACCTGGAGCCTGGACGTGGAGAAAGCAGAACATCAAACATTTGGTATAACAGTCATCTATAGATACAATGCAAGCTGACTGAAAGTTGACTGTCTGTTACTGTGTGTGACCCCCCCCCCCAGAATGAGTGGCAGGAAGACATGCCCACAACCACACACAGGTGGCAGAGGAACTGGACCAGAGGTTGCAGTAAAGTTCCGCTAATCTAAAAATGCAAATGTATAAAAAAAACGACAGCTCATCATTTCCCGTTATTTAGCAGCCACCCCCTCCTACAGCAGGCGCTGCCTTACGTCCTGCAACCTTCCCACGGCGCTGTGGGACGGACAGTAGTGAAGCTTGCCAGTCACCTGTGCTAACTGACAGTGCATGGCAGGGTCCATCCTTCCGGTCTGCAGCTCACACGGAAAAAAAAAAAATCCCTCTTGTGCCTGGTCCCTCTAAATTATTAATGCCGTGTTTTTACCCTGGTCTCAGAATGCACTCTCATTTCCCTGCTTCGCCTTGCCGGCTGCTTGTTTTTACCATATTGTTCCGTTAAAGCTGCAGGTCAGAGAGGCATGCGGAAGGATGATAGAAATATGGAGCATATACAGGTATATTAACAAATGCAGATGAATGGTAAGTATATTCTAGTTTCATAAATACTTCTTTCATCATTTTACCGTATAGCAAATCTAGACATATGCATTTCGTCATTTATGTTCTTCAGTAAGAATGAGATTTGGGTGGGAATAACCAGATGAGGTACAGGAGGCAGACCAACACAAGCTATTTCAGGATTTTTGTTTTTGGGATAATTGCACTTGCTGTGGCTGGACATAAGCTCACATTGATGCAAAACAGACATGATTAGTATGACCGCTGTCCGCAGATGACGTACAAGTTTGTGAAGCATTCCATATTTTTTAATCCCAGAGTGACCATATCCATTTTGGGCCCTTAACCGTAAAACTGCTCCAGCGGCACTGGAACATTGGCTGACCCTGCGGTCTGACCCCAAACATCACTCTCAACATGTGTGTGTTCTATGAAAGAAAGATTGTGTATGTGAAAACTGTAGAGTTCCTCTCTATGTACCTGTACTCGTACTTGTCGAAAAGGAATGGTAATTCATGAAATAAGGGTTTTAAAAACAACAACATTTTTGAAGTCGCAAACATTAAATTCCAGAAATTGTGTGTGAAAAGATCAAATTTTCAAGTGGTTTGTCAAAACAATCCACTCAGGCGTGGGTGTGTGCAGGGTGGTGGTGGTGGGGGGGATTAAAGACATGAGAGAAGGGGGGGGGGATATGAAGGCAAGGGGGCAGGAAATAGAGGCAGGGGGTGGGATGATGTGAGGGCAGGGGGCGGGACATGAGGGCTGGGGTGTTTGGAAATTGGAAGATGGGAGGCAGGGAAGCTGGCCCAGGATGGCAGGAAGTGAGGACAGTGGTGTCAGGGAGGCGGGAGCCGAACCAGGAAGTGAAGGCAGGGGCACCCTCATGCCCTTCACTAAAGCTGCTGTTCCTCTTCCTCTGCTCTTCATCTCTGTCCTGAGACTTCACTGCCTTTTCAGTAGGCAGTCTACCATCATGGCTAAGGCCCTGCAAGTTTTTTTGTGCTGCCCTGACCTTGCAAGGCACTCACAATTAATCTTCACACACCTTTCTGTTGCTGCAATGAGATTTCCATCGAGAGGAAGGCATGCAGCCTCAGCCCCACCCACATTATATCGGCCTCCATCATGATGGCCCCCCTGAGAGCTCTCGCTAATGGTTTCTGATCGATTCAGTTTGTTAGGAGCAGCCAGAAATGGCAGCCTGGTCAGGTGCTGTTTAGTCCACATGCAAACGCAGTGTTGCGGATTCAGCAGCGGTCTTGCAGCCTCTGAACGAACGTTCTGTTACCGTCCTGCTGACAGGAGGGATTAAGGGTCTGGGCAGGATCCAGGAATGGCTTGTTCTGAGTCGGAGCTGTGCTCTCGAGTGAGATATCCGGGCCTGCCCTGGGATTTCAGTCTATCTTGAGTTTTTCCTGGGCTGTGTCTACGTCATGTACTCCGGTAGGGACAACATCAATGGATTCACCCGACACTGATGCCACAATCTCTCACAGACATGTTCATTTTTAACATTAAAAACAGCCTCTTGGTAACTATTTGTTTGCTAGTCTATCATTTATTGCTTATTGTTTGTCTAGTTTTCTCACTTAATTTAATAATGTTTTAAATAGAGCTATCCATCTTCCAACTGCTTATCCTGAACAAGGCCTCATGCCTATAACAGGCAGAAATAATGTTCTATTTAATACAGATCACATTTGAATATGTTATCTGATTTATATGTCATTGATCAATTATCACTGTAAGCATAATTAGAGTAATTGTTTTGGAGTGCTGAGCTTTTTAAATTAATGTTTTAAGCATTGCATTATATTATTAACATTATATATTATTTATTGCTTAATAAAAATACCTTATTGTACAATTGTATGCCCTTCCATCAATTTTCTGAACTACACATCCAGAACAGGGGCACTGTTAGCCTGATGCCTATTCCGTATATATGTACCAAATATGTGTGTGTTTATACGCAAGTTAGGCTAACTGCGTGGGCTTTGGATTGTAGGAGGATACCGGAGCACCTGGAGTGAAGCCACGCACAATTTAGCAACATTTAACAATAATAAAATAGCCATTATTTAATTTATTTGGCTTCATTATGACTGAATTTGGGAGCACATTTTTTTCAGCGAGCTGATCGTTTTGAGTGCCCCTCATTGTACAGCCCAACTGAGGCACATCACAGGTAAATCTACACCGTACAGGTGGGAGAGCGCCATTGTCTCCAGGATTGCATAGAGACAGAGGAAGCAGAGGAGCAGATGGTACATTTGAGATGAGGGGGACTAGTCCTCACACCAGGGACCATCCCACTGTTTACCTCCCGATCCTGGGGAAGGCGCCATGGCAACCGTCCAGGCTCCCCGGACTTGTATGGCGACCACACCCCCCACCCGACCTCGCGGCGGCACGTGACCAAACATCTGCTCTATCTTCACCCCCCCAACACACGTTTTTGTGTGGACAAAAAAAATAAAACTGTCCCCTGACACCGGCTTCGACGACTACACACCTCCGCAGCTGAGTGTTAGGGCGACTCCGAGCGCCTTTCAGATCGACGTGAAGTTATCGCTTTACGATATCGGACTTCTTAAAGGCGGATGCTCTCTCTTCGGTTATCATTTTAATGTGCCGAATTCCTTAATAAGATCAATAAGGGCAAGCAGGTAACCATATCTTTTTGGTTAGTGACAGATAACACCCAGTTAGTAACTTTGTCACCGTTATTTTACTTTCTTGTTACTTAAGTAACCGGGGAGATCTGTTCTCTCATAAGAACAAACAAACAAACAAATACATAAACAAATACCTTATAACTTAATGACAGCCAGGTGTTCTTTATGTCTCTTCTTATAGATAAAGTTAGTCTGCCCAGGTTTGTGTGGGTCCTTTTTTTTGTGCTGGGGGTGGTCCCAAATGGGTTTGCTTGGGTTTGAGGGATTAGCAGATTAGGGATTACCTTGGTCTGCGGTGCAATTCACTGTGATTAGTGGGGGCTGCCATGTTTATGTAAACCACCCAGTACACCCAGCCATGTCACTCCCACAGCTTTAAGAGACACAAACTAAAAGAATTCCGTGTGACCGACTGCAAACTACTTCTGGGTATACAAATAATCAGATAAAATAAGTACATTTGGAATATTATAATTTTATTTTGGCTGAACATTTTGAACTTCTTTCCAGGAAGAGTGGGACCTGCTGCTGTTAATCTAAATATCGGTTTATTTTTTTGAGTAAAAACAGAATAATGAAGGCGGCTAAATGGTTCATTCCACTTTATTTGGTCACGCTGTCATCTGTAGCGCTGGCATTAACGTGTCATAGGCTCCACTCTTTGTCCCGCACTTCTGCTTACGCCAGGCTTACTGTCGCAGAATAGATGAAGAAGGACAAGCTTGCTGAAAGGCAGCTGGCGCTGCAGGCACGTGGCCACCGAGGGGCGGGGAGATGACGTCATGGCGGGTTTGCTCTGGAGAGGGAACGGTGCGTGGTGACGGGAGATTAGACGTGAACAGACAGGTGAGCTGTTTACATTTAATGCGCTCTTAATTGTTGTGGGAGCTCTTATGTGAATTGAGGAATGTAGAGATTTAAGTGGAAAGCGTTTATAAAGCTGGGTGTTTACTGAAGTCGTTATGGTGGAGAGTCTGGCTTACAGGAACAATGCATAGTCCCTGTTGGGCCTTGATATATCCAGAGCAGTCTTTTGGCTTTAAACATAATCTCCTTAATGATAATGCCATTTGATAGCCATTTATATTTATATTGAACAATGAAGTCTATATTCCCTTATTTTGTACTGATGGAGCAAATATTCACTGGCAGATTGTTTCTAAATTTAACTGATTTTAGTGTTAACATCGTAATTGCTCATTTATTGCCTATTTAAAAAGGCAGCTATTGCCTATAGCTCAGGCTAAGAACCACTTAAAAGGTACAACAGAATTTCCCATTCAGTGTTATTAAATTCAGTTTTCCTCAGCACCATCCCACCTGTGGATTTACAGACCTCCATGTGCTCTGTTTAATTGCAGTGTGATTCAGGCCCTGAAACTAATTCATAAACCTGAGCAGTCATTGTGGACTATGGTCCCATTTCCCTGAAGAATGGACTTAATCTCAGCTACATCCCCCACCAATCCAGCTACCTCAGCATCCCCGCTATGTGCTGGTGTCACACTGTTCTGTTTGCTTCCCTTTGTCTCGTCAAGTTAGCGATTGCATCATTTTTGCTCGTCCACAAGGGCGCACACTTGCCTGGAGAGACAACTGAGATGGTGTCACTTTGGGGTCAGCAGGGGGCGGTCTTGTGAAACAATCAGACTGGAGGATAAAAGATCGCCGAGTCTGTTATGGCATCATGGTGCCGATACATTTTGGCGGGAGCAAGAGGTGACCTCGTGTAAGAGCTAGACACGTCAAATCTGTGACGATGCCCTGATGCATGTCTCTGGCTTTGCTTGCACCCTCAGCACTTATTAAGAGGGCTCACAAAGTGTGTGTGTGTGTGTGTGTGTGTGTGTGTGTGTGTGTGTGTGTGAGAGAGAGAGTGTGTATCTGTATGCACATGTATACTTTGTGTACATATATGAGAAAATGAAGGGGAGAATGTATCGATGCTATGCATTAATCTCTGATCTTTAATCACAGTAAGAGGACCACAGTATATATGTGTGCCAGGATTGGGGTTGGAGCACCTTGTGGTCATGGGTTTAAATCCTAGAGTTGCAGTAATCCATTGTAGGACATCCTCTTGCGTAAAAACAGCAAGAGGATTAAAAGCTGATACCAATTAAAATGTTATTCAAACTAATAAACAATGCTATAACAATGTTTGTCCTAGAAAAGCTTTGAGCTTTCACAGCCTGTCTGGGTGGTCAAGCTTTCCCTGTGTTCACTCTAGTCAATGTGTCTTTAATGACAATCCAGTATACATTTCCACAATTATTGTATTTAAGATATACACTGCATGTTCAGTTACAAAATATAATCCATTAATCATTTACATATTTTAATCAGCTAAACTCAGGATGACATTGTGATCTTTAGTGAGAAAAGATGTTAAGATTTGCATTGGATGTGATGAGGATGGACAGGATTAGGAATGAGTATATTAGAGGGTCAGCTCAGGTTGGACGGTTTTGAGACAAAGTCAGAGAGGTGAGATTGCGTTGGTTTGGACATGTGCAGAGGAGAGATGCTGGGTATATTGGGAGAAGGATGCTGAGGAGGGAGCTGCCAGTTAAAAGGAAAAGAGGAAGGCCAAAAAGGAGGTTTATGGGTGTGGTGAGAGAGGATATGCAGGTGTTTGGTGTGACAGAGCAAGATGCAGAGGACAGGAGGAAATGGAAACATGATCCGCTGTGGTGACCCCTGGTGGGAGCAGCCGAAAGGGGAGGAAGAATCAGCTAAACTCAGGGGCTTAATGACTGTATAAAACCTTTGGTAAATAAGAGATCACAAAGTGGGGCTTCATTACAGGATTGGGAGACACTGACGCACAGTAGTGGTGGCTCCTTTGAGGAAAACAAGCCAATCAGGAGAACATTCGTACGGAGCGCAGTAATGTGTAAAGGTCATGTGACCTTTCGTCACAGGCTGTACCCCCATTCCACCATCACTGGACCTCATCTTCCTTTATGAGTCCCTCACCCACCTCAGAAATCTTCCTAAGTGCAGTAGTAGCTGAAATGTTGAATGCCTCTACCGTTACTACAGGAACATCATCCAAACCTATTTTTACTGTCGCAAATAAACAGACAGATACTGAAATGGAAAAATCGAAAGTTAGAGTTGAAAAAAAAAACAGCAGTAGTGACTGTTGTAACCGGATCTTGACTGCTGTTCTTGTGATAATCAGGAAGTGAGGAGCCCGGGCAACATGAAAAATTTCAGCTCTGACAGTTGAAACTTTGCTGATCTTATCTGAGCTGCAGGCTGTTAAAAAAGCAGCAAATCTGAACTTCCTCTATTACGTGTCTTTGGCTATCTGGCGCCCTCTGCTGGCGCAGCAGCATGCCATTTGTGCTGCTTGAAACCAGCGGTTTTTTTGTATCAAACAACGTTGTAAAGATGTTTTCAATTATAAAGCTAAGAACCAGGTTAATAGTTACTCACAAGTATTTCTCTTCTACAGGTAAAAGCTTTATAATTGCCACCAAGGAAAACCCAAGCAGATTATGTGTGCATGAAAATACTGTATATTCAACTCTGTTGCAAGAGTTTCCATGACTTTTTAATCTTTTGCAGGTTTAATTTTTACTTGTTTCTTGGTTTCGTGAGTCATATCAAAACTCTTTAAAGAAATTCATGGTTGCAGTGAATTAAACCAGCTTTGTTTTTGAATAGAAATGACTAGTTATCTTATTATATTTTGCTTGTATGGCATTTATGGAGGCTCCATGCCCATCCACAATCCAGCACAGGATAAGCAGTTTGAAACATGGATGGATGGATGCCTTGTCTGGGTAAATCTGCCTCTCTTCGCCGATATTTACTCGTCACGTTCAGCCCGTTTCCTTAGCTGCCTTTATTACTGCGTTGTAAACTTGCTTTCACATAAACATATGCTTGTATTTTAGCAAGTATGTATTGTAATGTGCCTCCACTCTGTGTGAGTGGAGTTAGCATGTTTTCCCCGTGCTCCACGTGTTTCCTCCAGGAGCTCCGGTTTCCTCCCAGGGTCCAAAGACATGCGATTTTACTGAATTGCACATAGTGTGTTGCTGTGTGTGTGAAGATGTTCATGCATCAGCCTTGCAATAGATTGCCATTTGGTCCAGGTTGTACCCCAACCCTGTGCCCTACTCTGCCTGGGCTCTAGGCCTCTCAGAGAACCTGACGAGGACAAATGGTTAGAAGATGGACCATGGATGGGAGCAGGTATATTATAGGTGCTTGTGTGCATGCAATCCAATGAGAGAAATTATGGGGGTGATCCATGAAGGATTTATTAAAGCTAGCCAGCCTGGCACAAGTAAATGTTCCCAGTGCCAGTTAATTGGTACCAGGAGTGTGGGTAATGACAATCGCCAGGCTTTGTCTAGTTTGGGCCATGCTCACATGAAAAAAGGGTGTTTACCAGTAAACTGGTCAAAATAAAGGAGAGTGGGGAAAAAAAGCAACTTTTTTCACAGCAGAAGAGGAAACAGACCTTTGGTTTGGGAGAATTTCCATGGATCCTCCATAAAACGTGCAATGTGGAGAAGAGTGGCATGAAAACGAATGGCTTGAAATGAAGTTTAAGAAGCTACAATAAAAAATTAAACAACTTGATAAACAGGTATTACATTTACAATTGCGTGCCTTTGTGCAACCTGCACATTGGAAGAATTTGCATACGGAAAGAGACTGATTTTTTTTTTAATTACAGATGGGACTAAACACAGAACCCCGGGAAAGACGGATGAAATTAATTAAATGATTCAGTTAAAAAAAAGAAAAATGACATCTTCCTTAAGTTTTCTTCAGTTTATCGGAGTTGTTGCCTAGCTAAGAGTCCCTGAAAACTCTGTCATTATGGTGTTCTATTCGAATTTCTATTTGAACCTGTGTTTTTGCTAGTGCAACATTGAAAAGCCTAAAGTCCAGGCTGGGGATTGGAATAGAGGGTCATCAGGTAGAGATGGAACAAATGAGTCTTCAAAACCTGTGGTGGGTGGGAGTATCCCGAACTGCCTGTCAATGCTGCCAATAGCGATAGCCAGCATTGATTGGTTAGTTCGGGATACTCCTACCTGCTGCAGGTTTTGAAGCCTCATTTAGCATCAGTGTCACTTGATGAGTTTGGGACACGCCCATCCACCACACTGCACATTATTCTACGTTGTCACTGCACAGCTGCGACAGGCTGCATTGCAGGCATGGGGGTTGAGTAGCTCGCACAAACATTTTATGCCATTCAAGGAAAATCTACAGCGCAGATAATCATCAGAGAAAGCTAACAGATTTTCGCCGTCTCTAAATATTCCAGCCCTTGGAAGGAATCGTCTTACAATTCACTACACCCACAGCATACTCAATGGAGGATGACACCTTGTTTTCTAGGGATCTGATTGGCTAGGAGGCGGACATTATATATGTATTGATCTGTTAGCTTCCAACAGATCCTGTTCTGGAGTAGGTTTGCTATGTAGAGTCTGTTGCCCTAATGACATACCCAGATATACAGTTAACCCAAAGTTACCCAGTTAACCCATTAATCACACATTGTGGTACAGGCCCCAGGACTTTGACTTTCTTAAGGAAACACAAACACAGAGAGCATTCAAACAGAGTTTATTGCTGTTAGTATCACGATGGTGCATGGGGTTGGATTTTCGGGGATTTAACAGAAAATGGGCATGTAGTATAACCATTTCACCTGCCTGTCTTTTTTCTTTGTTTGTTTATTATTTTATTTTTATGGACAAAGTGGTTTGCCTTTCTCTCCAGTTGACATACTGGTTTCAGTTTGTTCTTGTTCTTCACCATTGGCTGTACCAGTACTGACAAGTTCATGTAGACCAGTTCAGCTTCCCAAAAACCCTTTTAAAACCATCTGAACTTCCTGCTTCTGGTTCCTACTAGGGTCCAAACATGGGACTATAGTGAGAACAGTGGAGGTTGTATGTGTAGTAATGTGAATGTGTCATCCTTAAGCTGCCCCACAGATATCACAGCATGGTTGAGTTACAACAGCCTCCCCCAGATTCCTTCATCGGCACAAAGGCAGCCGTCATAGGAAATGTTCCATACATGCCAGCATGGCTTTTGTTGCCGAAATAAAATATCTGTAAAACAGTAGTGGAAGAAAGAGAGGAGGCCTGTTAAAGGATCATTCATGTGATTATGAGTTTCATTGTGAATGTTTAGGTGCAGGCTGAGAAGCTCTAGCACTCCAGGTGGCTGGCCTTTCACTGGGCAGATGAGAGTCTGACTGATGTGCAGATGTAACTCAGGGGTGGTATGGGGTCTCTGTCGGGGCCAAGTGGTGAAACAAGCCCCGCCCACTTGCTGCTGTTTATCCGGAGGTGCCTCTGAACCTGAGTCCCTTTTGCCTCTGCCTGACCCATGATAAACATTGCCTGCCAGATGGCGGCTGGATGAAAAACTGCTCTGAGGCGGGGGAAGGCTCAGGTGTGTAATGCGCTTTATCAACAACACAAGGCAGTGCTCAGAAATAAAGCAGGACAGTCAGCCCATCCAGGGACCGAGAGAGCAGTACCTCTTAATGCTTTTAACTGACGACTCCTGAAAGGAGCTGCAGCTGGGTGGCTGCGGGCACATGCTTGGAGATACCGTGTGAGACCAGACGTTTGCGGTTGGCATGGTGCTGATATCCATACAGCCATGCTGTCACACAGACTGAGAGAGTTAACATCTTGTCTGTGTTAACATTTCCCTGTGACTCTCTTACCCGGAGCTGTGCTCGCTGGCAATCTGCAATACAGACGTGCCCACCCGATACTGATCAGAAATACTGGATCGGTTATCGGGAAAAAATAGTTATAATCCAACACAATATACGTGCAAGCCTTGCTTCACGTTCCTAAATCGGCATTTCGTTTGGTAATTATTCCTCTAGGGGTTAGAATTTTTGTTTCACAGTTTCAGCATTTTTAGATGCCTAAACTACATGATGTGGCATACCAATGTTTTAAAAGATGTTTTAGCGGAAACAAAAAAATCGGCTGATGTTGAAACAATCTTTTTCGGAGATGAAAAGTGGCATCAAGCCATCACTACAATCCGCAGTGTTTGTGTTCCATTATGGACTGGTACCCCATCCAGGTTGAATCTCAGCCTTGTGCCACATGTTGCCTGGGATAAGCTCCAGAACCCACCAGAAATCGTCCCTGACTAGTTAAATCATTTATAGCTGAATGAGTACATTATGAACGGATTCAACGTAAAATCAGGAATGTGTCATATTCATCCTTTTCTATAATTGGAGACTAAGACCATAAAAATTAAACGGCACTTAGGGGGTAAAAATCAATTATGACAGCACAGAGAAAAGCGGAAACGTTAATTACAAGGGCATTGTCCACAGGCATATCAGAAATTGGGTTTTTGAGAGATCAAATTGATTGAAACAATTGATTCGGAGAAAGATTTGAACTTTCAATGCGTTCGAGACATTACGTTACAGCGACATCTGGTGGCCAAATGGTGCTCAAGAAAGCCAGCAACAAAATTTAATATAATAAATGCAAGTGAAACATATAGAAATTTGAATATTCGCGTTACAAATCTGAATTTAGGGCGAACACATATTTTAAAGAAATATGCCATTACTTTCTTTTAGTACTCATGTGCATACGTAATGTTAATCAAAATAGTGCTTAGTGTTTGACTTTACTCCCATGTACAAACTATAACAACCGCTATTACTCCATACGAGTGTGGTTCCTGAGTTAATCAAAAAAGTGATAACGGTTACTTAGAAAAATGCTGGGCAAATCTAGCTCAACATTAATTTGTCCAGAAGAAATGGAAAAATACGGGAAATTTAAATTAAGTACAAAACGTTTCACATTCACAGGATAGGATCAAGTGGTTGGGTCGCAGTGCAAAAACCTCCAATTAAACTTAGAAATGCACTTTTTATGACCAAAGGGGTACAAATGACACAGGCGCTGGTTTCCTGAGTAGCAGAATAAAGTCACATGATGAGATGAGTCATGCTTCACCTTCAGCCTATGTATGCTTTAGTGCCTGCTTCACATGGTGAGGGCTTCTTGTTATGCTGTGGATGGAATGTAGATCCTTGACGTGGTGCAGGTGCCCCCAACCAATTAGGAGGCAAGGTATCAATAAATGAAAAACCATTCTGAGCCTTTTGGCGAGGTATTTCTCTCTGGATGAGAACGAAACTGGCCAAGATGACACAGGAGCCCGGCGCACTGTCACTGAAGGGTTTTATGAGTGCTGTGTAGCTTACATAAGTCTTCACTCTCTGTCACTGGGTCTCGACCCTATTTCTCACTTGTGGGAGATTCAGAGAGGTGCCTGAGGCAGTTTTCTCATCAAGTAGTGGATTTTTATTTTGTAGGAGAATTGCAGTCAAGTTACCGATATCTATGCCAAGACTCAATAACATTACAGTGTCACTTGTTGGCCCAACGCCCACTGAGATGTTGTACTGGAGGTATCATTATTTTGTGCTTTAAATGCACCATGAGCTCACCCTCTGCTATACTTGGAGATTTTGCTGGTTGTCAGCCTTTAAAAGATACTGAAGAAGAGTCATCGACTCTGAGCCCAAAACGAAAAATAAATTTCTACAGTGATATGACTAGTAAAACAGAGTAATCACTGGGTTTGTTGTGTATGGAAAGGATATTGCATGAATTAGCTACTACTCCCATAATCACAATTGTTGACGCAAATTAAATTTAAATATATTCAGAAAGTTGAAACGCATAGATTAGAATGATATATGAATGTGATGGCAGAGAGAAACACGATGAAGCTGAGAGGAATTACACTCATTTCAGCAATCAAACTGTGACTTCAACATGGCCTTAATGTTATTATTAGCAATCTTATTAATTCATTAAAGGATGTGTTTTTAAAATGAAAATGCCGACCTCACTACAGTTCAAACTACTTCCATATTGTTCTGTTACTGTAATAATAATATGATCTTTAATCACAGGACAATATATAAGCACAGTATGCAAGTGTATAATTGGACAGAGTAAGCAACATTAAACAAAGATGAAAAACGATACGTAAACAGCACAGTGATCACAATATAATGTAAACCAACAGCAGTAGAAAGAAACAGGCAGCACTGAGAGAAAAGATGTGATTTCAGTGGAGACTTAAACATTGAAATAGATGTTAAAAGTTACCTGGTTCCTCCCAAAGTTTCTTTCTCCTGAGGGAGTTTTTACACTGAATGACCTGCCATTCAGTGCCAAACTGAATTCAGGGACAAGGAGTGGGTTAAACCCAGGTGACCTAAACATACAGGCTGGGGTTCAAAGGGTATGGAGGGGTAAGTGAATGCAGAATTTAACTGGTAATCAATGCAGATTATAGGGAATGGGGGTATTGGGCGCAGATCTTTTACCGAGTAGAAAACCAAAGGTCTGGAGTTTTAAATATACTTCAGTCTAGAGAAAACTTTGGAAAGCAGAGCAATAACTGAAGCCTTGAGAAGTCTATACAGGAAGTGATGATGCCTTGCAGGAAGTGATGCAAGAATTAAATAGGCGTTCAATGTCCTTCGTATGGAGAAGGGGTCAGCGCCTTGTTATGCTGTGGAAATGAAAAGTACAGTCTGGACAAAGGAGGTAATATGGGTTTAGAAATGACTGATCAAAAATAAACATTAAGGCTATGAACCTTGAGTAAGGATTTAACAAGAACTCAGAAATATTACAGTTTGAAAAGGACCTGCCAAATTGAATTTTTGTGGTTATGCTGAAGATTTTGATTCAGAGATAAATTTATCTGCAGTGTAAGAACAGACTACTCTGCTTCTCATGGCCTCATGTTAGGTCTCAAACTCGAAGTGTAACTAGAACCTTAAGCAGTCACGTATCAAATGCAGGACAGCTCAAACTTACCTCACTGCGAAGAGTGAAGGGAAAACTCCAGAAAACAAATGAAGGAGATATCAGGCCATTTCAGGGTTAATTTACTCAATAAGGATGTTCACAACAGTAGATTGAAGGTGCAGTTGTTCATATGAAAGTAGAAGAAGCTCACTCAAACTGCAAAAATAATCATCAATAGCATAAGTAAAAAAATAAAGAACCATTTTCTAAAAAGATAATATATTTAGTTTACTGACAAACAAGGCGGTTGTATGCTGGAGTTGAAGTCTTGAGAATATCCCTCTCCTTTTGGTAGAGCGGGTAACGCAGATGGCAGTAATGCTGTTGGGTAACATTTTCTGAGGCAGAGATGGCTAAGAACATTTGACTATCTGGAAAAGTGTAGCAGTATTTCATGTAGCTGTTTTTGAGGCCAGTTCCACTGCGCATTTGTTTCTCCTGGAGTTACCAGCTAACGACAGGAGCTTGTCTTGACTGTGGAGAATACCAGTCCTGGAAACAAATGTCCAGAGCAGTTCATGATTTGTAATGGTTTCACATTTGACAAGATTGAATCACCATATTTAATGTACATCTGTTAGGTTTCTTTTTCAGTTCTAATCACTGACCCACAAAGGCTGGATTTTCAGGCAAGGGTTACTGATAAGCACAATACTGACCTCTGCTGACAGTTAGTATGTCAGACACATGGTCTTCACTGTAGTTTTCTGTTCTGTTTATGATTATGCTGCCAAATAACACTGGCTGCTCCAGACACTCAAACTGCTCTGTCCCAGTGGATTGTGGGATACCTATGCATCTAAACATGATGGAGCCTACAGGTCCCCCAAAACAGAAAAAAATACGGTGCCATCCACCTGGCCAGGTGGTCAGCATTAGACCTGGGAGGCTGTTGTGTATCAATTTAAAAAAAAAAAAAGCAAATGATTGGTCTGCCTAGACGTCCCTGAAGACAACACCAGAGAAAGGAAACTATCCCAGGGATCACAGTGCACAATGCCAGGGTCTATACTGAGTGACATGCCAGTCCATCACATACACACAGATTAAAACACCATGACCAATTTAGAGACATCAGTTTGCACATTCATTTAGCAGGTGTGCAAGGTGAAGTACAATCCCAAGAAGTGTAGGGCACAAGGCTGGGGTACACTCTAGATGAGGTGCCATGTCCACACACACTTACACACTACCTAGGGACAATGCACACTAACTGCATGAGAAAGCCACATATGGGAGAAAGATATGAGATCCATGCACACAGAGGAAAGGTGAGGCCAGATTCAAACCCCAATCCCAAGACGTGCCAGGCAACAGTGTTTCCCAGGTGAGTCACCAGGCCACCCTTCATTAATTACAGATATTTTTAATATTTAATGACTGCAAGTTGCTTTGGGGAACAAAATGCTCCAGCTGAGGAACAATATATTGGAATCTCTACAGCCTGAATTTGCATGCAAATTGTTTGTTATTATTGGTTTGTTATTATATGGTGTGGAGTCCTCATTCTTTGGAAAACAAACATTACAGACAAGCACATGTTGACTAAGGTTCAGTATATAGCGAACAGTCTCCACTCATTTTAGAGAGCAAACTAACCAAAATCTTAGCTTTTAAGTAAAGTCAATGGCCAGGCCGTTGTTAGATGTTTACACGAGGAACTACGAGCGGAGCACACTCGAGGATTTTTCTCGGAGAAATTTAGTGCACAAATCCGCCACCGGAGGTCTCTGCTGCATCATGTCGACTCACGGCAAACCAGACACTCTTTTTCAATCGTATCCGATAAAGTGGGATAACGGAGGAGGGGGGACAGGCAGCTGGGGGCGTTTCTACCCAAATTTCTCTTCCCACAACCACCCGCTCAACGGTAACAATTATAATGAGATACATTTATCAAGGTTATAGAAATTAAAGTTTAATTTATACTACAAAACATCGTTTGGATAGAGGTATCTTATATTTAAAACCATCGAACATCTATTGGGCTCATTTTAATGCTGAGCGTTTATCTCTAGCAGTTTTTTTTATTTCTTAATTTCAAGACAGTTTTTGCTGGAGGTATTAATTAAAAACCAAACTTTACTAGCGGCCTCCCGTTGGGAAATGAACCGAATGCTTAAGGTTTAATAAAGTAAAATAAATGGATTAATGAACAATATCAGTAAATTAAACATAGCAAGAGCTGAAGTACAGCTAAACTTAAGTGTGGGTGGTCAGGAAACGAGTAGCTCAGATGGTATTCAGTAGTGATGGCACAAATGAGGCTTCAAAACCTGTAGTGGGAGGGAGTATCCTGAACAACCAATCAATGTTGGCAATAGGCGACATTGATTGGTTAGTTCAGGATATGCCCATCCACCATGGGTTTTGAAGCCTCATTTGTCCCATTGCTACCATTCATACAAATAAATACACTATCACTGAATACATGTCCTTTGTTACTTTGTCTGACTGAACCACTCAAATATGGGGTCTTATTAATAAAACTTGCGTACTCAAAAACAAAGCTTGAAATGTTTGTACGCAACTTTCTACACAAAATCTGGGATTTATTAAAAAAAAATGTTACGTGAGAATTTGCATACATTTATGACAGTTCTGGGGCTTGCAAATATTATGAGTCAATCGTTAAAATAAAACATCCATTGTGAAGCAGGGAAATGCAGGAAAATCTGCTAAATGACCACAAGCCTGCCAGTAATTCATATCACCAAACTGCTCTATGCCATGACAAACCACAAGTCTAAAAAAGTTAAGTGGGATTTATTGATTTTCCACTTATTTGTTTATGCCAAACACTATACTACCCTGCAAGCTGCATAACATATTTTACCATTAATGTGTAAACTGTAACAGTAATAAGTTTAAAACTCTGTGTATGAAATGGCCAAGGGTCTTTGAGGGTAAAATTAACTTCAAAATATTTTACCAAATTACCCGCGGGCACTCAATGGTTCACATGTGTTGCCATTTACGGGAATGGATTGTTTTTTGTTTTTCAATATCTGCTGCTAAAAATGCCATATCAGGGTTTCGAATGAGGAATTCTGCTCTTGCCTGTTAGGCAGTGGAATAAATTTCATCAAAGCGGATGTTTGAAACAATACTGCTGGTAAACTAAAAATAAAAATAATTAGCTCACCGTGTCTTGAGGTAATGGTTTCTGACTGGTCAGTTGTCTGACAGAGTATGACCCCCGCTGGTCACTCGATCTTACTTGGAGTAATTGTTTAGTGGGGTTGTTCCAGCAGTGGCTTTCAGTACAGGTTCTCCTGCCCCTCGCTTCAATAGCCTCTGTTGGACCTTTTTTCGACCCACACATTAATGGAGGGGAGTAGCGGAGGTGGTTAAATGTCAGCAACTCGTGTCTTTCCTGTGTAGGTTCAAGGTGTTGCTCTGAGCTGCTGCTTGTTTGGGCCAGATGTCAGATGCTGGTCTTCTTTCCTGCCTACTTGAGGCAAATGTGCAGAGCCTTGCTCTCAGTTGTCATCTGCTCTGGGCAGATATACAGCATGTCAGCTTGATCTGCTGTTTGAGAATGTTGAATTATTAACGGGTGACTTTCTGGCCTTTCCAGATTATTCTCAGGGCAGATGTGTCATGGCGATGGGCTCCTTAAAGAGCTCTGGATGTCCGTCACTGTGAAACGTGGGCAGGAATAAAACACGATGTTGCAAGTGGAGACAGGTGGGAGACCGGCTGCTTCTCAGAGCCAAAGTCTCTGGTCCCTCCTTCGGTGTCTTCTAAAGGCTGATGAGGACACACGTTAAATGATTCATGCTCAGTGGCGGGGAAGAATGAGGTTAAAGGGTTTGCTATACAAAGACTTTCCACTAGCAATGATGGTGGAGACACTGACTTAGAGCCAGACATCCTGGAGAATGAAGTCAAGAAGGCCTTAGAAAGCATTG